>QRDG01000444.1:1495337-1548310 GCA_012064385.1 Puccinellia tenuiflora | reverse complement strand
TAGTGGAAAACGGGGCAGTAGTCCCGGTTCCAGACGGCCTCTAGTCCTGGCTGGGCAACCCGGACTACCAAATCGGGACTAGAGCCCCCCCCCCCCTATAGTCTCGGTTGGCTACGAACCGGGATTAGAGTGCCTCCCACGTGGCCACGGGCGAGCCCGCGGGCTGGATGTCTTTAGTCCCGGTCCGTAACACGGACCGGGACTACCGTTAGGCCTTTTTTTTTCTTTTATAATTTTTTTCAGAATTGCACGGACCGGGTGTCGTGTGTGTTTAGTGCCGGGGTTTTGGATAGTTTCGGAAACACGTCGATACGTCGATATAAATTATATTGTACTATGATCACACGTTGATGCATATATATAACACACTTACAAATTAATTGTAACACATGAATTTGTCGTCACGTTTCCGTACACAAAGTACTCAAATGCATTAATTATACATGCATGAAATCATAGTACATTTATATATGTAGATAATAGTGCTCTGAATTTTCAGGTATGACATCATCAAGAAGAAATCCCGCCAGCTCCTCCCCAATTGCTCTTATACGGTCATCTGGTAGGAGGCCGGCCCGCTTCCTTACAATCTTTAAAAGAAGGAGAAAATTAAACAATTATGAATGAAACTCCACACAATTGATATGCATATTATTTTGTCAAAAAAAAACTTGTGAACAATGTATAATTACGTACCTCTGCGTTTCTTCGATTTTCGAATTTTTCATAAGTCATCCTATGAATGTACTCGCAAACGTAGTACCCACATAAGAGGGTCCCTTCTGGCTGTTCCAGACACCACTGTTCGAGAATAGAATTCAACACATTAAGTTTGGTAATGGTATTGCAAACTACATTAATTCATGGATATAGGTATAGTACTACTTACTTGGTTCAGAGTCCATACCAGCTTCTCGTGCCATTTACCGGGTACTTCCTTGACGAATGCATATATATACATGATCGATCGATCAATTGTCAGCCTATATAATATATGTATATACCTCGCCGGAGTTTGTCGTTAAGGGCGCTTCATCGTCAAACAGAAGTCCCTCACCGCAGTCATTCAGAAATTGTGAGCTGAAATCAATCATCTTCATCGCCTTGTCGTCCATCATCTTCTCCACCGCCTTGTTGTCCATCATCATCTCCACCGCCTTGTCCTCCGGAATAATCTTCTTCACGGGCACTCGCATAGATTATTCGTTGCATTTTATCTTCATGCTCCTCGTCAATAATTAAGGGAATGTCCGCCATAGCTCAATGTACCTGCAATCAATTATATGTGTTTGTAATTTTTTGACATAGAATTACACATAAAATGACACCCCAAAATAATGACAGCCCTTGGTCCTGAAAAAAAAATAGGGCCAGGCACCTGGCCAGTACGTAGCGGCTGGTCCTTTAGAAAAATCAGCCCCCTGGTCCTTTAAAAAATATGTGGCCCGGCACCTGGCCAGTAGCGGCTGGTCCCTTAGAAAAATCCAGCCCCCGCGTCCACCCACTGGCCAGTAGCGCGTGGTCAAGGCTGGCCCACCAGCTAGCGACCCGGCCACCCCGCCACCCAACCGCCGCGCGGTCAGCCCACTCGGCCACGTCGCATGTGGGAACCGCCACCCGGCCGCCACGTTCCCTCGTCTCCCCCGCCACCCAACCGTCCGAGCCCCGCAGTCAATGCTCCTGGCCCACCTGCCAGCGACTGGACGGCCTCCTCGGCTTCCCGTCCCGCAGTCAATGCTGGCCACGGTGGACGCGGCCCCCCGTCCTTTTTAAACCCCGGCCGTGCGCGATGGCGACCTCACACAGCCCCGCCGCCCTCCCCACACTCCATCGAACGTGCCCTAGCCCTAGTCCTAGCCCTCGCCCTCGACAGAGCCGGAGCAATGTCGAAGCGGTGGTGGCCAGGCGGCAAGCACCAGTCCGAGTCCAGCGGCTCGGGCTCTGGCCGCTCCGGCCGTCGCCGGGGCGCTGGACTGCCTCCCCTTGCTCCTCCTCCACCACCACCATCGTCGGCGCCGCGCGGAGTGCGCATCGTCGGCGCGGACCCGCATCGTGCCGGTCCGCAGGCCGGCGGGCCGGCCGCCAAGAAGAAGCGCTACCGCCGGTACGTCCGGGTGGAGGAGGCGCAGTGGCACTGGGAGAACGCCGTCCCGGTGCGCTGGTCGGACGTCCACCTGCTGGACAACTGGCACCTGAATCCGCAACGGATTCCGGTGCCGCCGATCCCGACCGACCCCATGGCCAGGGCGGTGGAGATCGCACACCGGCGCAGCCTCCTCCCCAATCACCTCCTCGACGACCCGGCGTACGCGCCGGGCTCCCCCTACTGGGACCAATGGTTCCGGGAGGAGCACGACGAGCGCCGCCGGAGCTACTTCGCGCCGGCCCCGGTGCCGCCGGTGGAGCGCACGGAGTACCCGGCGCTCCCGGAGGGGATGGACGACCTCGACCAATGGTTGGAGGTCGACTCCGACGGCGAGGCCGCCCCCATGGACGAGGACGACGACATCGACGACGCCATGAAGGCAGCCATGGCGGCGTCCCGGCAGGCCTTCGTCGACGACGAGCGCCGCCGCTGGGAGATGGTGGTGCAGGACGCACTGCTGCCGCTGCCGCCGCACGGTCTGCCGCCGCAGGGACCGCCTCCACCCCCGCCTCCGCCACAGGGACAGCCGGGGCTGGCCTGGCTGCAGGCCCTCGCCCAGGAGGAGGAGGCCTACGACCCGCCGGAGGAGGAGTACGAGGAGCCGGTGAGATTCCCACCGGAGCTGTTCGGGCAGTCGTGGGTATTCACGACTGTGCCCCAGCTGCCGCCGGAGGAGCCCCAGGACGCCATCCTGGAGGAGCCAGGGACGCCGCCGCGGGACGTCCCCATGGAGCAGCAGCAGCAGCCGCCGGCGCATCTGTGGGAGGCACCACCGTACGTCGTCCTCTCCGACAAGGAGGGCGACGAGGACTAGCTAGGACCTCCCCCTCCCCCCCTAAGTAAATGTAATGAAGTTTATTTCCTATCTACGAACTGTCCCCGCCGCCGATTTAAGGTCACCGGACCACCGCCGCCGCCGATTCTAGCTAGGGTTCGTGCCATCGGACCACCGCCGCGCCGATCTAGAGTTTGAGAGGGCCGTACCTTAGGCGGAGCGCGCGGGGGACGGCGGCGAGGAAGAGGGACGCGAGCGACGGCGGCGGCGGCGGCGGCCAGATTTTGGCAGCCTGGCGGCGTCGTCGCGTGAGAGGAGCCCGGAGGCGTCTGCGTCTTGGGCCTGGCGGCAAAAATGAGGAAGAAATCCGCGGAGAGGGACCAAGTAGGCTCAAATCGGCCTTTAGTCCCGGTCCGTGACACCAACCGGGACTAAAGACCCCTATAGTCCCGGTTGGTGTCACGGACCGGGACTAAAGGTGGGCTTTTTGGCGCGCTAAGTTTCGCAGCGGCCCGAAAATGGCCTTTAGTCCCGGTTGTAGCCACGGACCGGGACTAAACGGCCGTTTGTATTTTTTTCTTCATTTTATGAATGTTTTCAAATGTTCATATTTTATAAACTTTACATGTTTCCAAATGTAAATATGAATATGTTATATATATTGAACATTTAAATAGATGAGTTGAGTAAAACCGTTGTACTAATAAAATCCGAGGTTAGGATAAATATATTTAACATTTTAAATATTTAATGAAAAACCCTCAACTTTTTAACAGTCAAAAGAAAATTCTACCAATTATTACACATATGTATAGAACAAGTTAGGATAAATAAATATCTCATACATTATTACAAATGACCACAATACATCAACATCATTCAACACTTCTTCGTGTCTGTCATTTTTTCTTCTTATCGCGTCGTATCCATGGACAATCTTCATCATTCAACGCGATGGTTGGGTCAATTTTCACTGTGAAGGGGGGAATTTCATCAAACTTATTGTAATCTTCTGACATGTCTGTCTTGTCCTCCACTCCCACGATGCTTCTTTTCCCTGAAAGAACTATGTGGCGCTTTGGCTCGACGTCGTACGATGCATTCACTGCTTGCTTATCTTTTCTTTTCTTCGGTCTGCTAGACATGTCCTTCACATAGAAAACCTGAGCCACTTCACTGGCTAGGACGAATGGTTCGGTGTCGTATCCAAGATTCTGCATATCCACTGTAGTTATTCCGTACTTCGGGTCTACATGTACCCCGCCTGTCAGGTTGAACCATTTGCACTTGAACAAAGGGACTTTAAAAAATGGTCCATATTCAAGTTCCCATATCTCCTCTATGTAACCATAATATGTGTCCTTTTGCCCATTGCTGTTTGTTGCATCAAAGCGGATACCACTGTTTTGGTTGGTGCTCTTTTTATCTTGATTGGCCGTGTAAAATGTATTTCCATTTATCTCATACCCTTGATAAGTCAATATAGTCGAAGATGGTGCATTGGCCAACAAGTATAGCTGTTCTCCAACAGTGCTGTCATTAAAGAGACGTGTTCGCAACCAACCTCCGAAATTCTTCACGTGTTCTTCATCAATCCAATATTTAGATTGCTCTGGGAAGTTCAAACGTAGAATATTCTTATGTTCCTCGATATACGGAGCCACCAAGCTGGAATTATGTAGAACCGTGTAGTGTGCTTGACTATAAGAATGCCCGTCCATACATATTATTGCTTTCTTTCCCAGCGNCTCCCCTCATAGCGTGATTGAGGAACCCGATTGCCTTGAGGTCAGGAATAAAATCAACACAAAACTCAATGACCTCCTCTGTTCCATAGCCTTGGATATGCTTCTTCTGGCCTAGCATGGTTATGAACGTACTTCTTTAGGACTCCCATGAACCTCTCAAAGGGGAACATGTTGTGTAGAAATACGGGACCGAGAACGAAAATCTCTTCGACTAGATGAACTATGAGGTGCGTCATAATATTGAAGAAGGAGAGTGGGAACACCAACTCGAAGCTGACAAGACATAGGACCACTTCCTTCTGTAAATCCGGCAGAGTTACTGGATTGATGACCTTCTGAGAAATTGCATTGAGGATGCACATAGCTTAACAATGGGTACTCGAACATTTCCGGCAGGAGCCCCTCAGTGCAATCGGAAGTAATTGTGTCATAATCACGTGGCAGTCATGAGACTTTAGGTTCTGAAACTTCAACTCTGTCATGTTAATTATTCCCTTTATATTCGACGAGAAGCCTGACGGGACCTTGATACTGTTTAGTACTTCAAAAAAGATCTTCTTCTCTTCTTTGGTAAGAGCGTAGCTGGCAGGACCTTGATACTTCTCTGCATTCAGGTTGTCTCGTTCGTGCATATGTTGCTGGTCCAGCCGTGATTCCGGTGTATTTTTCGTCTTCCCATACACGCCCAAGAAGTTTAGTAGGTTCACGCAGAGATTTTTCGTCACGTGCATCACGTCGATTGCAGACTGAACCTCTAGGATTTTCCAATAGGGTAACTCCCAGAATATAGATTTCTTCTTCCACATCGGCACGTTTCCGTCAGCATCATTGGAACAGATTGTCCGCCAAGACCCTTTCAAAGATTACTTTTAAATCCTTTACCATATCATATATAACATCCCCAGTAGGCCGTCTAGGCTTTGGCCGGTGATCTGGCAAACCTTTGAAATGCTTGCCTTTCCTTCTTACGATGTGCCTTTCCGTAAGAAACCGACGATGCCCCAGGTACACATTCTTGTTTCCCAGATATATACTTTCAGTATCAACTAAACAGTGTGTGCATGCATTGTATCCCTTGTTTGACTGTCCTGATATGTTACTAAGAGCTGGCCAATCATTGATGGTCACGAACAGCAATGCTCGTAGGTCAAATTCATCTTGTTTGTGCTCATCCCAAACACGTATACCTTCTTCGCGCCACAATTGTAAAGTTCTTCAACTAATGGCCTCAGGTACACATCAATGTCGTTGCCGGGTTGCTTCGGGCCTTGGATGAGTACTGGCATCATAATGAACTTCCGCTTCATGCACAACCAAGGAGGAAGGTTATAGATGCATAGAGTCACAGGCCAGGTGCTATGACTGGAGCTCTGCTCTCCAAAGGGATTAAAGCCATCTGTACTTAGACCAAATCTTAAGTTTCTTGCGTCATCTGCAAATGTCGGAAACTCTCTGTCAATTTTCTCCACTGCGACCATCAGCAGGGTGTCTGAGCATCACGTCTTCTTACGGTCTTCCTTGTGCCATCGCAACAACTTGGCATGCTCTTTGTTTTGGAACAAACGTTTCAACCGTGGTATTATAGGAGCATACCACATCACCTTCGCAGGAACTCTCTCCTGGGGCGCGCCTCGTCCTCAACTTCACCAGGGTCATCTCGCCTGATCTTATACCTCAATGCACCGCATACCGGACATGCATTCAAATTCTCGTACTCCTCGCCGCGGTAGAGGATACAGTCATTGATGCACGCATGTATCTCTGCACCTCTAATCCTAGTGGGCAGACAACCTTCTTTGCTTCGTACGTACTGGGGGGCAATACGTTATCTTTTGGAAGTATCTTCTTATTATTTTTAGCAATTTTTCAAATCCCTTGTCAGAAGTACCTTCCTCTGCCTTCCATTGCAGCAATTCAAGTGTGGTGCCCAGCTTTTTTCTGCCCATCTTCACAATTTGGGTACAACAATTTGTTGTGATCCTCTAACATTCTCTCCAACTTCAACCTCTCGTTTTGACTTCCACAGTTTATCTTCGCATCAAGAATGGCCCGACGAAGATCGTCATCGGGCTCATCAACAATGGGCTCTTTTTCAGCTTCATCTTCCCCCATTGATGTACCACCGTGATCAGTGACATAGGATAGTTGTCATTATCCTCTTCTTCCTCATTGTCTTCCATTATAACTCCTCTTTCTCCATGCTTGGTCCAACAATTATAACTGGTCATGAAACCGGACTTCAACAGGTGGACGTGAATGGTTTGTGAGGTAGAGTAGTCCTGAGTATTCTTGCAGACACTACATGGACATGAAATAAAAACCATTTGGCGGCTGTTTTTCTCAGCCACTTGGAGAAAATAATGCATGCCATTAATAAAGTCGGGATAACGTCGGTCACTGTACATCCATTGCCGACTCATCTGACTCATCTGCATTATATAAATAAAATATAAAAAACCATTAACACTATTTCTTCAATATATAACAGTGATAAAGTGAATTAATATATAAGTTCATCACATTCAAACCAAAGTAGAGCAAATAACCAAATGTAATACATATAGTCTCACAAACATACATTGGTTCAAACTAACATACAACTATCTAAAGAATTTAAGCCCAACAACAATGCGATAAAAATCACAACTATGGTAACTATCGAACCAACACCATAATGATACCAAGCCTCTTTATGAATGGCATAATTTCTAATTTTTCTAATCTTCAAGCGCATTGCATCCATCTTGATCTTGTGCTCATCGACGATGTCGGCAATATGGAGCTCAAATTTCATCTTCTCTTCTAGGGTTTGGAGACGGAGATTTTCACTTCTTTCCAATTTTGCTTTCAAATCATTAATTTCATTTTCAAAAAACTCGATGATAGGGTCGGCTGGAATTTCCGGTTCAACAACGACATCCGGATCGTTATAGACCGGACGAGGACCGACGGGGACGGATATCAAAACCATGACACACTATACATATAAAAAAAGTAAGATAATATACATGCATCTAAAGTATATCAATAAGTAAAAAGGGATAAAAACAAGACTCACCAAGGAGGTGCCGGCGACGGGATGGCGCGGGCGATCGACAATGGTAAAGATGGTCACCGGACAACTGTAAACCCAATACATTATACTTTAATTTGAGCTAAAATTGCATGTAAAAAAATGAAATCTCTTACTTAGGCATTTCATCAAACACCTTGCTAGCACTAGAAAAATAAAATTTGCTAAGTAGCACCAAAATGAGCTAAAAAAGGAACACCGGAGTGCTAACCGTCGGGTAGATGAGGTGCCGCCAAACTTGACAAATGTGGAGAAAATAGGGGCCGAACTCGTGGTTGGGAGGAGCAAGGGTTAAGAAAATGGAGATGAACCCGGAGCTAAAAAATGGCCACGGCCTGGCCACGGCCGGGTCGGGGGGTGGAAGATGATATAGAATATATTTAGTCCCGGTCCGTAACAAGGACCGGTACTAAAGTCCCTCCATTAGTCCCGGTCTGTAAATAGAACCGGGACAGTGCATTGTCCGGGCTGGTCCCACCTCTGTCGCCTCCTCCCGCATCCCTTTGTCACCGGTTCGTAACACGAACCGGGACGGTAGGTCCCCTACGAACCGGGACTGGTCCTGGCGGGCGCACTGGGACCAATGACCGGGACTAGTGCCACGATTGGTACCGGTCCGTAAGGGAACCGGGACGGAAGGGCCAAACCGAAGCCCCTGTTTCCACTAGTGTTACCACTGGCGGACGGGGAAGCGTGTTCGCCAGTGGTAGTGCAAGTACCACTGGCGAAGTGCAACTATATTCACCAGCGATATTTACCACTGGCGAATGTTTTTTTAATTCACCAGCGAGAGCCCAGCGGCTATAGCCCTTTTCCTACTAGTGTCAGGTAGTTCCCCTTCGGTTAATCTAATGCTCTTAGGGATTTCCACTAGTTCTGTGCATCTTACTTTAGGAAGGATTCTTCCTTTCTCTCTCTGGTCATGTTCCCAAAACATGAGATTACCCACACCACAAAACATCTGTCTGACATCATGAGAGTTGATATAATCTAAAGGGAGCCCAACCAAGAGAAGCCAACAATCGCGATTAAGCAGAGCTCGGCGCCAATTTCTTCCTTCATTGTGCTTCACAAATGAAATATGCACGTCATCAAACACATGAGGACTATCTGCCACCATTCTGTCCCTATCCCCGCATGTGCTGGAACTGGATATATGCCTCCCCAAAAGGGCATTTTTGGATTGATCGAAAAAGCACATGGTTGTGGACCAAGAACTCTTGCATGACATGTGGATATTCGAAAAATGTACCTGGCCAGGAGGCATCGGCTCAATGATGGCAATGGCCACATCCAATGCATGTTTATGTATACATTTTTTTGTTCTCTTATCGGGTCACAAAACCAACATTAGTTATAATCTTATGCATGATTCATATATGTAGTACAAATTTATTTCATTCATGTATTTTTTGTGTATGTTGGATTACAAATAGAATAGTTCATACATATATGCATTTCTTCAAGAATATTTCGTGGATGTAATGCGTCTTTGTCGAGATCCAAAAATTTTCATTTTGGTTTGTAATTGAGAAATTTGTTGTGGTGATTGATACAAAAATAACTTACCTAGATTTCTCTCTCTTTGTGTGGTTTATTTTACTCTAAGTATAAATGGATCGTGTACATCATTTTGCTAAAAATTCTGATCATAGTATGCATTTTTCTATACTAATTAATTGTACATGATCTAATCTTGTTATTCCGCATTTATGAATTTCAATGGAAAGGGCGAATTCTATGGATTAATCGATGCTGGTAACCGGACTCTATTGAGAATGGCAGAGCGCACCCAACGGCGGCGACGTCTAACGCTCTCCCTGCGAGCCCCTCTACATACTCCGGCGGGTCCGGTATCTCTACCTCGTCGGGTTTGTTTGGCTCCCGTTTGGCCATTTCACTTGACAAGGGTGGTTGCCAACATCGGAGTGACCGAGGAGGAGCATGTCACTGTGCAGCTGTGATACGTCCATTTTGCATCACTATTTTTACATCATAATTTATCTTTATTCATTAATATATTGTGTATTATGATGCATTACTTATGCTATTTTATATTATTTTGCATGTTTGGCAATCTTTGGGAATTATCTGACGGAGTCCGGAAACAGCTAGAAAAAGTACCTATCAAGACATTAGTCCTCTGAAGCCCCAAAAATTTCACAAAATTCAAAAAGCTATTATTTAAGAAATTAATGAACGTAGCCCGAAGAAGAGCCGGAGGAGGCCACCAGGGGGCAAGGGCGGCCTTGGTCCGTGGGTGGGGCCCGCCCCTGGCCTTCGTGGCTCCCCTCTGACACTCCTTCGGCGTATACCTGCACTTTGAACTAAAATCATCGGGGGCGACATCCAATTATTTTTCTGCCGCCACTGTAAGGCGAAACCCCGACAGAGAGAAAAAGCTCTCCGGCAGGCAGAAGTCTGCTGGGCAAATTCCCTCCCGGACGGTGAGATTGTCGCCATCGTCATCGCCATCACGCCGACAATCATCGGGATTATCATCAACATCATCTCCACCACCAGCACCATCATCACCATCATCACCCCATCTCATCTCGCTGTAGCACTTGACGTTGTAACTTGTTTAGTTCACTGGGATTGCTTTCCGGGTGTTGATTATTGTTTGTAGTTGATGCTTGCGAGTGTTATTGGTGAATTATTATTATGACCAGATTGTTATCCATATTTATATCACCTCTGATTATGATCCATATGATGTCTTGTGAGTACCTAGTTGCTAGTAATTGCACTATGTTGAGTAATATTTAATGGTTTGATAATTTATGTTGTGTGTCATTCTTCTAGTGGTATCGTGTGAACGTCGACTACATGATACTTCACCTTTAAGGGCCTAGGGGAATGCATGGTGTATTTAGTTTGCTTATGGTAGGGTTGCCGGAGTGACAGAAACCTGAACCCCAATTTGCAAGCTAGTGCACTAGGGAGTGTAGGATCTCGAAGTTTAAGGCTATGGTTAGATTGTTATCTTAATTACTTTCTTGTAGTTGCGGATGCTTGCAAGAGGTTTAATCACAAGTATGCATTTGTCCAAGTAAGGGCAGTGCATTAGCGTAGGTTCACCCACACAACACTTATCAAAACACTGAAGATTAATCAGCGGCGTGTGATGAAAGTAGCTTGGCAAAATTCCATGTGTCCTCGGGGACGCCTTAGTCATCATAAGTAACACCACAGGCTTGTCCTTTGTGCTAAAAAGGACTGGTCCACTTGCAGCAACAATAGTTGCCGCCTTTTATTTACTTGCTATTTATTTGCTTTTTACAACAGAAATCCATAAACATTTTCCTTTTAGTTCTTGAAGTGAAACCTTGCTGAAATCCACTTGTCAACACCTTCTGCTCCTCGTTTGGTTTGACACTCTTACTTATCAAAAGGACTACGATAGATCCCCGACACTTGTGGGTCATCAAGACTCCTTTCCCGCGCCTTTTCCAGGGAGTGAAGCGCTATTGGTAAGTGTGTAGGGTCGCAGCATAGAAAACAAAAAATTTCCTACGTAAACATGGCGTAATAAAACCCAAAACTAGATCAGATCTACCAGATGGTGGTATCAAGTAGGAGATTGAATCTCGCCCTCGAAGAAAACCGAGCGTGTTTTGTCAAGGCAGGGGTTGGCTAGTCGACCCCCGCAACTAGACTTGTCTAGTCGCGAGGAGATGTATTATCCGATGCGTCGCACAAGCAACGCCTCCGAGAGATCCACACGTACGGCTCGATGAAGACTCCACGTTCTTGATCCCGCAAGAGTTGATGGACAGGCTCGCGAGATCAACATCACGATGACGGTGGTGTGGTGGATATGGTGTAGATCCGACAGGGCTTCGCCAAGCATCTGCGGAGGAGGAGTTGGAGAGGAGGAGGGGTGCGGCTAGGGAGCAGGGGGCGGTGTTGGCAGGGAGCAGGGGGTGCGCCGCCCTGATACGTGTCAAACGTATCTATAATTTTTGATTGATCCATGCTAGTTTTGTGATGTTGTCACATGTTTCTACTATCTTATTACATCATTTTTATGCATTTTGTCGGACTAACCTATTGACAAGATGCCTCGTGCCAGTAACTGTTTTTGCTATCTTTTCATTTCAGAAACTTGCCACAGGAAATATTCTCGGAATGCGCTGAAAATTTACGAGTATTTTTTATTTGCCAAGACGGAGTTTCAGTCCAGAGGGCAGCCCTAGGGGCTGATACGTGTCAAACGTATCTATAATTTTTGATTGATCCATGCTAGTTTTGTGATGTTGTCACATGTTTCTACTATCATATTACATCATTTTTATGCATTTTGTCTGACTAACCTATTTACAAGATGCCTAGTGCCAGTTTCCTGTTTTTGCTGTCTTTTCGTTTCAGAAACTTACCACGGCAAATATTCTCGGAATGCACTGAAAATTTACGAGGATTTTTTATTCGCCAAGATGGAGTTTCTCTGTCCAGATGGCAGCCCTGGGGACCACCCACAGGGCAAGAACGACCCCCAGCCGCGGCTTGCCCTAGGGCGGTGGGTGGGACCCGCCCCTGCTCCTGGTGGGTCCCCTCGGCCCCCTTCGATGCCTATAAAATTAGATTAATCCCAAAAACGTCGGGGCGGCCATTATTTTCCAGAGAAGTCACCCCGAGGCGCCGCCACCATAAACCCTAGTTCGGGGGTGATTCTGAAGCTGATCCTAGCACCCTGCCGGAGGGGAAATCGATCCCAGAGGGCTCTTCATCGCCATGCCTTTCTTCGGGATGATTTGTGAGTAATCCCACCTTGGACTACGGGTCCATGGCAGTAGCTAGATGGTAGTATCTCTCCCTTGTGCTTCATGTAATATGATTTTGTGAGCTGCCTAACATGATCAAGATCGATTATTGTAATGTTATGTGATGTGTTTGTTGGGATCTGATGGATTATGAAGTTATGATCAGATTGTGCATGATTCTTATATGTTGATTTATGTTCTTCTATGCTCTCCGATGTGCGTAGTTACTTTGGCCAAGTGATTGTATGTATCTCCAAGAAGGAGTATTTATGCTAGATAGTGGGTTCATGCCCCCTTTTGTTCCTGTGCACGAGTGACAGAAACGTCTAAGGGCGAGGGTGTGTTGTTGCTACTAAGGGTAAAACAGCGGTGTTAATGTCTCTTTTGATATTAGTATTGCTTACTTCATGCGCTTTACTTAATGCAAATGTCTGTTGCTTGCAACTTAATACCGTTGGGTGACAGGCTGGATAGCGATCCCACGGTGGACTTTTTAGACAAAGATGCAGTTGGACTCAGCAGTATTTGTTCATTGTCGTGATGCCTACATAAATATTATCATGTTCTCTATGTCATAGCTAGATTAAGTTTGTGTTATAATCTTGTCAATTGCCTAGCTGTAATTTGTTTACCCATCATATGAGTGTTTTATTTACTTGAGAGACTCCACTAGTGAACCCATGACCCATCTTTTTACATTGATTGCAACCTTTATTCATCACTTTTTATCATCATTACTCCTCTGGTCCACTTTCATATTTTCATCTATTTCACTATACAATTAACCACTTTGTTTTCTACGAGACCGGAAAGATTGAAAACCTTTCCGCCGTTGGGGGCAAAGTAATTGGTTGAGTGTGTGCAGGTCCACGTCTGTTGAAGATTAAGCGCCAGAGATCTTCAACATTCACTTTGTTGTTGATTTCAAAGTCCTACTGGTTCGATAACCTTGGTTCGTTAACAATGGAAAACTGCTACTTACTACATCCACACCTTCACTTGGGGCACAACACAACGCTACCATCACCGATCATCAAGCAGTTTTCTGGCGCCGTTGCCGGGGAGCGCACTAAAGCTACATAAGAAGATTAGTCCCTACCAACTCTGCCAGTGCTTGTCATCAAGCAGTTTTCTAGCGCCGTTGCCGGGGAGCGCACTAAAGCTACATAAGAAGATTAGTCCCCGCCAACTCTGCCAGTGCTCGTCAATCATCACACCCCTTGCCCTGCGCCTCCTTATATAGGAGGCCAGGAGGTGGGGTGCGGCCCCTTGCCCTAGGGCCGGCCGGCTTGGGTGGCTTGGCCCCCAAGCAAGCCCTAGGGTTTTGGGGCGCCTCCCCTTTGGGCCCCTTTAGCCCTAGCCGCATGGGCCTAGGAGGCTGGTGCGGCTGGCCCATGAGGCCGCTGCACCACCCCTATGGTCCATGTGGGCCCCATACTACTGTGGGCCCCACTTCTAGACTCCTCTAGAACCTTCTAGAATATTCCGATACTCTGCCGGAAAATTCCCGGACTTTTCCGATACCTCCGGAAACCACTTTCCTTATATGAATCTTATTCTCCGGACTCTTCCGGAACTCCTTGTGATGTCTGGGATCCCTACTTCGAATCAATATTCATTTACACCATCATTTATCTCGAGCCCTAACTACATCGAACGTTAAGTGTGTGACCCTGCGGGTTCGTGAATATGTCATATTAATAGTGGGACCGGGATGCCCATATTAATTCCTACATATTCAACGAAGTACTTTACCGGTTGAACCACTATGTCCGGGATTCAATTAATCCATATACGATTCCTTTTGTTTCACGATATCTTACTTGTTCGAGACTTAATCACTCATATCTCCATATCCGATTAATCTCGTTCCTGACAAGTTCTCTTTACTCGTTCCCATAGGATAGGATCCGCTATGACTAGCTACTTAGTCATATGCTTGCAACCGTTTGGATGCTATGCTACCGAGAGGGCCCAGATAAATCTATCCAACGGTTGGACGAACAAATTCCAGTCTTGATTCATGCGACCCAACAACCTACCATCGGAGATACCTGAAAAAAAACACCTTTATAATCACCCAGTTACAAAGTGACGTTTGATGTCCACAAAGTATTCTTCCGGTAAGCGGGACTAACATAATCTCATGGTATAAGGAAACTATATTTGACATCTACTAAATCTGGGTCTGTCCACTATATCATCCCCATGATATAACTTCGTTTATCAAGTCATTCATTAACCCTTGGTTAGGAAACTTCTAACCAACACTTGATCAAATGAACTAATTGTTAGAGGCTTACTAGGGACACTTTACCGTTTATATTCCACACACATGTATTTGTTTCCGATTAATACAATTCCAGCATGGATAATAAACATTTATCATGAACAGGAAATATGATAAATGATAAACTTTATTATTGCCTCTTGCGCATATTCCCAACAGCCTCCCACTTGCACTAGAGTCAATAATCTAGTTAACATTTGTAGCAATCTAACACCCATGGCCTCCTGGTGCTGATCATGTTTTGCTCGTGGAAGCGGTTTAGTCAACGAGTCTGCAACATTCAGATCCATGTGCACCTTGCAAATCTCAATGTCTCCATCTCGGACATTGTCATGCAAATTGTGAAAGCGACGCTTGATATGCTTTGTGTTCTTGTGTGAAGTTGACTCCTTGGCAAGAGCAATCGCACCTGTATTATCACAGTACAGGGCCAGTGGTCTTGACGCATTTGGAACCACACCCAGCTCGGAGAGAAACTCCTTCATCCAGACTGCTTCACTTGCTGCCGACGAGGCTGCCACATATTCCGCTTCTATTGAAGATTTCACCACCACACTCTGCTTGGAACTCCTCTGATGTCTACTACACGCTTCTATTCTTGTAGACTTGTTGGGCCTCCAAGTGCAAAGGTTTGTAGGACAGCAGCAAATTTCCCTTAAGTGAGTAACCCAAGGTTTATCGAATCCACGGGAGGTAGAGGTCAAAGATATCCCTCTCAAGAAACCCTGCAATTAAGATACAAGAAGTCTCTTGTGTCCCCGACACACCTAATACAATTGTCAGTTGTATAGGTGCACTAGTTCAGCGAAGAGATGGTAAAATGCAAGTGATATGGATGGTAAAAGGTGATTTTGTAATTCTGTAATAAAAATGGCAGCAAGCAAACAAGTGACAAAAGTGACGAAATACGGTGTATCAATGCTTGGAAACAAGGCCTAGGCTTCATACTTTCACTAGTGACTACTCTCAACATCATTAACATAATTAAACACATGATGGTTCCCACAAAAATACATGCATGGTAGAAGTTACTCGGAGATAATTCTTTTGTGGATCAAATAGGATGAGAATTGCGTAGGGCTACGAAAAGCACACCTCAAAGTTCGTATTCCACATCTATGGACACTTCATGCGGTCACTATCCGCATTCAATGATAGTACTAACAAACACCACAACCTATTTCTTGAATAGTCTCTTTCTTCAATAACACAAGCATCAAGAAACCTCATGATCTATTTAATCCAACAAATAAAGAACAAACTCATGATGAAGATCCTTCCAATCTATTATCCATAGAGTCACACACGGCACCCATCCTGTCACCGAGGTACCATGATCACAACGGTGGCTCCGGAAATTGTACTAAATAACACCAGTTGAGCAACATCATATCCATTACACATAGGGAAACATCATGTATTCAACTACACTAACAAAGCTCATGATCACAACGAAGATCACATCATGGGAGAGAGAGATAACCACATAGCTACTTGTATAAGCCTCAGCCCCGGTGAGGGACTACTCCCTCCTCATCGCGGGAAGCAGCGGTGTTGATGGAGATGGCCCCGGCGGTCGATCCCCGTCCCGGCAGGGTGCCGGAACAGGACCTTCTGAACCCCCGAAACTTGTCGGCGATGGCGGCGGAGCTCTGTTGCGTATTTGGGAAAATCCTTCGGGGGTTAGGGTTTTTGCGTCGGGGATGATTTTATAAGCATCGGAGGCGGCCGAGAGGTGCCCCACAGGGCAGGGGCGACCTGTGGCCGCGGCCTCCCCCTGGCCCGCGGGTGGGACCCGCCCCTGGCCTGTGGGTCCCTCCCGGGGTCGCCCTTCTGGCTCCGGTCCTTATTTCCTCAATAAAAAAATCTCCGTAAATTTTCGTCCAATTCCGAGAATATTTCCAGAAGTAACTTTCTGCAACAAAAACAACACAAAAACAGGGAACTGGCACTGGGCATCTTGTCAATAGGTTAGTCCAATAAATGCCTTAAAATGATATAACAAGATGGCAAAAACATGTGACAATGACATAAAACAAGCATGGATCACTCAAAAATTATAGATACGTTTGAGACGTATCAGCGTCCCCAAGCTTAACTCCTACTCGTCCTCGAGTAGGTAAGTGATAACAAAATAATTTTTGATAAGACATGCAAACAACATAATCTTGATCAAGATAGTAATGCAAAGCACATGATGTGAATAAGGTGATCCAAAACAATTTCCTATAGTTGACATTAAGCAAACAATGATTCACAAACGCTAGCTAACAAATGCTAGAAACTTTTCATGAATAAGTGCGTTGGAGACATGGAACCATACATAAGGTTTAGAAAGAATAATTGCAAATTATGTCTCCAATGTAAAGTATCAATCATTCTTCAAAGCATCTAATTAGTTATTCATGGAATAGCCAAGATCAAGTCAAGTGTCCTAATCCATCTACTTCACAAATCAACTGTTTCGAAGTCTACTCAACTAGTGCAAGTAAGAAGTGGCTTTGGCACCATGATGTTATGGCAAAGAGAACAATAATGGAGGTTTGGAAGGCCAAAAAGAAATGCTCAAACAGTGGAGAGGGTAACCACAAGAAAGAAGGAAGTCCCGTAGTTGACACTGTATGAGGAGTAGTGATTGCCATGCAACGGATGCACATAGAGCTATAAGTGTATGAAAGCTCTCCAATGGAACTAGTGGGGGTGCATCCAACTTGATTGCTCATGAAGACCTAGAGCTCACTTGATGAGGCTCATCATTGGAATATACAAGCCAAGTTCTATAACGTTAATTCCCCACATAGTTATACATACGAAACATGAAAACTCTCTATAATGAAGTGTAGGTGCTAACTAGCACAAGTGTGGAATAAGGATAGTAGTGCTGCCCCCTCTCTCTTTTATATTTCTCTTTTCTTTTTTTATAATTGTGGCCTCCATGGCTCTTTTAAATTTTCTCTCATTGGTCTCTTTTGGACTCTTTTATGTGGCCACTTTGGACTCTTTTTAATATGCTCACAGGTAGGGGCAACACTCTATTTTTACAAGATGATCATCACACTTTTGGTACTCATAACTCATAAGACTAATACATGATGTATAAAAGAAAGTATGCATGATTGAGCATAGTGTGGAAAATAAAGTAGAACATGTGGCAGGCCACGCAGCACACTAACTCAATGATCAAGCAAACTATATGGTAATGAAGAATGACATCAAGTCATGTAATGTAATGATGGATGTTGCCTGGCAATGTATCTCGGAACGGCTATGGAAATGTCGTGATAGGTAGGTATGGTGGCTGTTTTGAGGGAGATAGTTGGCTTATGTGTAGGAGAACAGGATGAAGTTCTCCCACGGAGTTGGATGTACTCACGACGTATGCACCAATCTCAATGTGAGAGAGGGCATTGCGCAACACCGAAGAGGCTAGCAAAATATGGAAGTGGAAGTGCCAAAAACCAAAACTCACAATGCATTTCGTATATTGCAAACAACTAGTAGTTTCAATGTTCCACAAATGGTTAGAGACAACCCGAGAGGGATCGTGGCGGCGACACAAGTGCCCCGTTGGCTTCCCCGACCGTTGCAGTAACTACCCACTAGGAACTTATTTTCAACTTAGCAGAATTCATGACACATTAGCATTGTTGACTTAGGTTGTTTAGTTCAAAGAAGTACGGCTGCACGCTTTACTAAAACATCTCCACTAATCAGTTCTAACACCATTAACCAACAAATTTTAACCATTAGTTATTTTAATGCCTCAAAACAATTGAAGAGTATCAAATTATCCACATAGTGATCTACAAGACTATGCAGGTTTTTTCTATTTCATACCACTACCACATGCATAGCATTTTACTGTTCTAACAAATTAACCAAGCAACCATAGCAACTATCTAACAAATATAAGTGAAGAACAAGAGAGTTTAACATCAACAACTAGCAGCTCTAAACAAGATAAAAGCTAAAAGCGAGAGCTTACTAGCAAACAAATAGTAGCTAAGAATACTCAACAAGATATAGGCGAAGCAAAGGAGTATTCAAACGAAAAAGCGGAGCGTGTCTCTCTCCCACACAAGATGGATAGGATCCAACATGAATATGACCAGCAAACAAACAAAACAAAACTGAAAGTAAAAAGACGCTCCAAGCATAGCACATAATATGTAAAGTGATAAAAACGAAGTTCAACGAAGACGACCTTATGATAGTCGATGAATATGAGGGGATGCCTTGGGCATCCCCAAGCTTTGACTCTTGATAGTTCTTGATATTCAGAGGGGGTGCCATGGGGGCATCCCCAAGCTTGAGCTCTGATCCATCCTCGATTTCTTCATATTCCTCTCCTTTGGAACTTAAAAACTCCCTTCACACAAAACTTCTCATAATTTGATTAGAGGGTTAGTGCTCATAAATTAAAAATACACATGTGTTCAACTCAAGACAAATTGCAAACAAACTTCATTGGGCATTAGCTACAGTTTACTAAGCCTCAATGTGGCACTCTACCCCTAGAGTATCACATATGACGATGGTAAAGAGACAAATGCAAAATAAAACCAGAATCTGTCAAAATCTGAATAGTCTATAAATATCGAATTTTTCGACGCACTTCTACAGCTCAAATAAAAAAACTTAAAACTAACGAAAGATAGATAAAAGCATCAGACTTGCTGTCGAAAATTATCAGAAAAATATAAAATTCTTGCGATTTTAGGATTTTCGTGCAACAGGCGCACAGAATCTGTTTTTGGACAGCAACACTATACCTCACACTTTCAATGCATTAGAGGCTAAACTTGGCACAAAAAGCAAAACAAAAAGATATAATGAATTTGCTATAGAGGCAACAACTTCATGATTCAAGAAAAATAAAAATAAAAACTGAAAGTAAAAGATGGTTTGTCTCCCAACAAGCGCTTTTCTTTTAAGCCTTTTAGCTAGGCATGATAATTTTAATGATGCTCTCATAAGAATAAGAGTTGGAACGCAAAAGAGAGCATCAAGAAGCAAATATCAAACACATTTAAGTCTAACTCTCTTCCTATGCATAGGCATCTTGTAAGAAAATAAATCATTGGAGCATAAAGCATTAAGCATAGGAAGGTAAAGCGAGTGCAACATTAAAACCTTCAACATAAAGAGGGGAAACTTCATAAGATGAAAATTTATATAACCAAGCTTCCCTCTCTCATAATAACTTTCAGTATAATCATAAGAAAACTCAATAACATAGCCATCACATAAAGCATTTTTCTCATGATTCACATGCATAAAAGTATTATTATTACTCTCCACATAAGCAAAATCCTTCTCATTAGTATTAGTGGGAGTAACACAATCATAATAATCATTGTAATCATCATAAATAGGAGGCATATCATGATCATAATAAACTTTTTCCTCAATAGTAGGTGGACTGAAAATATCACATTCATCATTATAATCATCATATATAGGAGGCATAGTATCATCAAAGCAAATTTCCTCCTTCAAGCTTGGGGGACTAAAAAGATCATATTCATCAAAACCGGCATCCCCAAGCTTGTAATTTTCCATAGCATTAGCAACAATGGCATTCAAAGAAAGCATACTAATAACATTGCTACTAGCATGATTGTTATGCAAATAAAGTTCCATAGGTTTTTAAATTTTCTCTTCAAAAGAATCATGACCAATTTCAAGATAAATTTTATAAAGCTCTCTAGTTTTTTTTGTTGTTTTCCATTAAACTGAACTAGTGAAATAAAAACAAGAAACAAAAAGATTTAATTGCAAGATCTAAAGAAGATACCTTCAAGTGCTCACCTCCCCAACAACAATGCTAGAAATTAGCTTCGTTGCCGGAGTGTGAGTGCCGCTTACCTTACCTCCCCGGCAATGGCGCCAGAAATTAGCTTGATGTCTACTACACGCTTCTATTCTTGTAGACTTGTTGGGCCTCCAAGCGCAGAGGTTTGTAGGACAGCGGCAAATTTCCCTTAAGTGAGTAACCCAAGGTTTATAGAATCCACGGGAGGTAGAGGTCAAAGATATCCCTCTCAAGCAACCCTGCAATTAAGATACAAGAAGTCTCTTGTGTCCCCAACACACCTAATACAATTGTCAGTTGTATAGGCGCACTAGTTCAGCGAAGAGATGGTAAAATGCAAGTGATATGGATGGTAAAAGGTGATTTTGTAATTCTGTAATAAAAATGGCAGCAAGCAAACAAGTGAAAAAAGTGACTAAAAACGGTGTATCAATGCTTGGAAACAAGGCCTAGGCTTCATACTTTCACTAGTGACTACTCTCAACATCATTAACATAATTAAACACATGATAGTTCCCACAAAAATACATGCATGGTAGACGTTACTCGGAGGTAATTCTTTTGTGGATCAAATAGGATGAGAATTGCGTAGGGCTACGAAAGCACACCTCAAAGTTCGTATGCCACATCTATGGACACTTCATGCTGTCACTATCCGCATCCAATGATAGTACTAACAAACACCACAACCTATTTCTTGAATGGTCTCTTTCTTCAATAACACAAGCATCAAGAAACCTCATGATCTATTTAATCCAACAAATAAAGAACAAACTCATGATGAAGATCCTTCCAATCTATTATCCATAGAGTCACACACGGCACCCATCCTATCACCGAGGTACCATGATCACAACGGTGGTTCCAGAAATTGTACTAAATAACACTACTTGAGCAACATCATATCCATTACACATAGGGAAACATCATGTATTCAACTACACTAACAAAGCTCATGATCATAACGAAGATCACATCATGGGAGAGAGAGATAACCACATAACTACTTGTATAAGCCTCAGCCCCGGTGAGGGACTACTCCCTCCTCATCGCGGGAAGCAGCGGTGTTGATGGAGATGGGTCCAGCGGTCGATCCCCGTCCCGGCAGGGTGCCGGAATAGGACCTTCTGAACCCCCGAAACTTGTCGGCGATGGCGGCGGAGCTCTGTTGCGTATTTGGGAAAATCCTTCGGGGGTTAGGGTTTTTTGCGTCGGGGGTGATTTTATAAGCGTCGGAGGCGGCCGAGAGGTGCCCCACAGGGCAGGGGCGACCCATGGCCGCGGCCTCCCCCTGGCCCGCGGGTGGGACCCGCCCCTGGCCTGTGGGTCCCTCCCGGGGTCGCCCTTCTAGCTCCGGTCCTTATTTCCTCAATAAAAAATCTCCGTAAATTTTCGTCCAATTCCGAGAATATTTCCAGAAGTAACTTTCTGCAACAAAAACAGCACAAAAACAGGGAACTGGCACTGGGCATCTTGTCAATAGGTTAGTCCAATAAAATGCCTTAAAATGATATCAAGATGGAAAAAACATGTGACAATGACATAAAACAAGTATGGATCACTCAAAAATTATAGATACATTTGAGACGTATCATCCTCCAACTCACAACGCCACCATTTAGAATAAACACGTATCCGTACTGAGACTTAGAATCATCCGGATCTATATCCCAACTATCATCGACGTAACCCTTTACGACAAGCTCTTGGTCACCTCCATATACGAGAAACATTTCCTAACTTCTATTTAGATACTTAAGTATATTCTTGACAGTTGTCCAGTGTTCCACTCCTGGATCACTTTGGTACCTGCTAGTCAAAATTACAGCATGGCACACATCTAGTCTAGTACATAGCATGGCATATATGATAGAGCCTATGGCTGAGGCATAGGGAACCTTGTTCATTGTCTCTGTATCTTCTGCCGTGATTGGACTTTGAGTCTTACTCAAAACCTTTCCTTGCAACATTGGTAAGAACCCCTTCTTCGAATTTTCCATTCTGAACCTCTTCAGAACCTTGTCAAGGTATGTACTCTGTGAAAGCCCTATTAGGCGTTTTGATCTATCTCTGTAGATTTTAATGCCTAAAATGTACGCTGCTTCACCAAGGTCTTTCATTGAAAAACTCTTATTCAAATAAGCCTTTACACTTTCAAGTAGTTCTATATCATTTCCAATCAATAATATGTCATCCACATATAGTATCAGAAATGCTACAGAACTCCCACTCACTTTCTTGTAAATACAGGCCTCTCCATAAGTTTGGACAAATCCAAACCCTTTGATCACTTCATCAAACCGGAGATTCCAACTCCGCGATGCTTGCTTCAGTCCATAAATGGATCTCTGAAGTTTACACACTTTGCCAGCATCCTTAGGATCAACAAAACCTTTGGGCTGCACCATGTACAACTCTTCCTTAATATGACCATTAAGGAACGCGGTCTTGACATCCATTTGCCAAATTTCATAATCATAAAATGTGGCAATTGCTAACATAATCCGAACAGATTTCAGCATCGCTACAGGTGAGAATGTCTCATCGTAGTCAATTCCTTTAATTTGTCGGAAACCCTTTGCGACAAGTCGTGCTTTGTACATGGTGACATTTCTGTCAGTGTCTATCTTTCTTTTGAATATCCATTTGTTCTCAACGGCCTTGCGGTCGTTTGGTAAGTCCACCAAAGTCCATACTTGGTTTTCATACATGGATTCCATTTCGGATTTCATGGCTCCTAGCCATTTATCGGAGTCTGGGCTCATCATTGCTTCCTCATAACTCGCAGGTTCATCATTGTCTAACAACATGACACTCATGACGGGGTCGTACCGATCAGGGGCAGTACGTTCCCTTGTTGACCTGCGAGGTTCAATAGCAGCCTTGACCGGAGCAGTATGATCTCCATCATTTGCTTCTTCTTCAGGTGGCGATGGCTGCTCTGGAACATCTTCCAGCTCTGCGCTACTCGGCATCTCAAGAACAGGTTCGATAACCTCGTCAAGCTCTACTTTCCTCCCACTCACTTCTTTCGAGAGAAACTCCTTCTCTAGAAAGGAACCATTCTTGGCAACAAAAATCTTGCCCTCAGTTCTGTGGTAGAAGGTATACCCAATAGTTTCCTTAGGGTATCCTATGAAGACGCATTTTTCCGACTTGGGTTTGAGCTTATCAGGTTGAAGTGTTTTCACATAAGCATCAGAAACGATAACTTCGGCTTCTTGCCAAACCATAACTCATATGGAGTTGTCTCAACGGATTTTGATGGTGCCCTATTTAAAGTGAATGCGGCTGTCTCTAATGCATAGCTCCAAAATGATAGTGGCATATCGGTAAGAGACATCATAGATCGTACCATATCCAATAAAGTACGATTACGACGTTCAGACACACCATTACGCTGTGGTGATCCAGGCGGCGTGAGTTGTGAAACAATTCCACGTGTCTTTAAATGCATACCAAATTCGTAACACAAATATTCACCTCCACGATCAGATCGGACAAATTTTATTTTCTTGTTACGATGATTCTCTACTTCACTCTGAAATTCTTTGAACTTTTCGAACGGTTCAGACTTGTGTGTTTCATTAAATAAATATACCCACATCTACTTAAATCATTAGTGAAGGTCAAAAAATAACGATATCCACCGTGCTGCAACACTCATTGGACCGCACACATCGGTATGTTTGATTTCTAACAAGTCTGTTGCTCTCTCCATCGTGCCGAAGAAGGGTGTTCTAGACATCTTACCCATCAGACATGGTTCGCAAGTTTCAAATGATTCGAAATCAAGTGAATCCAAAAGTCCATCAGAATGGAGTTTCTTCATGCGTTTTACACCAATGTGACCCAAATGGCAGTGCCACAAATATGTGGCATTATCATCATTCAGTTCACGTCTTTTGGTATCAACATTACGAACATGTGTATCACTACTATCGAGATTCAATAGAAATAAACCATTCATCTCAGGTGCATGACCATAAAAGATATTATCCATATAAATCGAAACACTAAAGTTTTCTGACTTAAATGAATAACCGTCTCGCAATAAACAAGATCCAGATACAATGTTCATGCTTAACGCAGGAACCAAAATAACAATTATTAAGGTTTAAAACTAATCCCGAAGGTAGACATAGACAGCGATGACTTCAACTTTTGATCCATTTCCGACGCGCATCGTTACCTCGTCCCTTGCCAAGCGTCATCTATTCCGCAACTCCTGTTTCGAGTTACATATATTAGCAACCGAACCAGTATCAAATACCCAGGTGCTACTACGATCACTTGTTAAATACACATCAATAACGTGTATATCACATATACCTTGTTTGACGTTGCCAGCCTTCTTGTCCGCCAGATACTTGGGGCAGTTGCGCTTCCAGTGTCCAGTTCCCTTGCAGTAGAAGCACTCAGTATCAGACTTAGGGCCCTTCTTTGACTTCCTCGCAGGCGCGGCAGCTTGCTTGCCACCCTTCTTGAAGTTGTCTCTCTTGCCCTTTTTCTTGAAACTGGTGGTCTTGTTGACCATCAACACTTGATGCTCCTTCTTGATTTCCACCTCCGCGGTCTTTAACATTGCGAAGAGCTCAGGAAGAGTTTTCTCCATCCCTTGCATATTATAGTTCATCACGAAGCCTTTGTAGCTTGGTGGAAGTGACTGGAGAACGCGGTCAATCCCCAACTCATTGGGAATCACGACACCCAGCTGCGCCAGACGATCATCGTACCCAGACATTTTGAGCACGTGTTCACTGACGGAGTTGTTCTCCTCCATCATACAGCTAAAGAACTTGGAGGAGGCCTCATACCTCTCCACCTTGGCTTGAGTCTGAAACATTGCCTTCAGATCATTAATCATCTGATGAACGCCATGGTGCTCAAAACTCTTTTGCAGCTTTGGTGCTAAGCCGTACAACAGACCGCATTTAACTATCTCGTGGTCCTCAGAACGGGCTGCCCAGACATTCCTAACATCTTCAGCCGCTCCCTCTGCTGGAGCCTCACCTAGTGGTGCATCTAGGTCATACAGTTTCTTGGCAGCAGTGAGGATAATCTTCAGATTCATAAACCAATCTGAGAAATTGCTTCCATCGTCTTTCAGCTTGTCTTTCTCTAGGAACGCGTTAAAATTCATGGTGGTGTTGGGACGGGCCATTGATCTACAACATTATTTGCAAAAGGTGTCAAGACTAGGTTCATGATAGTTTGTTCGAGTTAATCTAAATTACTAAACGAACGTCCACTAAACTTAACATCTCTATGGTTTGTTTAGTGACACCCGATCCAAATCCACTACACCACAACCGATCATCACGTGAGATGGTGTAGCTTCAGAGGTGAACATCGCCATGTTGATCATATCGTCCATACGACTCGTGTTTAGCCCTTCGGCTCTTGTGTCCCGAGGCCATGTCTGTACATGCTAGGCTCGTCAAGTAAACCGTAGTATTTCCGCATGTGTAAAACTGGCTTACACCCGTTGTATGTGAACATAGAGTCTATCACACCCGATCATCACGTGGTGTTTTGAAACGACAAACTTTTGTAACGGCGCATACTAGGGGAGAACACTTCTTGATATTAAGGAGAGAGATCACCTTATCATGCTACCGTCGCGATCGAATCTAAGCAAAAAATAACGTGCATAAAAGGATTAACATCACATTCAATTCAAAATTTGTGACATGGTATAACCTATTCTTCTTGTGTCTTTGATCTCCATCTCCAAAGCACTGGCATGATCTCCATCATCTCCAGCATGTGGCGTTACCACCATGATTGCCTCCACCAACTATTGCAACTACGACTATGGCTACTCTTAGCAATAAAGTAAAGCAATTACATGGCATTAAAGTGACACGCGAGTCATACAATAATTAAGAAACAACCATAAGGCTCCTGTCGGTTGCTGTACTCATCGACATGCAAGTCGTGAAAATTACAAAACATGATCATTGCATACATTATCACATAATCACATCTTGACCATACCACATCATAAACCCTGCAAAAACAAGTTAGATGTCCTCTACTTTGTTTATGCAATTTTTACGTGGCTTCTATGGGTCATGAGATAGAACCGTTCTAATCTACGCAAAGCCACAATGGTGATATGAGAGTTGCGTATTGACTCATCCTTTTAAAAGGCCTTCCATTGCAAATCGCATCTCACCATAGCTAGAGAAACAGACACCCGCCAGCCACTTATGCAATACAAGTTGCATGTCAATCGTGGAACCGGTCTCTCGTGCATGGACGAGTAAAGTTGGTCCGGGCCGCTTCAATCCAACCATCCAACAAGATACGAAGTACCTGCGAGAAGGTAGCAACAAAAATATCAATGCCCACAACACGTGTGTTCTAATCGCACCAACATCTATGAATAGATCTAGGCTCTGATACCACTGTAGGGTCACAGCATAGAAAACAAAAAAAATTCCTACGCAAACATGGCGGAATAAAATCCAAAACTAGATCAGATCTACCAGATGGTGGTAGCAAGTAGGAGATCGAATCTCACCCTCGAAGAAAATCGAGCGTGTTTTGTTGAGGCAGGGGTTGGCTACTCGATCCCCGCAACTAGACTTGTCTAGTCGCGAGGAGATGTATTATCCGATGCGTCGCACGAGCAACGCCTCCGAGAGATCCACACGTACGGCTCGATGAAGACTCCATGTTCTTGATCCCGCAAGAGTTGATGGAGAGGCTCGCGAGATCAACAGCACGACGACGGTGGTGTGGTGGATATGGTGGAGATCCGACATGGCTTCGCCAAGCATCTGCGGAGGAGGAGTTGGAGAGGAGGAGGGGTGCGGCTAGGGAGCAGGGGGGCGGCAGCGGCAGGGAGTAGGGGGTGCGCCGCCCCTTGCCCTGAGCCTCCTTATATAGGAGGGCAGGAGGTGGGGTGCGGCCCCTTGCCATTGGGCCGGTCGGCTTGGGTGGCTTGGCCCCCAAGCATGCCCTAGGGTTTTGGGGCGCCTCCCCTTTGGGCCCCTTTAGCCCTAGCCGCATGGGCCTAGGAGGCTGGTGCGGCTGGCCCATGAGGCCGCTGCACCACCCCTATGGTCCATGTGGGCCCCATACTATTGTGGGCCCCACTTCTAGACTCCTATAGAACCTTCTAGAATATTCCGGTACTCTGCTGGAAAATTCCCGGACTTTTCCGATACCTCCGGAAACCACTTTCCTTATATGAATCTTATTCTCCGGACTCTTCCGGAACTCCTCGTGATGTCCGGGATCCCATCCGAGACTCCGAATCAATATTCATTTACACCATCATTTATCTCAAGCCCTAACTACATCGAACGTTAAGTATGTGACCCTGTGGGTTCGTGAATATGTCATATTAATAGCGGGACCGGGATGCCCATATTAATTCCTACATATTCAATGAAGTACTTTACCGGTTGAACCACTATGTCCGGGATTCAATTATTCCATATACGATTCCTTTTGTTTCACGATATCTTACTTGTCCGAGACTGGATCACTCATATCTCCATATTCGATTAATCTCGTTCCTGACAAGTTCTCTTTACTCATTCCCATAGGATAGGATCCGTTATGACTAGCTACTTAGTCATATTCTTGCAAGCGTTTGGATGCTATGCTACCGAGAGGGCCCAGGGAAATCTATCCAACGGTTGGACGAACAAATTCCAGCCTTGATTCATGCGACCCAACAACCTACCATCGGAGATACCTGAAAAAAACACCTTTATAATCACCCAGTTACGAAGTGACGTTTGATGTCCACAAAGTATTCTTCCGGTAAGTGGGAGTAACGTAATCTCATGATCTAAGGAAACTATATTTGACATCTACTAAATCTGGGTTTGTCCATTATATCATCCCCATGATATAACTCCGTTTATCAAGTGATTCATTAACCCTTGGTTAGGACACTTCTAACCAACACTTGATCAAACGAACTAGTTGTTAGAGGCTTACTGGGGACACTTTACCATTTATATTCCACACACATGTATTTGTTTCCGATTAATACAATTCCAGCATGGATAATAAACATTTATCATGAATAGGAAATATGATAAATAATAAACTTTATTATTGCTTCTTGGGCATATTTCCAACAAAGTGGAATTGGTAAGGAAAGCTTTTATTTTAAGTGTTGTTTTTTATTTATGTTTGTTACTTTGCTTCATTATGGAGCCCTCTCCTCTTAATTCGCTGTTCGAGAGTGAGTCTCACCATCCCCATGGTGGATAAGGCTCCTCCACCCACTGAAATCATTCCTTTCAAAATACCTATGAGAATAATTGATCGTGCTATGAGTAATTGTTATGCAGGCGATGGAACTGTCCATCCTGGTTATCGCCTGCTTTATATTACAGAATTGTGTGAGCCATTTAAGATTGCAGGTGTATCAAGAGAGGTAATCATGAGGAAATTATTTTCAATATCACTGAAGGACAAAGCATTGGAGTGGTATAGGCTTCTGTATAATTCTCATATGATGGATTGGAAAGAGCTTATGTCCATCTTTTACTCCAAATTTTATCCTCTTCATGAAATTCATCAAGATAGAAATTATATCTATAATTTTTGGCCACGTGACGGAGAGAGCATCTCTCAAGCTTGGGGGAGATTGAAATCCTTATTGCTCAAATGCCCTAATCATGAGATTTCAAATGAGATTATTGCTAATAACTTTTATGCAAGGCTATCACATCATGATAAAGAAATGCTTGATGCTTCTTCTCTTGGGTCTTTTACAAGCAAGAAGATGGGATGCTAAATGGGATCTTATTGAAACGATTTATTGTAATGTTGACGATTGGGAGATCGACAAAGGTAAAAAAAACAGGTACAAACTATGAGCATGACGGCATTAAATCTTTTGTGGCAACTGAAGTTTTAGTGTTCTTAGTGCTAAGTTTGGGCTTGATTCTCAAATGGTTGTTGATTTTTGTAACTCCTTTGCAACTCGTATCAGTATCCCTAAGGAGAAGTGGAGTAAGTAGCATGAACCTTTTAAATATGTTTGTAAGAGAGACATGCTTGCTAGTAATGAGATACAACTCCACACTGTTGAATCTGTCTTACCCGATGTTCACTTTGAAAAAACATTGTTTCTTGTAAGGATTAAAGAACATTCCATTGTTGCTAGCGTTGTTAATAAATGTGAAAGAAAAGCTTTAGAACCTTATGAACAAATTGAAATTGAGTCTCAAGTAGCTTTGGTTAAAGATCTTGTCAGTGAAAATGTTGACGGTTCTGCTATATATTTTTGTGATGCTGCTCCTGACATTGTTAGGCATGATAGAAATGCATAAATTGTTGGTACTCCTGTTGTTTCTGTCAAAATAGATGATTGATGGCTCTATTTTCTATACTATTTATCTTCGCCATTTCCTTGGTTTTTATTCGATTTATATTTGGTTTTTGCTCTAACACTAACCCAAACTCTATGTAGTTTAAAGATTCTTCATTTATTGATATGAGTTTCAGGTTCCATCAGATGCAGGAAGGAAATGATGCATATTAATGCTAATTGGAGCAAAACAAGTAAATCAACAAAAAGAAGGATAACAATTGACATCCAGCAAGGCTAAACGACCACTGATGCGGTGGCAAGCGACCGTACCAGCGACCGTACCTTGCGTCGGCGCCTCCAGCAAATTAAAAGGATTAACTTTCTAAGACACTGGGCAGAAAAACACAACAGAACGCGACGCATGGAAGACAGAGAGAAGAATAATACGATCCGGAGAGGGGACCGTCTGCCAGGTCCTTCCGGAGATCATCTTCTTCATCAAAAAACCATCCACCATTATTCCACCGCATAGAGAGAGATCCATTTTTAACACTTTAGGGTTGAGAAACCTTCATTAGATTGAACTCGAGGTTTGGTTATTGTTGATCTATAAATTATTATGTATTGATACAGTAATTTAGTGATGAACACTTTACCTTCAATTATTGAGTTCATAATCATTATATCTCTCATGTGCGAGTAAATCCCTAAGGCGTGGGAGATGTAGGGGATTGGTGATATCTGTGTGTGCCTTTATTTTCCGTCATATTTGTGAAAGTATTTTTGATATTGTTTATAGGATTACTTGTCTATGTTGTGCTTAATACTTGTTATTTAGGGCCGGGGTAACATGATTCACAGACCTACATAGGCATGTGTACGGTGAGGTAAAAAAATAAAAAGGTGAAAAATAGAAAAAGAAAAAAAAGAGAAAAATAAAAGAGCCCAAAAGAGGCCAAATGAGAGAGCATTTAAAAGAGCCATGGAGGCCACCAAAATACAAAAAATATAGAAAAAGAGAGAGGGAGCAGCACTACTATCCTTTTTACCACACTTGTGCTATGTTAGCACCTACACTTCATTGTAGATAGTTCTCATGTTGTGTTAGTAGTATAACTATGTGGGGAATTAACGTTATAGAACTTGGCTTGTATATTCCAAGGATGAGCCTTCTCAAGTGAGCTCTAGGTCTTCATGAGCAAGCAAGTTGGATGCACCCCCACTAGTTCCATTGGAGAGCTTTCATACACTTATAGATCTATGTGCATCCGTTGCATGGCAATCACTACTCCTCATTCAGTGTCTACTACGAGACTTCCTCTTGTCTTGTGGTTACCCTCTTCACTGTTTGAGCCTTTCTTTTTGGCCTTCCAAACCTCTATCGTTATTCTCTTTGCCATAATATTTTGGTGCCAAAGCCATTTCTTACTTGCACTAGTTGAGTAGACTTCAAAACAGTTGGTTTGTGAAGCAGGTGAATTAGAACACCTGACTCAAGCTTGGCTATTTCATGAATGACTACTTGATGCTTTGTAGAATGATTGATGCTCTACATTGGAGACATAATTTGCAATTATTCTTTCTATGCCTTATGTATGGTTCCATGTCTCCAACACACTTATTCATGAAAAGTTTCTAGCATTTGTTAGCTAGCTTATGTTAATCATTGTTTGCTTAATGTCAACTATAGATAATTGTTTTGGATCACTTTATTCACATCATGTGTTGTACATTACTATCTTGATCAAGATTATGTTGGTAGCATGTCTCATCAAAAATTATTATTTTTATCACTTACCTACTCCAGGACGAGTAGGAGTTAAGCTTGGGGATGCTGATACGTGTCAAACGTATCAATAATTTTTAATTGTTCCATGCTTGTTTTATATCAATTTCACATGTTTTTACTATCCTATTATATCATTTTCAGGCATTTTATTGGAATAACCTATTGACAAGATGCCCGGTGCCAGTTCCCTGTTTTTTTCCTGTTTTTGTTGCAGAAAGTTACTTCTGGAAATACTCTCGGAATTGGACGAAAATTTACGATGATTTTGTATTGAAGAAATGAGGACCGGAGCCAGAAGGGCAACCTCGGGGGAAGCCCACATGACAGGGGTGGGTACCAGCCGCGGTCCCCCCTGGACCCGCGTGTGCAGGCCGCCTCTGCCCCTCGCGCACCCCCTCGACCGCCTCCAATGCCTATAAATTAAGTCCTGACGAAAAAACCCTAACCCCCGAAGGATTTTCCCAAATACGATAGAGAGCTCCGCCACCATCGCCGACAAGTTTCAGGGGCCAGATTGATCCTGTTGCGGCACCCTGCCGGGATGGGGATTGGCCCTCGGAGCCATCTTCACCGCCATCGCTGCCTCCGGGATGAGTTATGAGTAGTTCCCCCGTGGACTACGGGTTTTAGAAGTAGCTAGATGGTACTCTCTCCCCCTTGTTGTTGTTCAATACCATGTTCTCGTGAGCTGCCCTACATGATCGAGATCAATCCGATGTAATATGCGTTGTGTTTGTTGGGATCCGATGGATTGTCACGTTATGATCAGATTATTTATGTTTATAAATTGATGTTATGCTTAATGCTTGTCACTAGTGCACGAGTGGCATGATCTTAGATTTGGGCACGTTATGTTTGCATGAATATAATTGTTGCTTAGATCGTATCTACAAGTTGTATGCACCTGTTACTAGTCCGGAACCGGCGACCGCGAGTGACAGAAACGTGGACATCAATGGGGATGGTTAGTAACTTGAGGATTACATGTGTTCACTGAATGTTAATGCTTTGCTCCGGTGCTCTATTAAAAGAAGCACCTTAATTACCATAAGTTCCTTAATTGGCCCGGCAGAAACCGGATGGTAGGACAAAAGATGTTGTGCGAATTCTCATTGCGAGTAGATACAACTATATATGGAACACATGCCTACATATGATTCCTAGACTTGAATGCTTTGTCATAACTAATTAGTGCAATTCTGTCAATTGCCCAACTGTAATTTGTTCACCCAATGCATGATTACTTGCTTAAGAGAGTTACCTCTAGTGAAACTATGAACCCCGGTCCCTTTTCCACAATTCCACCATCATTGCTTTCGTATTACTGTTACTAATATTCTCAAATCACTGCTACTTTCACCCCTCTTGTGTTACTTGTGCTTCTCCAGGTGTGGCTGAATTGACAAGTCAGCTGCGAAGACCTCTAAGAATTTTTGGCTCCTCTTGTGTCGAATCAATAAATTGGGTTACACTACCCGCAAAGACTACTGCGATCCCCTATACTTGTGGGATATCAGGTATCAGCGATCATTTTTATTATGGATTATGCGATTTTGGGCGCGAGTGCAAGTGCTATTCCTTATTCACTCTATCAAGAAGTAATGCGTAAGATCGCACCTTGTGGGCTTGAAGACATTGATTTGGAAATTAAACTGGCTAATAGAGAGGTCATCTATCTAGTGGGTATTGTTAGAGATGCTGAAGTCTTATGTGGTAAGATCAAATATCCTAGTGATTTCCTTGTTTAAGGTTCAATTAAAGATAAATTTTGTCCTATTATATTTGGTAGACCTTTCTTAAATACTTGCGGTGTTGTTATTGATTTTAAAAAGGAGAAAGTTTCTATTAAATTTGCTGGTGAGCTTTATGAGTTTAATTTTTCTAAGTTTGCTAGACAATGTTATGAGAAGGATTTTCCTAGTGAGGATCTTACCATAGAAAGAATTTCTTCCATTGTTGTTCCTCCTGACGATCCTTTGCAGCAATTCATGGAGCAGCACGAATGACATGTTTATGCAGGAAAGGGAAGAAATTGATGAGATCTTCTTCAAGCAAACAACTATTCTAAAACACAATTTGCCGGTGGAGTCGTTGGGAACACCCGCACCTCCAAAGGGAGATCCTGTGTTTGATGTTAAAACTCTTCCTGATACTCTTCAATATGCATATTTAGATAAAAAGAAAATATATCCTGTTATTGTCAATTCTAACCTTTCAGGGAAGGAAGAAGAGCGCTTATTGGAAGTTCTTAGGAAACATCGAGCTGCAATTAGGTACACTTTGGATTATCTTAAAGAGATTTCTCCATCTATGTGTCAACACACTATTAATCTCGAGCCTGATGCAAAGCCAGTTGTTGATCATCAATGAAGACTAAACCCAAAAATGAAGGATGTGGTAAGAAATGAGATACTTAAGCTTCTCGAAGCAGGTATAATTTATCCTATTGCTGATAGTAGATGGGTTAGTCCTGTGCATTGTGTTCCTAAAAAGGGAGGTATGACCATTGTTGCAAATGATAATAATGAGCTTATTCCGCAAAAAACTGTTGTAGGATATAGAATGTGTATTGATTATAGAAAATTAAATAAAGCTACTAGAAAGGATCACTATCCTTTGCCGTTTATTGATCAAATGCTTGAAAGGTTATCTAAAAATACTCACTTTTGTTTTCTTGATGGTTATTCTGGTTTCTCTCAAATTGCTGTTAAATGTGGTGACCAAGAGAAATGGAACTTATGCTTATAGACGTATGCCTTTTGGTTTGTGTAAAGCTACAGCTATTTTTTAAAGATGCATGTCTGCTATTTTTATAGCTTTCGTGAGGAAATTATGGAAGTATTCATGGACGATTTTTCTGTTTATGGAACTTCTTTTGACAATTGCCTCCATAATCTTAACAAAGTTTTGTAGAGATGTGAAGAGACAAATCTCATTCTAACCATTTCTTTGTGGAGTTTCAGGTGTTGTAATGAGAAACTGTTCCACAATCAATCGGATGTTTGTCAAACTCGTAAATTGGATATTCACCCACACGATTTGACCATAGGAATTTTATCTTTCTTTTAAGATGATTTTCTACCTCATTTTAAACTCTTTAAACTTTTCAAAGGTTTCCGACTTTTGCTACATTAATAGATATAACCATATATGTTTAAGCCATCAGTAAATGTCACTAAATATAGGTAGCCCCCGCACGCAGCAATGTTCAATGGGCCACACAGGTCAGAGTGCATGACTTCTAATAATTCCGTTGTCCGTTCAACAACTCCTTTGAATGGTGTCTTGGTCATTTTACTTGTCATATGATTCTTCATCAAATGACTGCAATAGTCCATCCATATGAAGTTATTGCGCTACAATTTTGGAGACATTCCCTCCAAATGTGACATTCATAAGAGATTTAATTAGACCTAGCCTGATGGAATGCTCTTTTAGAGCTGTTGGCGCTGGTCCAACTGTCGCCCGGTGCTGATGAATTTTGATGGAATCTAAAAGTGAATGATAAATTCTCAGTAGACTCTATGCATAGAGTGCTCGGCTAACCAGAAATCTCAATCAATAATAAAAAAAATTGGAAAATGAAGATACCACTGAAGTTAAAAATCTTCGCATGGTATTTGCGCAGAGGAGTAATCCTTACCAAAGACAACCTTGTCAAACGCAACTGGCATGGAGATACTAAATGTGTATTTGTTTTCATCAAGATGAAACAATCAAACACTTCTTCTTCAATTGCAAGTTTTCCCGTTCTATATGGTCAGTCATCCAACAAGCTTCTAAATTGTACCCACCACGTAGTGTTGCAAATGTTTTTGCCAACTGGCTACAAGGAATAGATCACAAGTTTAAATTTCTTCTTAGGGCAGGGCGCTTGCCGTAATATGGTCGTTGTGGCTATGTAGGAATGACAAGATTTATAATGAGAAGAATGTTTCCATTACACAGGTCATCTACAACTTGTGGAGTTTCGAGGTTAGAGATTTTTTTATCCCACATGAGTTACAGCATAATCTACGGATTAGTCCCCGAGTTGCATAGTCATCCTACATGCTTTCTATCACCTTTTGTAATTCACCATTTTATTCTTTGTTCTTTAAACCGTTGGTTATGTACATCCTAATTATGTAGAGGCCGTGTGTAAGCTAATTTGTATCTACACGATACTTTGAGTAGTATACCCTTTATTGGAAAAAATAATTTCAATCTTGCTAACAAAACGTGTGAGGAAAATATGCATACATTAAGATTTTTATGTATTTTTCCGAAAGGAGAGCACAAAAAAGGTGCACTCGATCTTATTAATATATTGTTCAACCAAGCTTGACAAAAAATACATCGATCAACTCAAAGCCACCTTCTTCACGATAGCTGCCGCTACACCAACAAGCTTGATGATGGGATGATTATGGTCTGGACCATGTGTCCCGACCTCACATCCATGCCCACAATCTAAATTTAGAGGTCTCACGAAGTCACCCAACGATTCCAATACACTAAACATGATGTCATCGCATTTGGGAGGACCACCGTGCTTGTTCATAGAAAGGTGAGGCATTTGCCTGTTTCCAAAAAAGAAAAATCAGCTAAATTTAGTGCAGGGACCGCATTTGGGCGTGTAGTATATCACAAGATCATGTATCGTACAATAAGAGTTTGTACTATAGAGTACAACGAGGGATCAGGTTGACGTGCAAGTCGAGATAAATTGAGATATACGTATATTCTTACACAAAATAATCAGTGAACAGTCGATCTCGAACTGGATCGGCAGCTAATGGATGGATATATGAAGTATGTTCATGGGCGGCGGGGGAGCGTGCACTCCTTGGGCAGCGTGGTGGCGTTGAACCTTCTGGTGTCGGTGCAGTAGTCGTAGATGACGTAGCCGTTTTCGCGCACCCACCGCAGGTCATCGAGCGCCTTCTGGTCGAGGTTGAAGAGGGTGGAGTTGGCGGGCTCGCTGCCGCACCAGTCCACCCCGGGCGACGGCTTGCACCAGGTGACGCCGTAGTTCTTGTAGTAGGAGACGAAGGGCGCCTTCGACCAGTCCGTCTTGATCCTCCCGCCCTGCGTCGCCCAGTCCTCGGCGCTCCACAGGCTCCCGTACACCCGCTGCTTCTGCCACGTCGGGAACGGCACCCCCTGGTCCTCGTTGTTGTCGAACACCCGAATCGTCCGCCCGTCCACCTCGATGCTGCACCCAGCCAGCCATGGAGAGATACAGTACTGTTATTCACGGATGCAATGCATATGCAACCTACAGACTCAAGCTCTAAGGTTGATTCGCACGAATGGTGCTTACATGATGCGCTTGGGGTTCCAGATGATGGAGTAGGTGTGGAAGTCGGCGGCGGCGTCGAACCAGAGCCTGTACTGCATCTCCCGGCGACCGAGGCCATGGACGAAGATGTTGGTATGGAGCGTGTAAGGCTCGCCGGTGGCGTTGCCGAGGAACTCCAGGTCGATCTCGTCGTGAATATTCCAGTCCCCCTCGGAGGTGGTCTGCAGCACCCATGTATCGATCAGTTTCACATGTCAAAAGTCAACTCCAGACACACACTACGATCATCGATGGATAGGAGGAGGAGGAGTAGTAGATCGATCTTACGTAGATGGTGCTGACGGTGCCTGCCGAGTGGCCTTCGATGAGCTGGATGTCGACGTCTATGCGAGCGAAGAGGTACATTTGCTTGGACTTGAAGCCGGAGCCCTCGAACTGGTCCAGGGTCATGGCCAGCACCGGGCTGTCGCCGTCCATGAAGTAGTAGTTCTTTTTCTCGCCCCATATGACCTGGACGTCGTTGAAGATATCGGCCGCCGCCATATCAACCGCCAGGAGGAAGGCCAAGGCGATGCCTAGGCCGTAGCGGTGATTCGGGCTACAAGGCGACGTCGGCGACGGCGCCATTGCTAGTGCTAGATAGGGATCTCTGCGCAGCTAGCTGTGAATTGATCGATATTGGAGTGGGGCCGAGTTTGCGGCGAAGGGAGGAACCGAAAGCGCGCCCTTGCAATGCCGACAAGACGGAGAACCACGATGTTGCTGGGCTGCTACGCGAGCACTCCCGCGTATATATGCGTTTGAGAAACGCCGGTCGTCTCTCTCGGCAACCGCGGTGCACATGCCTACACGAGAGAGTGTACATGGAGAACTGAAACTGCATAGTTCGCCACTTGGGTCAAAATATTTAGCCAAGGGGCTCAGTGGGTTAGCTAGCTGGCCAGATCTCGGTAAACTGATATCGTGGCTATCATCTGACCTGACCTCAATCATGCATACACAGTGTGCATCACCTAGCTCCACCGCTAGCTCGACTCAGATTTGCTACTTGTCGAAATTAAGAAGAAATTTAGTGCAGTCGCCGAGGTTTTATTTCAAGCTAGCTACGCTGTATCTCAAGATCCTTTGTGTTCATTAGTTGACCTGGGGCCGTATCATCTGACCTGACCTCAATCAAGAATACACACTGTGCACCTAGCTTTAGCGCTCCACTCTCATTCGCTACTTATCAAAGAAATTTACTAGTCTCCAAGGCATATCCTTGAAAAAAGAAATTTACTACTGGAGTCTCAGAAGTTTTATTAATTACAAGCTACGTTGTATCTCAAGATCCTTATGTGTTTGTTAGTTGATCTGGGGCTGTAAACTGTTTGACTTTCTGATGATGATGCTCTCGCCGCAAGCAAATTGGACGGCTTTATGGGTTCCTATCTTCAGGAGCTGTCAACCATGGAAACTGACGAGGAGACAGGCGTTGAGCCTGATGTTTGGGAGTAGTCCGTAGATTACTTGTTTTTCCTTCTTTTTCGTTTTTCCTTAGAAGCTAGTCCCTCTCTAGCTTGTAACAGACATTTTCACCCCTCTTAATTGATTTGGCAGAACAACTGCCGTAATTCCTCAAAAAAAAAAAAAATTGGACGGCTTTGGTTTGGGAAGATTTATAAGCAATGCTGGTCGCACGCAGTTTACTCCCGATTGGGCATTGCCGCATCTGGGAACGTACATCGTGCTTTCTAAAAACACGCTCAGAAGCTGTAGAAAGCAAGTACTCCACTTGTAAACGGTTTCTCAAGATAGATCGGTCCACCACGCAGGCACGCAGTAGGCTACTCACCGACAAAGTGCGACGCGAGATACTAGTATATATTTAACGCGAATGGAGGGGGAGACTTTCGTGATTTCTATGAATAATGATTGAGTTTTGCTACATGGATGACGTGTGCAATTAAAGTCAGATGAGCACACACGTGAAAGCATTGGGATAAATAATATTGTACTCCCTAGTAAATAAACCAACAACCGCAGTTCGACCAATGTGTTGAGGGTGGACAAAACTCATGACCGTATGTGTTCAGGCTGGTCACAGTGGGAGTAACATAGATAGTAACATCACACATTTCAAGACAACTTTGCTTATGTGGCATGTAGTTAATGAGGAGAGAAGTGTTTGTGGTAACTTAGCTAGTTACTGTAACATCACACTTATCAAGACAAAATGAGTCTATAGCCTAATAAATATGACACCATATATATGTTACTCCCCACTGTGGAGGTAGTAACATATGCTAGTAACATCAGCATGTTACTACTCTATGTTACTATGCACTGTGAGCAGCCTCACATATACGGAGTAGTATTTTTTATGCAGAACTATAAAATATTACTGATGAAAAGATAAACATAAGGGGATGACGGGTAGTAGAAAAGAGTGAAACATAGATTATTAATATCAAAATTTATAGTCCGTGGTTTGCGTGACGGGCCACTCTAGCTAGCATCAATACAGTTGGTTTTCCGTACTCTCGGTATATCCACGCTAACAATCTACACATCATGAAATATTACTCCAAGCGTTTAATCATAGTACTATTTTAAGAAGTAAGTTCTAGATGGACGATGGTTTATCAATGCTAGCTTCACAATGCCACAATGGCATTTAAATACTAATATATTGACCAACAAAATCAAATAGTAGTTGTTATGGCAGAAAATAAAGGTGTGCCAAATGATTGCAAATAAAATTGCTCACGTTTATGTCGTTAAAAATCCCTAATTTTGTCCACCGATGACACACTAACGACACTAACATCTCATAGCTAATATATACTCCCTCTGTATCAAAATGTAAGATGTTTTAGTCTTTTTCGTCCCATGTGTACGTAGACATGTTTTAGTGTAAGGTTCAAATGAATCTTGCACTAAAACATGTCTAGATACAGATGGAAAGAAAAATATTAAAACATCTTACATTTTGATACGGAGAGAGTATATTAGATACGTAAAATGAATGTATTAAAATACTTCAAAAACCTACCCCACAAATGCATGTTAACCCTACTAGAGGATAACACGTCATAACTGATAATGGGATGGATGTGTATGAACATGGCGCAGATGTGTATCAACATGTATGAGTGCCTTAGGTGTGTAAAAATGAATGATATCGATACCATGGAAAAAAAATCGAAGATAGTACAGATAAGCACATGCGTGCACGAATAGGTGATCACGCAGCTCATGATGGCCGGAAGCAACCGACAAGTGGTTGATTATAAAAATTAAATCTTATAAAGACCGCATATATGGGACATATGACATGGGAGATTTTTTAAAATATATGCTCACAAGTTATTGTGCAAGAAAAATGTCTCAAGAAAATAAATCAAAATGATGTTGCGGGTGCACGAGTAAATGTTGCATGGAACGAAAAGGTAATAACTAGAGTAAGATGAACATACAAGGAAACATCCCCAGATACCAAGGTCCCTTCCAACACTTCATAGACTTATGGAATGATTTCTACCGAAAATTCAAAGACTTGCTCAAGATATATATATCGGCTAAGCCTCCGGAAAGTCCAAATGGAGCCCGAGCTCCAAGGAGCTCGGTTCTCCAAAAAAAAATTGAATCCGCAAAATTTTGTTTCAAAAAATTCTGAAAACAATCATAGTGGTGGATAATACTATGACCCATTAATGTGAAAATTTTCAACCACAAACTCTTTATATTTTGATCTGTGCAAAAAAGAGAAATCTGGCCAGATTTCAAATTTTTGAGATTGCGCACTGTTCACCGATTCAGATCTGCAGATTTCTCTTTTTTGCCAAAAACATAATACAAGTAATTTCTGACTGAAATTTTTCACAGTGGTGGATCACAATATTATCTACGACCATAAATTTTTTCAGAATTTTTTGAAACAAAACAATGCGGATTTAATTTTTTTTTTTTTGGAAACCGAGCTCCATGGAGCTCGGCCTCCAATTCGCCGCTCTCGCTAAGCCTCGTAATTTTATTATCGTAAGCTTCATTTCCAATAGGTGGGTGTCTCTTCAAGTAACTTCGGATAATAGAGCAGGTTCGTCTAACTCGGTAGATGAACAAAAGGGTTGGTCTATAATATGGAAACCAAAGGTCTCGTCTAAACTAAGGGTATGCTTGTGGAGGCTAGCTCAACACTCACTGCCATCAAAGGACATCCTGCATCGGAGGAACATGGCCACGACTCCTACTTGTTCTCTGTGTGGCGAAGCTAACTCCTGGCACCATTCTTTGATTGATTGCCATATGGCGAGGTGTGTCTGGGCTTTATCGGACGAGGATGTAGCAGAACATGTCGGCTCAGCCAGTATGCCCAATGCTAAACACTGGTTGTTCTCTCTAAGTGAATCCCTGTCTCATCGCGATTTTACTCTAGTTGTGATTACACTCTGGGCAGTTTGGACAGCTAGAAGGAAAGCAATTCATGACGAGATTTTTCAGAGCCCTTTGTCGACTCATGTTTTTATTCAATCCTATCTTGCTGACCTACAAGTGCTGATCCCCCGACCCCTACAGTTCATCGGCCTCCTCGACCAGCGAGTACGTGGATCAGGCCTCCAGTTGGTTTGGCAAAGATAAACGTTGATGGTGCTTTCTCATGTAATGACAGGAAATGTGCAGCGGCTGCAGTTTGCAGGGATTCAAATGGCTCTTTCTTGGCTCGTCAGCAATGGTTTTCTCTCATACAGATCTCACTGGCTTGTCGTAAAGCTCTGGGCCTAGCAAATGACCTCCAGATCACTAGTATTCAGAGATTGCTTCAGAGACTACGGGAGAACCTATTTTTAGGGGCACTTTCCTTAAGGCATTTTTTTTTAAACTGCTTCTAAAAATAGTTTAAAGGGGCATTTTACAACAAATGCCTCTAAAAATATGATTTTCAGGGGCACTTCTCCAAAAGTGCTTCTATAAATAAGATTTTTAGGGGCATTTTTTCAAAAGTGTCTCTAAAAATGGGATTTATAGGGTCACTTTTTCGAAAGTGCCTCTAAAAATCAGATTTTCAGGGGCACTTCCAAATAAGTGCCCCTATAAATCGCAACAAGTCAACAAGTAATTTGCTTGGCTGTGATTGGTTGAAGTTTCGATTAGTGACGTGGCACAAAAATTAGTACGTGAATACATAATCGGGAAAAAATGGTCTTACTGGGCCGTCAGGAAGACAAATCACGGAGCTGACAATGACATACGCACGGCACACCTCTCCCTAGTTGATCCCCTTCTCTCGTACTATCTCTATCGCCGCCGCCGCCACCACCAGCCCACCGCCACCGCCGCCACCAGCCCGCCGCCACCTGCTGCTACGACCAGCGACGGCCACCTCTGGCGTTTTCCTCTCCCGCGCGCATCGTCACGGCTAACCCTAGCTGCCATGGCTCGGTTCGCCGGCGCGGCTCCTTCTCTCGTGCCGCCGCCGCTTGCTCTGGCATTCTCCGGCCCCCTCCAGCACCTATGCACGCCGGCGAGACTCCGCCTCGACCTCCTTCGCAAGTTCCCTACCGCTGCCTAGCCGCTCCGCCCCCGAGCGCAATGCCTCGGCTAACCCGAGCCTCGGGTTTGGCTCGGTCGCGGCGCGATTCTCGCCGGCGCGACTCAGGCTGCGTGTCATCATCATCTATGACGAGCATGTCATCGACGCCACTCCGCGAAGGCTGTCCTCAAGCCCTCTGGTAAGCACCCCTGTGAAAGGACACGGATGTCGCCTAGAGGGGGGGTGAATAGGCGATTTAAAATTATTACGGTTAAGGCTTGAATAAATGCGGAATAAAACTAACGTTTAATTTATCAAGCCAAAACCTAAACTAGCTAGGTTCACCTATGTGCACCAACAACTTATGCTAAGCAATATGATCAACTAGGTGATAGCACGATATATGACTTTAAGCTCAACGACTATCACAAAGTAAATAGCATAAGTAAGGAGCTCGGGTATAGAAATACCGAAGCACTTGGAGACGATGATTTATCCCGAAGTTCACTTCCCAATGGAAGCTAGTCTCCGTTGGAGCGGCGCGGTGTTCACCAATGTGAAACACCGAGTAGCCTTGATATGGCACACCGTATCTCCGTTGTATCTTACCACCAATGTGGCGAGGCACTTGTCACTATGTTGCCGTTGAGGTTGACAACTAGAACCTTTACAAGGGTGAAGCTCACTCCACAAGTTGGAGGGTCTTCACCAAATGCACCGAGCCACCAAGACTCGATGCCCAAGGCCGAGGCACACACCACAACTCAATTGGTGGCTCCCGGCAATGTCTTCGTAGCTACCAAAGCTCCGAAGCTAACAAGGTTGAGCCACACTCCACAATTGGAGGCTCCCAACAAATCCCGTGAGCCACCAAGACTCCGAGAAATCAACAACCGTCTAGGGTACCAACGTGCCCTAGAGGAACAAGCTCTAGGGCACCAAAGTACCCAAGAGTAACAAGCTTCTCAACTTCACTTTCCACGAATCACCGTGGAGAACTCAAACCGATGCAACTAATGCAATGGCAAGAACACACTAAGTGGTCAAGTTCTTCCAACCCGAATCCAACCAAAGCAACTAATGCTTGGGAGGGATTTGAGAGGAAGAACAAGGAGAAAAACCAAGAAACTCCAAAGATCTAGATCCAAAGTGTTCCCCTCACTTAGAGGAGAAATCGATCGGTGGAAACGCGGATCTAGACCTCCTCTCTCTTTTCCCTCAAAAACTAGCAAGAACTATTGGAGGGATTGAGAGATAGCAAAGCTCTAAGAGGTCAACAATGGTGGAGGAAAACTTGCTCAAAGAGTGCCAAAGGTTGGGGATGAAAATGGGGAAGAAGACCCTTAAGTAGTAGCTCCAAAATATGGCCGTTAGGCCACATTTCGGGCAGCAGGAGAAGGGAGGCCGGCCTGGCCGGCCTGGCCCGGCCATCATGGCCGGCCAAGCAACAGAGAGGGCCCGGCCATGCCCCGGCCATCCCCCGGCCATGCTGGGCAGGTCGTTGCCCCCTTTTTTCTTTCTTTCTTTTCTTTTCTTTTTCTGTCCAGAAAATGTCCGATACCGGAAATGCAATAACTTTTGTATCCGGACTCCGTTTTCGATAATCTTGGACTCGTTGGAATCACCACAACAAGAACTACAAGATTATGCAGAAAAACATCATAGTCCAACAATATATTATAATAACAAATGAGGAAAGGTTAAACCTCTTTCCTGTAAACCGGAAATGCAATATCTTCCACATACGAACTCCGTTTTCGATAATCTTGGACTCATTGGAATCGTCACAACGAGCACTACAAGATTATGCAGAGAAACATCATTGTTCAAAAGGATATGGTAAAACCAAAGGATGAAAGGTAAAACCCTTCTATTGAAAACCGGAAAACCATATCATTTGCAAATGAAGTCCGAATGAAGTGAAACCAACTTTGTTGGAAAGAGGACGACAAATGCTACCCTATATCATGTGAGAATATTGAAACCAAGTAAGGGAGATTTTGCTAATAAATGGAAGAGTGAAACCTTCCGCATAGATGGACCGACAAAATCTCTGACACCGAAAACTCAATAGGGAACACATATGAAAACCGTTTTCGGTGACCTTGGCCTTGTCATGACAAGCACGACAAGCACCAATACCACACCACGATAAGAGCCAAATAGGAACCAATAAAGATGATGCCAAGGATGCAGAGGTTTGAGCTCTCTACGACCGATACGCTAAAGCTCACTTGAGAGCCCCTCTTGATAGTACGGTTACCTATCCTAAAACCCGGTCTCCCAACTACACCGCGAGACCGGTAAAATAGAAACCCTATCAAGATCATACCTTTGCCTTGCGCATTCCACTTGAGCTCGATGATGACGATCTTGATCTACTCTCAAGTGGATCACCTTTCTTGATTTTGCTCCGCTTGGTGAAGACACGCATATTGCTCCCCCATACACCAAGATGGGAGAGGCACTCTTCGACATATCTTCACATGGCCTTTATCTTGATGATCACCACGTGACGCCATCCATCATGGACAACATAGGATCTTGATCAACAAATGATCTTCTTCTTCACATGCCCTAATCTTGTATGTTGATCAACTTGCACTTAGCCTTGATCAACATATAGTCTTCTTCTTTTAGCCTTGACTCCAACATATGGAGTCCAAGCATTCCTTATGGACCAACACTGCAACCTTGCAACTCAAAGCACACATTAGTCCATAGAGATTGTCATTAATTACCAAAACAACACATAGGGGCAACCATGCTCTTTCACCCTGTTCGACTACTCCTCCTCCTCCTCTACGCCCGCCATCTGCTCGATGAAATGCGGCGCCGACCAAAGACACGAGCTCGCTAGACCGGCTCGTCGAATCTCATTCTAGCTACACCGGCTCGTCGCCTTCCATGATATGCTTACTCTAGTGTGCTTGCTGGGTACTTAAGCTTCCATGTTCTGTTCTTGTTAAAATCACACAAAAACTTGCTTACTTCCTACAATGGATATTATTCTGCATAGTAGTTAGTAACACGTTTGTAGAAATACATGAACCTATACTGTCAGCTCAGCCTCCTGAACCTTTGTAACTAATTTGCTTAAAATTGTGGGTATATGTTTGTAGAAGTTTGGGATGTAAGAGGCATATATTATGTAACAGGCTGGGTATATACTTAAAGGACCACGTTTCTATTGTGTATTTGTACTGCCAGCCTTATTAATCATGTTCAAACAGAATGTTGACGTGTCATATTGTTATGATCCCTGTAAATGCATGCATGCAGTTCGGGAATGCAGTAAGAGAGCAATCTGCCATTTGATGCGTGTTGTGGCTGAGCAAGCTGTTTGGGCCTGGCGATTCGATCCTGGTGAGGTTCGTCGCTGGATATGCAAGGTGTCGCTTTGAAGCTGCCATTTGCTTGTTTTTGTTTAACTTCTAAAGAGCTTATCAAGACTTGAGAGTGTAGAATTCCTATTGCACTTCTGTGTTAGCAACAGAATATCTTAGAATTGGTATGCATGGCTGGTAGTAACTAATTAGCTATTGGCAATGCAGATGAGCTGTGGTGTCCGTCACCTGTCAACCCATCATAGTTGTTAGTTTTAACCTGCCCATTTGTTAATGAGAGCTGCTATGCGTACGACATTGTTTGTACGATTTGTGTACGACACACATCATCCAACCAACCATATGTGTGACCAAAGTGTAGCGAACCGCCGGATTACTCATCGGACAAACGTCGGACAGAATAGTGTCGTACGCACAGAGGTTCCGTTTGTTAATCTGCACGATTTGGCCCTTTTATTGATCTTTGTATCTCAATCATAACAATATGGTAATGCCATGAGCGGTTTTGAAATCGAGTTATTTGAAACCAGCAATTCAGCATCGACCTACTTATCCATGAGATCAGGATAACAACTCCATATCATGTTATAAATCTTCGGTGCTGATTAGTGCAGACCAAAATTATTATCCATGACAGAAGCTTTACTTTATAAATTTATTATGAACCACATTCTAGGGTATGACCTTCAGATCACTTTTTTCTCCAACAAATGTCTTATTGTATATGTTTATTATTATCTGCCTAAGTTACGCCCACAAAATCTATGAATAAACATATACATATACTGAAAGCAGTAGAATCTTTGCTAGGGTGTTCACAATTACATGCTTGTCAGTTTGAACTGCATATGAAGGATGACCCATTTACTGTTCTCTATAGTTTCCTTAACCAGTACCAAGGTACGAGTGTCAGCTAATATTGGTATGACGGTAGATTTGGCAATAAAACAGAACCTTTCATGTTATGTCACCTGGTGGTAGATATGGAAATAAAACGGTTTATTACATGTGTTATTGAAAAAAAAATCTCGTTATTTACACTTTTCAATATATAAGCTCAGTAATTTACTCTGCATAGTCTTATTTACAAATGATGCAATTGTTCCGCATAGTCTTATTTGCAAGTTCTGACCCATGATCTTTTTATGCTAGGTGATGATACCCATCAGGTAATTGATGATAGCTCTTCTGAAGTCAATTTGTCTTCTTTGGATTTCTGGGTTTTAGTAGCTGCTTTGACGCTATATTCACTATGATTCACAATGTACTGGATGTAACTATGCTACTTCAGCTTCTGAACATACTGAGCTTATACAGTTTATGTAGTCTCCTTTTTGTATTGCTTGTTTTAATAGTAGCATGAGTTTTGTTCCTGTTAGAATTGTAAAGGTTCTTTCAAATACGTTGTCAATATTGAGAAACGCGATGCATTTTTTGCGCACACACGGGTTTTGCTTTCATTCATTTGTATCCAGGATCTCATTCGCAATTTGTTGTTAAAGAATTTACTGATTACCTGATAAATGATGTTGCTGCTATTGATTATCAGGGGTACTTTGTTCGAAAATGACTCTAAAAATGGATAGGGGTATTTTTGAAATGCCTCTAATGATTTTTAGGGGCATTTTATTTGAAGCGTCCCTAAAAATATTAAGGACATTTTAGATAAGCGCCCCTAAAAATAAAGAGGCATTTCTGTGGAGTGCCTCTGAAAATACCATTTTTAGGGGCATTTTATTTAAAGTGCCCCTAATATTTTTAGGGACACGATTAAATACAACACTTTTTTTAGTGCCCCTAAAAATATTTAGAGGCACTTTGTGGATTTTCAGGGGCACTTTGAGGTGCCCCTAATTAACTGCTCTCCCGTAGTGAGACTGCAAGGGAGTTGTCAAAGATATCAATGATGGCACTTTGGGGCGGTACTCCCAGATCATAAGAGAGATAAAAAGTCGAGCTGCATCTTTTGAAGCTTGTTCCTTTGGTCATGAATCTAGATTATTGAATGTAGAGCCCCATAACCTTGCTAAGTTTTCTTCCTCTCTAGGGGTGGGTCGTCATGTTTGGCTGGGCAATCCCCATGATATTCTTCATGTGCCTTTGAACATTTTGAGTGAATAAAGCTTAGCAATTCCCTAAAAAAAAACACGGACATTCCGCTCGAGTGCTGCTACACCTGGGACGGGCATCAGAACAAGTCAATGTTCCAGAATGTTTAGATACGGATCAGACTATGATACAATCGGCAGGCCGTCCACTGTCTGATTGCGTTTAAGGTTTGTTATAAGCTAGTATTCCCTCCGTCCAAAAATAAGTGTCTCAAATTTAACAAAAAGTGGATGTATCTATATATAAAACATGTCTAGATACATCCAATTTTGAGCAAATTTGAGACACTTATTTTTGGACGGAGGGAGTACTATATACACTCCGTAGTAAAGTACTGGTACTGCCGTCGCAGACGTTCCACTGCATCCGTTGGGCCGAGAGAACGAACACGTCAAATTGCGCTTACCAATGTAGAATGGAACACGCACAAACGTCCAAACGATACCTTTTCTCTTGATTGTCCAAGAAAAATCTTTGTAGCGCAGGATCATCGGCGCATATACATAAACTACAACGCCCCCATCCGCATGGTATCGTATATAGTATATGAATGAAGTGATGAAACGCCACGAAGCCGGAGTTTTCAGGAACAGACAAACGGTAGAGCCAAGACGTCCTGAAAGAGCCACTTGGAGCGTTCTTGTAATAAGGCGCCAAGCATTAGCAATGCCCTTAATCACATTGCCAAACCACACCTTGTATAAATCGGATGGCGCATAGATATGTACCCCCATCAAGTATCTACCAATCATACATAGTACTGCAACATTGGAGACAAGTTCAAGCCAAAGCCCAAATGGCGGTAACGAAGCACTTTCTTGCCATCCTGCTCCTGTCGACCTTGCTGAACTCGCCGCTACTGTCGAGCGCCCGGACATCGTCGTCGTTCCCCATCAACGTCTGGCCCAAGCCGACGTCCATGTCGTGGGCGGAGCCTCTCGAGGCCATGCCGGTGTCGCCGTCGTTCCGCATCGTCGGTCCGTCCACCGGGGACAGCAACCCGTACCTCGTCTCCGCCACGCAGCGCTACACCGCGCTGCTCTTCACGGAGCGGTACCGGCCCATCGTCCGGCCGACGGTCAACGTCACCGCCGTGGGGCACGGGCTCCAGAGCATGACCCTGTCGGTGTCCGACCTGTCCGCCCCGCTCCAGGACGGCGTGGACGAGTCCTACGTCCTAGAGATCCTCCCCACGGGCGCGGCCAGCATCGCAGCGGCCACGCCGTGGGGCGCCATGCGCGGGCTGGAGACCTTCTCGCAGCTGGCGTGGAGGGGCGCCGGAGGGGAGCTGCTGGTGGCCGCCGGTGTGCGCGTCGAGGACCGGCCGCTGTACCAGCACCGAGGCCTGATGCTTGACACCGGGAGGACGTACTTCCCGGTCCTCGACATCCTGAGGACGATCGACGCCATGGCGGCCAACAAGATGAACGTCTTCCACTGGCACATCACGGACTCGCAGTCGTTCCCCATCGAGCTGCCCTCCGAGCCGGCGCTCGCGGAGATGGGCGCGTACGGTGAGGACATGAGGTACACCGTGGAGGACGTCAAGCGCATCGTCGAGTTCGCCATGAGCCGCGGCGTCCGCGTTGTGCCGGAGATAGACGGGCCGGGTAAGCGCACTGACCCATGGCTGCCATGTTTCTGTTATGGCCTTGCAAGCCATGTGTTAACACGGCCCAGTTTCTTCTGCTAATGCAATACAGCCCAGATAACTAACTAACTAATCTCTTGTTCATTTCAGGCCACACGGCGTCGTGGGCTGGCGCGTACCCGGAGGTGGTGTCCTGCGCGGGCAAGTTCTGGTTGCCCGACGCGAGCGACTGGGGCAGCAGGCTCGCGGCGGAGCCGGGGTCAGGCCAGCTCAACCCGCTCAACTCCAAGACGTACGAGGTGGTGGCCAACGTCATCAACGACATCACCTCCCTCTTCCCGGACGGCTTCTACCACGCCGGCGCCGACGAGGTGACCCCGGGCTGCTGGCAGGCGGACCCGTCGATCCAGGCCGACATCGAGAACGGCGGCACCCTGAGCCAGCTCCTGGAGCGGTACGTTCGGGCCGTGCACCCACACGTCGTGTCCAGGAACCGCACCGTCGTGTTCTGGGAGGACGTGCTCCTGGACGCGGCCGTGAACGTGAGCGCGTCGGCGATCCCGCCGGCGACGACCATCCTGCAGACGTGGAACAACGGGGCCAACAACACCAAGCTGATCGTGCAGGCCGGGTACCGCGCCATCGTCTCCTCGGCGTCCTTCTACTACCTCGACTGCGGCCACGGCGACTTCCTCGGGAACAACAGCGAGTACGACGACCCCAGGAGCGACTTTGACACTAAGGGAGGGTCGTGGTGCGGGCCGTTCAAGACGTGGCAGCGGGTGTACAACTACGACATCGCGCACGGGCTCACCGCCGACGAGGCCAAGCTGGTCATCGGCGGCGAGGTGGCGATGTGGACGGAGCAAGTCGACGCGACGGTCCTGGATGCCAGGCTCTGGCCGCGGGCGTCGGCCATGGCGGAGGCGCTGTGGTCCGGCAACCGCGACGCGTCCGGCAGGAAGCGGTATGCGGAGGCGACGGACAGGCTCAACGACTGGCGCCACCGCATGCTGGGGAGAGGGGTCCGGGCGGAGCCCATCCAGCCACTTTGGTGCCGGACACGCCCCGGAATGTGCAACTTGGTTCGGTAAAGGATCAGGCAAGAAGTATGTGTCAAACTAAATTAAGTAAGCTGGAGTACGAAATTTGTTTATTACGATGAACATCTTGTTTTCTTTTTGTAGTGTCATTGTGCGGGAGAATGCTCCATTTTCTGTCAATTTGTGCTTTGTTTTCTTAATGTGAAGTGGACGGCATGTTATGTTATCCAATGCGGAGCTGTATCTTGAAAGCCGGCTTTTTCATTCATGGGACCCATTCGCCCTATGAATTGATTATGCTGCTTGATTTGATTAAAGTTATCATGTGATTGATGTTAATGTCGAGTTGTTTCTGTCAATCGAACCACGGCCTTTTCTCCTAGAAATTTGTGCATTATCGCTTGATTGCATATTTTGATTTATTATATGAACAACGGAGCTTTCTTTCTTGTGACTGTGACAAGAGATGCTTTTCACACACGAACACAAGACATAGGGTGAAGTTTTCTTTTTTCCATTAGTGTGAAGTGGACAAAAGGAAAATATCCCAGCGGAAGCTGTCCTGAACCCATCTTCGCCCACTAACTACAAACTCACCGCCGCATTGCCTCTCGGATTATCTTATCTTAACAGTAATTAAGCTTCCCAGACGGTTTGTTTTGATTACTCAAGAATATCGTGTAGGTGATCTAATTGAACTCCCAGTCCTAACTCACAATAACCATTGTTTTGCCCGTGCCAGGATTTTCAGTTTTTGTTTGAACAAGAAGATTACATTAATTTTTTCTGATAAGAATATTTCATTAAACTCATAAGTAAATATCACGCTGATGCAACTCAAATAGGTTACATTCATACTCTGCATAATTATGATGTACACAGCCTCTCAAACAAAGAGGGGAAAATTGCACCACAAGTACACGGGGAACTCGTGACAAAGCTTAAGCCGGCGGAGAGCCCATCCGCAAACTAGGGTGTCATCCATGTGAGATAAAAATATACCTCACCGTCTGCTTCAACCGATACATCCCTCCGTAAATAGGTCCCTGAACTATATACGATGAATAGATCAAACGGAGAAGATGAGTAAACCAATATATGACCTGCAAATGAGTAGAAATCTTACCATTAAAAACCGAATTTAATGTGGTGATCATTGAATTTTGGTTTAGCTTGTCTAAAGAGAAGTAGGATTCAAGAATATGATATTTGTCAAAGTTACAAATAATATTCATGATTTACTTGTCATGTTTGAGAAACAAGACATACCTGCAAAATTGCAAAAGGAAGAAATAGAAACTTTAAAATACGAAAGTGACTTAGAGTCATCATATGTTAAGTTTAAATCACAAAGTAATTGTTACTTGATTTTGTGAAAACAATGTTTCACATATTTATTCTTCAAAAAGGTTTGGAAGGAATATATAAAACTTGCTGAAGAGAAGCACAAGAGGTAAATCTCTTTAAACAGATTCAATGTTGTTAACTACATGGTGTAGTTGTGCTTAAAGTCAAGAGGATTGATGCTAGCAGAGTACTAGTATTTCGTATATGTGTTCTCGATTTTAATGGTTAATTGAGAATTTTGGAGGAGTCCAAAGTATCAAGAAAGTGCATAAGAAACTGAGTGGGATCTAATTAACATATGTGGTGACATATATTAAGTTAGAGCAGAAACTATTTTCCATGATCAAAATATGTGGTGACATATGGGAGTTGTTTAATCATGGTCAATGTCGGCACAGTGAAAACCAGGGTACCACGGGCCGGCCTGCTAGGGCCCACAGCATTCTTCAGATGATTTCGCTAAGGACCAGGCTCTCCAAGCCTGGCGAGCCTCGCGAGGGTTTTTTCCTCGCGAGGGACCTCTCCTCCTCACCGAGGGTTTTTCCTCGGCGAGGGACCGTCTCTCCTCGAGAGGACATCTCGGATGCTATCTGCAAATTCTGCTAAGGACCGAGCCGAAGGGCTCGACGAGGCCTCCTGCCTCGCGGGGTTCCTTCCTCACGAAGCCAGCTCTGCCTCCGCGGCAGAGCGCACATGAGCTCTACACCCACCGCAGAGTCACGGGCGCGCCAGCGCGCGGTGACGGCAGCGCCGCAGTTGCCGTTCTCGTGTATAAAGCAGTCAACAACGCTGTACCAAGCAAAGGAGCTCCAAGAATTGCCACTTGGTGATAAGGGGACCGTCTGCAGCTACACTTCAAGGGCGACATCACCGTGGGACACATCCCACCTCAGCGGCGCCAGCCCACCGTCCTGGCTGGACGGTGGCCTTTTCCAGCTTTGGTGACACCGCACCCTGCCATGGACCGCGTCCATGGACTCCACCTTTATCGTGCACCCGTCCTTCTTCTTCGTCGCCATGTGGTAACCCTTCCCGCCAAGATATTTGGGGGA
>QRDG01000444.1:1036531-1495017 GCA_012064385.1 Puccinellia tenuiflora | reverse complement strand
GATCTTGGCCTATTTTAAAAGGGCAGGATCGCTACAGAGATAGTTAGAGTTTCCTAACTATGGACTTGTTATAGTCACTTGATAACAGAGTCACGTCATTGGGTGAATGACTTGATGGACATGACCCAAATAATAAAGAGTTACAATTAATCGTGTCACAAAAGTTTGTTGTCAACACTTTTAATATGCCAAGTATAGTTTCCTTAGACCATGAGATTATATCACTCCCGTTCACCGGAGGAATACTTTGTGGACATCAAACGTCACTTCGTAACTGGGTGATTATAAAGTTGGCTTTCAGGTATCTCCGATGGTGGGTTGTTGGGTGATATGAATCAAGAGTGGGATTTGTCCCTCCATGTGACGGAGAAGATATCTCCAGGCCTTCTCGGTAATATAGCATCAAAGGTCTGCAGACATGTGATTAGGATGTAATCACCGGGATCCTATATTATGGACGAGTAAAGAGAACTTGCCGGTAACGAGATTAAACTAGACATGGGGATGTCAACGATTAAATCTCGGGCAAGTAGAATATCATGAGACAAAGGGAATCGTATATGAGATTAATTGAATCTCCGGCATCGTGGTTCAATCGAGAAAGAGTTTCGTTGAGTGTATAGGAATTAATATGGGCATCCCGGTCCCGCTATTAATTATTGATATGATCATGTCTATGCATTCCCGAACCCGTAGGGTCACACACTTAACGCTCCGATGAAATTAGGTTTTGCGATGAATTAAATGATGAAATGAATGAATGGTGATACGGAGTCTCGGATGGGATCCCAGACGTCACGAGGAGTTCCAGAGGAGTCCGGAGAATAAGATTCATATATAGAAAGTGGTTTCCGGAGGTATCGGAAAGGTTCCGGGAAATTTGTATAGGGTACCGGAAGGTTCTGGAATGTTCTAGAAAGGTCTAGAAGTGGGACCCACATATTGTATGGGGGCCCACATGGACCAAAGGGGTGCAGCCACCACATGGTGTGGCGCACCACCTAAGGCCCACATGGGCCAATTCGGTTGGGGGAAAGGAGTGGAGTCCTACTCCTAGTTGGACTAGGAGTTAGGCCCCTTTTCCTTTAGGAAAGGCCCAAGCCCGAGTCCACTTGGGACTCAACTTGGAGGCCAAGCTAAGGGGGCCGGCCGGCCACCTATATAAGGGAGAGAGGGGAGGGGGTGCGGCACACCATAAGGTGCCCCCCAAGCTTGCCGCACCACCCTAAAACCCTAACCCTAGCCGCACCCCCTTCTCCACCTAAACCCTAGGCGCACCCCTCTCCCCAGAGGGCTGCGCCACCACCACCTCCACCTCATAGCCGCTGCACCCCTTTAGCCCTAGGGGCTGCGCCACCTCCTCCTCTACCTCTCCTCTTGCTTGGCTTGGCGAAGCCCTGCTCGTGGAGATCGTCATCATCACCACCACACCGTCATGCTGCTGAGATCATCAAGGCCACGTCCACCTCGCTTGCGGGATCAAGGAGTGGACATCTTCATCGAGCTGTACATGTGGATACCGCGGAGGTGCTGCCTGTTACAGCACTTCATCAGATTGGATCTCGAGGATAATACATCTCCTCGCGACTAGACGAGTCTAGTTGCGGGGATCGACTAGCCAACCCCTGCACCAACAAAACGCGTTTGTTCGATCTTCAAGGGTAAGAGATTGGATCTCACCTTCGCTATCTTCATCTAGTAGATCTAGATCCTTGGGGTTTATTCCGTTTGTTGCGTAGGAAATTTTTTTGTTTTCTATGCTGCGACCCCTTCAGTGGTATCAGAGCCTAGATCTATTCGTAGATGTTGGTGCAATTAGAACACAAGGAGTTGTGGGCGTTGATATTTTATGTTGCTACCTTCTAGCGTGCACTTTGCATCTTTGTGGTATTGTGAGATTGAAGCGGCCCGGACCAACCTTACTCGTCCACGCACGAGAGACCGGTTCCACGACTGACATGCAACTTGTTTTGCATAAGTGGCTGGCGGGTGTCTGTTTCTCTTGCTTTAGTGAGGGTGCAATTTTCAATTGAAGGCCTTTCAAAAGGATGAGCAAATAAGCAACTATTATATCACCGTTGTGGTTTTGCGTAGATTAGAACGGTTCTATCTTTTGACCCAAGCCACGTAAAAATTGCATAAACAAAGTAGAGGACGTCTAACTTGTTTTTGCAGGGGTCATGTGATGTGGTATGGCCAATGTGTGATTTGTGATAATGTATGCAATGATCATGTTTGTAATATTTCGTGACTTGCATGTCGACGAGTACGGCAACCGGCAGGAGCCATATGGTTGTCTATTATTTTATGTGACCTGCGTGTCATTGAATCACCATGTAATTGTTTTACTTTTTCGCTAAGAGTAGCAATAGTTATAGTTACAATAGTTGGTGGACAACCATGGTAATGGCGCCACGATGATGGAGATCATGCCGGAGATGGAGATCATGCCGATGATTTGTTGATGGAGATCAAAGGCACAAGAAGAAAGGCCATATCATATCACAATTTTGAATTGCATGTGATGTTAATCCTTTTATGCACCTTATTTCTTGCTTAGATGTGATCGTGACAGTAGCATGATAAGGTGATCTCTCATGTCAATATCAAGATAATTAAGTGTTCTCCCCTAGTATGCACCATTGCGAAAGTTCGTCGTTTTGAAGCATCACGTGATGATCGGGTGTGATAGATTCAACGTTCACATACAACGGGTGTAAGCATGTTTACACATGCATGAAATACTACGGTAGATCTTGACGAGCCTAGCATGTACAGACATGGCCTCGGGAACACGGAACCGAAAGGTTAAACACGAGTCATATGAATGATATGATCAACACTGAGTTGTTCACCATTGAAGCTACATCATCTCACGTGATGATTGGTTGTGGTGTAGTGGATTTGGATCGTGTGTCACTAAACAACCAGAGAGATGTTAAGTTTAGTGGGAGTTCATGTAGTAATTTGATTAATATGAACTAAAATTATCATAAACAAATGTCCTAAGAAAATGTCTTTCCAAAATCCTTGTAGATCATGGTCGAATACAGGAAGATGTTCCTCTCTGAGGAGTTGCGTATGGATGGGTTGAACTTTGCTACTTGGTACATGTGTCTGAGAGAAACCCTTTATGAAAATCATGAGCTCTACGTGATAGATGAACCTTTAGAAGATTGCCCAGATGTTACTGCTGACTATGAAGGGTACATGGAATGGTACGAGCAACAGACCACCTACATAAAGTCCAGTGGTTGGTGCGCACCTTCATGAACATAGATCTTGGCAACCAATTTGAGAACTTGAGCGCAATGGAGATTGTCAATGAGCTTAAGAGTAGGTTCATAGCGTAAGTTAGAGTTGCAAGGTTCGAGGTTCTGGATGAATTTCTTTCAACTAAGATGGAAGAAAACACTTACTTGGAACAACACCTGAGTAAGATTCATAGGCTGTATTATACTCTGGTGGATGTTTGGAACTACGAGATGACTGACAAATTGGCGATAGATGGGGTGTGCCGTTCGCTTCCTCCCAGCTTCAAGAATTATGTCAGAGACTATGTCATGAGAGGAGATTCGATCACCTTCTGTGAGTTTGTGTCTCGGCTGCGTCATGTCAAAGTAGAGCCCATAGCAGGAGAAGTAGTCAATGCAGAAGGTATATTTTGATATACAAGTTATAGATGTTTAATATCCCATTTACACTTGTGGTGAGCTAAGTATTTGATACTTGTGCTGTTTTGTGAAAACAGGGCCTGCCGTTTGAGAAGTGCATGGAGGGACTGAGTGGATTTCGCGGAAAGAAGGCAATCAAGGAGTTGATGCTGGCTACATTTTACTTCTACATTTATCATTTTAAATTAGAGGATTTGAATGAGTTTTGTAATCAAATTAAGTGTGATATTTAAATTAGTGTGTCTCGATTTGTGAGACGGTCATTCATGTTAAAGACAAGTGGTTGTTCTATTTTCATGAGTAATCCTTTCTTGGTGATCACGTTTCGATTATGAGATTATTGTCCTTTGTTTGATTTAAACGATAATTAGCTGAACATTTATAAGATGTGAAACATGCTAAAATATCCAATACTTGATGATGAGGTTTGTTTTAATTGTGCTATAGTGTCGAGGAGCATCTGGATGCGCATCACCAAGTAGTATGATTAAAAATGCCATTTTCTGAAAATGCCATGAGTGGCTGAAAATAAACACAAGTGTTGGTTGATTTTTTCAGTGAATAAGAAACATCATTATTGTGTGTGCTTCTTCATGAATGAGTAAATAGGTGTATTTATTCAAGTTATGATGAGGCCATGGAAGTAAAGGATATTAATTTAACAAGATAATTGAGTCTTTTCGATTTGATCAAAAGAGACGAAATATTTGAGTTATTGATTAGTATGCAGACTTGTGACAAGTGTTATCACAAATTGCAATATTTAGAGTTTATTCAAAAGTGTTTTGATGCGCCCTAAAGTATTGTATTCACATTATATTTTGATATTACGTGGTCATAGAAATGGGATTTAAATTTAAGGTTTTATTTGTATCATTTATATTTATTTTGATAACACTCTGTTTTAAATAAAGGATCTATTTAATGATTTGCATTTCTCATATGAGTTATGTGAAACAGTGGTTTCAGTAATTATGGGATAATTAGAAAACTATAGCAAATGGAGTTTTGTAGTATATTCATATGAGATTATGAATAGAGATTCCACAATATGATACTAAAAAGGGACAAACCAATTTGTTTGGTTGTGTCAAGTATTTTAGTGGTTTTATCATGAAATGGTTTCATGGATAAAAATAATTGTCAGAATAAATTGAGAAAGCTAAAACCTTGTATGTTTATGTATCAAGTGGCACATGTGTAAAGTGCTATGTTGGTTAAAACTTGACACATAAAAGAATTTAATGATGGTGATCATTGAATTTTGGTTTAGCTTGTCTAAAGAGAAGTGGGTTTCAAGAATATTGTATTTTGTCATGTTACAAAATAATATTCATGATTTACTTGTCATGTTTGAGAAACAAGACATACCTGCGAAACTAGAAAAGGAAGAAATAGAAACTTTAAAATACGAAAGTGACTTAGAGTCATCCTATGTTAAGTTTAAATCACAAAGTAATTGTTACTTGATTTTGTGTTTATTCTTCAAAAGGGTTTGGAAGGAATAAATAAAACTTGCTGAAGAGAAGCACAAGAGGTAAATCTCTTTAAACAGATTCAATGTTGTTAACTACATGGTGTAGTTGTGCTTAAAGTCAAGAGGATTGATGCTAGCAGAGTACTACTATTTTGTATATGAGTTCTCGATTCTTAAGGGTTAATTGAGAATTTTAGAGGAGTCCAAAGTATCGAGAAAGTGCATAAGAAACCGAGTGGGGTCTAATTAACATATGTGGTGACATATATTAAGTTAGAGCAGAAACTATTTTCCATGATCAAAATATGTGGAGACATATGTTTGAGTGGGAGTTGTTTAATCATAGTCAAATATAGATATAACATATTTCTGAGTGGGAGCTATAGTAGGTTTCACAATTTAATATGTGTATGGTGTATATTTGAGTGGGAGTTTACAACATCTTGTTTTGAGTGAAATGGAGATTTCATAAATGTTGTAAATATTGTCATGGACCAATGCATAACTTGTGAAGTTAGTTTGAACGTCAAATATCCATGGAGATGGATGTATCTATGGAGGATAGATATGTTTGATAAACATTAAAGTCAGGATGTTTAACCTAAACAAGTTTTGAAGAAGTTCAAAAATAAAACAAGAGAAGAATGGTTCATCTCCTTGTAAGGAATAGGTGAAACATTCAGTTGATAACTCAGTACAAAATTGATGGTTGGAGGATATGATGGTATTCACTACGAATGATTCATAGATCTAAACATATAAGAACCATGTGTTTGTATTTGACGATATGTGACCCAAGTTCTTAGTTGGAAGAACATGTTAAATGAGGAGTCATTTTTCATGAAGTTGAGATGAATTTAGAAAGTGGTAGACTTGGTCGAAGTCATAAAGCCAAACTAAATTGGAGATCTCTTAAAATCAGAGTAGCGCAGCGAGAGCATGATCAGAAATATCGAAGTGACATGGTACACTGTCGATTTGTTAAGTCTACAACATATAGGTGTATATGATTAATTCAAGGATTAAAAATAAGATATAATATTTTGGTTTGAGAAAGGTTGTTTCAAGATTGAGTGAGTTCCAGATGCACATGCTATGTGAAAGTCCTTTTGACTGATCATACGTCATGTAGGCATAAAGGGATACAAATATCTCACCCTATAACCAAACATATTATATTCATCATATGATGATGAGTTCTATCATGGGATGATAGGAAGTTTATCATGTGATGATAAAGTAATGTCAAGTTAGGTGGCAGTTACAATTTTGCAAAGGACATAAAGAACTGTATAGTACAGAGCACAGACAGAATCTCTTAGACATTTAAACATGATCAAGCACTGAGACTTCATGAGTGAGACTCTATGGGTGTTGGATCGAGAAAAATGTAAACTAGATTATTGACTCTAGTGCAAGTGGGAGACTGTTGGGAATATGCCCTAGAGGCAATAATAAAATGGTTTATTAGCATATTCCACTACTAGGGAAAAGGCTATAGGAGACATCCTTATAGGAGGCGCATATGGCAATATGCGCCTCTGCTAAATTACCCGAGGCGCACTGTTTGGCCATGCGCCTCCAACTATCAAATAGCCGAGGCGCATACTGGGGCCATGCGCCTCCCCTAGTCCATGTACGGACGAATCTGGCGGCCCCAGGTTATGCGAGGCGCATTTCCGCAATATGCGCCTCGGATATTAGAGGCGCATATGATTGAAATGCGCCTCCCATAACCCTAGTGGGCCCGGGTGGGGGCGGGTGGTGGTCGGTGGTATCTTATCCGAGGCGCATACTGAATATGCGCCTCCAGTATCTCACATATCCGAGGCGCATATTGGCAGTATGCGCCTCGGATAAGTCGCGCCACCTTTTTGCTACCTGTTGGCACATGGAGCCAGCTACCACCCCACTCACTTGTCTCACTTATTTCCTTCTCCACCAAACAGATCTGGTCGACCCCCTCCTCCTCCCCACCTCATTTCCCCCATTGATTCACCATAGAAGCTTGCTCAACCTCCATTGGTTGACACTCATATGTAAGTGAAGTCTCTTGCTCCTCTAGATCTACAACATGTGCCTTTGTTTTCTCGTCCGAATCTCTTGTGCAAGTCGTCGTTAAGTGGAGGAAGCGTGAAGGCGTTGCTTGCATGTATGCGTGTTGTCGGCCAAACCGACTATATGATTGTGTTGTGGTGCTTCTTCTTGTGCAGGGATTTCATTTGAGATGCCAATGTTTCACCGGAAAGTCGATTCATTTCTTTTCCGGCGAATTTCTGGCACTCGCGGATGTCCTCTTTTTAGGGGAGGTCATGCCGAATTTTTCCGGCGATCCACGTCCATATATGCTCTAATTACCCTCTTGCTCTTCGTACCGTGTGCAGGCGACCATGGTCCGACCACTGATCAGCAAAGAGCTCGTGGATAGGTGGATGAGATGCGCGAGGGCCGACATGGCACACGCAAACAAGACGGAGATAAGATGTCCGTGTCGCGATTGCAAGCTAAAGTATCTGATACAGCACGATTCCGGATTGCTGGAGTCGCACCTCCTCCGACGTAATTTCATGGATGGCTACACTCGGTGGATACGTGATGACGAAGATGATGATGAGGATGTCAATCATGGTGGTGATCAAGATGCCGGTCATGATCATGAAGATCAAGATGCCGGTCATGATCATGAAGATCAAGATGCCGGCGGCGGGGCAGGTGATGATGATCATGAAGATGATCAGGGTGGAGCCGGGCATGGACACGAAGATGATGAAGGTGGTGATTCGAGCTGGCTGCAAGACCCTCATTATCAAGATCTGCTTCTCAAGGAGACGAGTAACGCCAGAGCCGCTGCTAGAGAGAGAGCTAAGCTGGAGCAAATGAGAAAAGACGCGGTCGCTCCATTGTTTGAAGGATGCAACGACGGGCATACCCGTCGGAAGGTAACGCTCAGGGCTCTAGAGATTAAGGCGAAACACAAAATGACCGACGAATGCTTCGACGAAAACATTGAATTCGTGCATGATCTTCTTCCCAAGAAGGGCAACACATGTCCGACTAGTATCGCTGAGGCCAAGAAAATCGCGTGCCCTCTCAATCTACCGGTCGAGAAATACCACGTCTGCATAAATGATTGCATCATCTACCGGGGCGAGGACGCGGAGAAGACCACGTGTCCGGTGTGCAAGACATCTCGATACAAAAGAGGGACCAAGAAAGCTCCTAGAAAGGTGGTGTGGTACTTTCCCCTAACTTCCCGCCTGCAGCGGTATTTCGCGGACCCTAAGGAAGCACGGCTCATGCGCTGGCACGCGGAAAGAAAGAGGCCGGAAGACGATGATCCGGATAAGGAGGAGATGCTGAGGCACCCTTCGGATGCTTGCCAGTGGAAGGCGTTGGACCTCCAATATCACAAGCATTTCGGTAAAGAGTCAAGGAACCTAAGGCTGGGCGTGAGCACCGACGGACTCAATCCGTTCGGAAGCCAGAGCAGCACACACAGCACCTGGCCCGTGTTTGTATGGATCTACAACCTCCCACCCTGGCTGTGCATGAAGAAGAAGTACGTAACCATGAGTATGCTGATTCAAGGGCCAAAACAACCCGGTACAGACATCAATCTGTATCTCACGTTGTTGAAAGAGGAGTTGGCCACGTTATGGGAAGAAGGAGCCCGTACGTGGGACGCCTCGAGACAGGACTACTTCAACATGAAAGCGGCGGTGATCACGACGGTGCAAGACTATCCCGGTTACGGATACTTCTCGGGGCAGGTGGTCCAAGGATTCTATGGGTGCGTTAGGTGCAAGGACAATACATCGTACACCCAGCTGCAGAAAGATCTCGGGTCCGGGAAAACCGTGCACCTTTCGGCTCGGAGGTGGCTTCCCATGGATCACCCATGGAGAAATCTATCACATCTGTTCGATGGGAAGGTCGAGATCCGAGGAAAACCGGACCAGAAGAGCGGCGCGGTAATCGCCGAGCTGCTGAATAACTGGAAGGAGTGCCCTGCGCCGGGAAAGACCCAGAAGAAGCCAGAGCCGCTGTTGAAGGTATGGAAGGCGAGGTCTGTCTTCTGGGACTTGCCATACTGGAAGATTCTCCGCGTGCCTCATAGCCTCGATCTCATGCATATCACGAAGAACGTGGGCGAGAGTCTGCTTGCCACTATCCTTAACACCGACAAGACCAAAGATGGGCCGAAGGCAAGGAACGACTTGAAGCATATGGGCATCAGGGTTGAACTTCAACCACCACCTAGCGATGACGAGGAGGAGGAGGAGACGGAGGCGCAGAATAGCCGTCGTCGCCGCAAGGGCAAGAAGGGCGAGGTCAAGCTAAAGGCCGCGTGCTTCACTCTGAGTAAGAAGGAGGCCATACAGTTTATGAAGTGCCTCCTCGGAGTAAAATTTCCGAACGGCTTCGCGGGGAAGATAAGCAGATGGCTAGACGAGGCGAAGCAGCGCTTCAGCGGGATGAAGTCTCACGACGTCGCCGTGCTGATGACGCAGGTACTCCCGGTCGCGATCCGAGGTATAATGGACAAGCACGTCCGTGAAACTCTGTTTGGCCTCTGCAACTTTTTCGACGTCATCTCTCGGAAGTCGATAGGCATTAGGCAGCTCACGAGGCTACAGGAGGAGATCGTGGTGATAGTATGCGAGCTCGAGATGTACTTCCCCCCCCGCATTCTTCGACGTCATGGTTCATCTGCTTCTCCATGTCGTGGAGGATATCGTCCAGCTCGGTCCTCCGTTTCTGCGAAGCATGATGCCGTTCGAAAGGCTGAACGGACACATCAAGGGATACGTTAAAAACAGGTCCCGTCCAGATGGAAGCATAGCAAACGGCTTCCTGGCCGAAGAGTGCATCTCTTTCTGCTCGAACTTTCTACAGTCCGAGACCCCTGTTGGTCTGCCAACCAACAAGCACTTCGGGAGGCTCGCTGGATTGGGTCACCACGAGGGTCGACACCCAATGCATGTCGACTTCGAGGGCCGAACAAAGGACTTTGAAAGAGCAAACCTCGTCGCGCTGCAGCACCTGGAGGTGGTCGATCCATACATAAATGAGCACAAAGAGTTTATCAAGAAGATTTACGCCGACCGGGGGCGCCAGGGTCCCGACGGAGGCCGTTGTTATGAAGGAGCACAACTCCGGTTTCACGAGGTGGTTCAGGAATAGGGTCTTTGCTAATCCGCCGCATGGCGAGTACTCGGAGGAAGATAAACTCATATTCGCCTTGGCACAGGGCGCCGTGCACAACCTGATGACCTATCAGGCATACGATATCAACGGATACACGTTCTACACCGAGGACAAGGACAATAACTGCGATTACCAAAACTCAGGGGTAACGGGGATATTCTACACCGGAGACGTCCCGGAAAGATACTACGGAAGGATCGAGGAGATTTGGGAGCTCGACTACGTTACGGAAAAGGTGCCGATGTTCCGTGTCAGGTGGGCCAAGAGCGTCGAGAAAGAAGGCCGGTATTTCACCACCATGGTTATACCGCCAAAGTCAAAGACCACCGGCGCGAACGCACCCGCGAGAAATGAGCCTTGGGTTATGGCTAGCCAAGTCGACCAATGCTGGTTCATCACAGACCCGTCAAAGCCTAGCCGGGTGGTCGTCAGGAGAGGCAAAAGAAACATCATCGGAATGGATGGAGTCGCCAACGAGCAAGACTTTGACCAGAACGGCGACCCGAAGATGGAAGACGGATACGGCAACCAAACACCGTACACCACAACCGCACCTAAGAAAGGAGTGCTCCCGTACAAGAGAAGTAGCGAAGACGTCCCGGACCTAACCTATGCAACCGCGACAAAGAGGGGCAAGAAGAAGATGGCCGTCAAGAAACGCTAACGCGCTAGTTCCGACCATATTGTCAAGATCGAACCATTCATAAGTGTCACTTTTTGTATGTTATAATATTGCATTGAATATTATGTATCGAGATACACATTCATAATTGTCACTTGCATTGTATTGTTTTGACAATATTTGAATATTTAAAATATATTTAGTATATTTTATAGTCTATATTTGTTTGGACAAAGTTTTTACATTGTATTGTTTTGACAATATTTGAATATTTAAAATATATTCAGTATATTTTATAGTCTATATTTGTTTGGACAAAGTTTTTACACTAAATCTGGCATTTAAAAAAAAATAAAAAATTGGGCCTACCAGGAGTCGAACCTGGGTGGCCAGGGGTGCATTGGACGCTAACCAGTGAGCTACTGAGTGTTTAGTGATAAGATCTGAACCGCATTTTATTTGAGTAGTAGCCACCACTATGCGAGGCGCATTTATCCAATATGCGCCTCGGGTAATCTTAAGCGAGGCGCATATTGCAAAATGCGCCTCGGCTATTCGCTGTACATATTCCCCTTACTTTTTCCTCTCGATCCATCTGATCTCACTCACTCTCGTCCGTGGAGCCGCCCTCGCCAAGGTCCTCGCCGCCGCCCGCCGTCCGTGGAGCCGCCGCCCGCCCGTGGAGAAGGAGCCGGAGCCGTCGCCGCCGCCGCCTCCCGAGCCGCCCTCGCCAAGGTCCTCGCCGCCGCCCGCCCGTCCGTGGAGAAGGAGCCGGAGCCGTCGCCGCCGCCGCCTCCCGAGCCGCCCTCGCCAAGGTCCTCGCCGCCCTCGCATTCAGCTTCGAGTTCCGCTTCTTCAGCTTCCGCGCCGTCCAGGTCAGCCGCCTCAGATTCCTCCTACTCCCCCCTATTTCCTCCTGCCTTAGCTATGCTCGACTGCGCTGGCTGTGCGTGCTGTGTTGATTCGTGCGTATTTTGGCGGCAGCGACCGACTCCGCAATATAAACAAAAATGTTGATGACCAGGGACCGCTCCTGCCGAGAAAAAAAAAAACTTCTGTGTTTCTAGATGCTAGAAAAAAGTTAGATGGATGTATGTATGCAGCTTCACTGCAACTTTCGTGCAGTTTTCTATTTGTTTCTCGAAAATGAATCAGTTGCTTTTCCACACCTGCTTCAAAGTTCATTCCTCTCATCTCATGCTGACATCCAGAGAAAGTGGTGAACCGGGAGCGCCCTGAACCGGGAACTCTATTCTGCCGCCAAGTATAAAATTAGTACCTGAGAAAGCAGAGAAAAATCCGGCCGATGCATAAAGAATAGGATTCGCATGCTGCGCTACCAACAAACTAGTACTAGAATATAGCTTTGTCCATTTGTCTTTTGAGAAAGGAACTAGGTAGTACGTGCACCTGAAAAATCGCCGACTATATATGACAGATGAGGAACTGGAATGTTGATTAGGTCACGGATTAAAAGAATAGGCCGCAGCGTGTCGATCAGATTAAGACAGACCAGGGAAAAAATGCATATATGCTTTAATACTCCGTGTGGGAAACGGGCATTTTCTGTGGGAAAGATATGATTGTCGGTGCTGTACACATCGCTGGGGTTCCAGCGTTAATTCTAGCATCTATCCTATAGCCAGCTAGTGGATCCCTTAGCACAAACCTAACCTAGGTGAGTACTGCAATCGGTTGTAACCTGAGTACTGCAATCGGTACTGCAATCCAGCGTTAATTCTTGACATATTCACTTATTTTTCAAGTACCAGGCTAGCAGGCAATAGTCAATAATGATTTAAATAGCAATTGTCAAGTACCAGGCTAGCAGCAAAGCAAGTACCAGTATTCTAGCTACTGCTAATCTTCACCAGATTACATACATAACATTGCACTCTGCTACCTTACATTACAAATTGAATAATTTTGTTTTGGTTCCTGTTTTGCACCATCAGGCTGTACCAGAGCCAAGTCTGCATTGTTCTAAATGAACTAAATCACATCAGATGGAGGCTTGCACTATGATTTTATGGCTGCTATTTTTTCTTGTACATTTCTATCATTCTATGGCACTGGATTAATGCATATATGATGCTATTTGATTGTTTTGTGATGTGTCCAGTCAGGCTGGCTGTGTTTGTGCCTTTTTAGGCCATTTTGTGCAGGTTTTTTCTTTTTGAGTTGCCAATGTTTCGCCGGGATGTTGATTCATTTCTGTCCCGGCGAATTTCTGGCACTCCTAGGCATAGAAATACAGGGGAGGTGCTGCCAAATTTTTCCTAGGAATTTTTGTGCTAATTAGTTCCATTTAATTGTGTGTTTAGATATGTCGGGGGAGCCGGGCCCTTCTAGCAGCAAGAAGCCATTTTGGGAGCTGCAGGCGGAACTGGAATCCCAAGAGGACCCGGAATTCATTCCGCGGGACGAAGAGATGGAGGACGACGAGGATACCTCGTCTTCCGATGGTATTGAGGAGACCGGGAACGACGATGGCGACGCCACTAACACGGATGGCGGCGGTGAAGCTACTACGGACGGTGGTAGCCAACCGAAACCGAAGAAGGCCCGGAAGAATCGGACCCCCATCGTGGTCGACACCACCAAAAGGTCCATCTTCACAAGAGTGAACAATATAGGGGCGCCTCAGGAGCCGGAGGAGTTTGTCACGGGTTACGTAAACCAACTCGCTGCAATCCTCCGGAACACCGTCACCATCAACACGGAGAACCTGAAGGGCGAAGAGAACAGGGGTTTCCTGATTCAGCTCTTCCGGAAGCTGCACCAAAGATATGCGTTCCCGTGTGATGAAAATGGGGCAGAGCAGTACAACAATGACAAACTCAAAGGGAATCCGGTGAACAAGTACGCCATTAGGAAGTTCACGAAGGCCTTGTCGAATTGGAAGGCCCGGGTGAAGAAGCTGATTGTCGAGGACAAGCTAAGTTACTCGGAGCTCATCAAGAAGGAGCCTCTGGTCAAGGAAGAAGACTACAATCAGTTCAAGGCCAGATGTAACTCCGCCGTGGGCAAGGCCAAACGTTTGAGGGGCAAGGAGTTGAGAGCCCTGAACATTGGTACCCACCATCTCGGCTCCGGCGGTTATAGAGCCGCGAAGCCCAAATGGGACAAGGAGGACGCCGCTGCTCGTGAAAGGGGGGAGACACCTCCCTTTGACGACATAAAGGAGGAGCAGGCAAAGAACTTTGTAAGGGCCCGGTTTAAAAAGCCGAGAGGGTCCGCTGAGTATTCCTCGGAGCCCGCCGGTCCCTTCTCTTCGAAGGTGAAAGACTTCATGAGTAACTATGTAAGTAGTTTGCATGCAAGTCAATTAATTGATTGCGTTCACGATTAATCAATGAAGTCTAGTTTTCTGATCAAATGCTTCGTGTTCCTTGTGCGTAGGAAGCGGAGTGTAGGACCTCCTCATCCCAGGGCGGGTCGACGCCCGTCGCCAAGTGGGACAACACTTTTAACAGGGCGCTGAACAAGACCAAGAATGTCGATCCCCTGGCGGCCCCGTCGTCGGCTGGTCGTGTGGTGGGCTATGGCGGCCTTACATGGTCCGAGTACTATGGCCAAGAGCGGAAGGGATCCAAGACCGATGTGAAAAACCTAAGGGAACGGGTGGACGCCATTCCCTCTATAGTCCAACAAGCCGTGAACCAGGCTGTGTCGGCTGCCGAGATAAAGTTCCAAGAACGAGTCTCACAAGTCCAGACACAAGTCCAGTCACAAGTGAACGAGAAGCTCAACACCATCCTTCCCGTCTACATGGAGAAGTACATCAAGTGGGAGAAGGGTGGTAGACGGGGGCCGCCACCGGTTGCCAACGTCGACAGCGCCCAATCGGAAAACGTGGCGCGGCCGGAGGCGCTTCTTACTCCTCCAGCTCCGGAGCTTAACTTGCCGGCCCGCACCGCCGTGGCAACAGGCAGCCACTCAGCCGCCACTTGCGCGCCCAACAAGCCTGTCGTCGGCGGCGCCTCGACATTGGCCGAGTTCGACGCCCTCAAGGTAACTAATTAATTAGCTGGGAGAGTCTCAACCACATGACCGACTAATGACTTGATATCCGTTTTACTGACGCCCCGCCTACATGTCTTTCGCAGGAAGACACTCCTTGCACCCTAATGCACTGGGTGGGCGGCCAGTTGAAGGATGTTGCCAAGGGTAGTATCGTTCAGCCGGAGAGCCGCGCATGGCACAATGGCACAATGGACCCCGGCAATATGAGGGTCAAATACACTATGGTGCTTCCGGGCTACGAGCAAGTGGAGCCTCCCTCTCAACCGGCTGGATGGGACGATGATGACCCGCCGGCGGTCCTCAGTACCGCCTTCGGCTACATGTTCCAATGGCCGAAGAGCCAGATCCGTTTGGGGACGGAGGACCAGCACAACATCACCCCAGAGGCAACACGTCCACCACATGATGAGGCAGCACATCAAGCACAACCTGATGAAGACTTTGAGATGGCGGACTTGGACAACATGGCACAGGATCCCGACGATGGAGACAATGACCCGTACTTCGGCGACCAGTTCATTAACACAAGGTTTTCAGATTATTATGAGCCGGCACTATCAGGCATGCATGATCAAGTTGCCGAGACCCAACCAGCACCGGCGAAACCCCCTTGCCAGGTGCGTCTCTTCCGAAATAGTCAGGAGACGCCGCCACCCGCCCCCTTCACCGAGCCTCCGAGGCCAGCAGTTCCTATGAGCACCCTCAAGAAGGCAGTCGGTGAGGTGAACGCGGCCGCCGTGCCCAACGCCGTGAAGGGCAAGAAGCAAGGTGGTCGCAGAAGGAAGGCTAAGGGTGACCGGGGCCAGGAACAAATTCCTGTTTACCGGGCTAAGGACGGCCCTGTGGGAGAAGCTTCCAGGAGTAAGCATCACGTGGCTGGTACGCCGATGATGCCTCCATCGATGCTCGACGTCGCAGGCCCGCATATGCGCAATCTTCATCATAGCTGTCTACATGTCGAGGAGCGCCGCCTTCGAGAGAACGATCAGTCGTACATGGTTTACAGGGCTAAGGTGCCTTCTGATGTGTCGTGCCTCGTCAGTGTAACCCCCGGGGATATCTTCTACTTGCGGCATACCGACATCTTCGACATGTTGAACGGGTTCCGGCTGCATGATACCCTGGTCCGGCTGTTCTCCCTGAATATGGCCATGCAGATCATACGAGACAACATCCCCGGCATCCAGATAGTGGACCCCTTCTTCATGCGTGACGCCTTCCTGAGATCTGAGGACAACATCGCGCTGGCGTCCGACTACCTCTCAGCCTTCATGGAACAATACTCAGACAAGGATGTGATTCTCCTTCCCTACCATCCCATCACGGCCGGTGATCGGACAGGCTGTGTGCTCATATACTTAGACGTGAAAGACTCAACAGCCGTGTACCTCGACTCTAACAGTGCTATCCGGAAGGACTACTCCACTATCAGGAGAATTCTTGATGGTGCTCTCACCGGCTACGTCGCAGCGGGAGGCGTCAAACCAAGAACACCACGTCTGAAGTTCGGCGCGCACATGTTCCGCCACACGATGCAGTTCCCCTGCGTCAAGCAGCCGCCTGACAGCGAGAAGGATGCCTTCTACGTCATCCACCACATGAAGGCGTTCTTCCAGGAACAGGAGAACCGCACGCTGCCATCTGACCTCAAGAGGTGGGCTGAAGATCTTGCAGAAATACAGGATCGCAACCTCAGGCAGAACTTCTTCAACATCCAGGAGGAGCTCGCGACAATCGTGCACCAGGAAGTCATGAGGCGGGGGGGCGCCTTCAGTATCGCCTATACACCGCCCAACAAGGAGATAGACGCAGAGTTAGCGCGGCAGGGCGACGGCAGGTCATTCATGCAGATGGCGAAGAATCGGTCGGGCTTCATCAATGTCCCCTCGAAGAAGTCTTGATGATGCCATGATGTTTACCTAGCTAGCTAGCTGTTAGTTCCGAACTATATCCACGATGTCCTTGTGTGTTGTAAACCCTATCCCTATGTTTACTTGCCTAGCAAACTCTAGTGTGTTTCGTCAAACCGTTGAAACCTGATTGTGAGCGACGCTATCTAGTTATTTGTGTGTTATGAACTATTTCAATGCCTTGGTCATGTTGCTTTTTATTCGTTAGTTGCCGTCGTTTGCGTTTTGAAATGCCGATGATTAAAACGCGTTGTGGCACAATGTGTGTGATTATACCCTGACGATCTGGTGTGCCTTGTGATATGTACAAAGACGAGTCGTTATGCATCTAACTTGGCACACCAGATCCGTCAGCGGCATTGTCATTTCCGTGTCCAACCTAAGTATATATGAGGCATGCTCTATTTTTTGAGTTGGCTCTTTTCTTGATAACAAGTGCCGATGATTAGAACGTGTTGTGGCACTATGCGTGTGACTAGGCTCGCTGTTCGATCTTGTGTGGCAACTAGACTAGTAATTTGGGCATATACTCTACTTGCTGCACAAGATCGAATAGCGAGTCTGGTCATTTTCCGTGCCCAACCAAAGTATGAGGCACGAATCCAAGTCATTCTTGGGTTGCTTTCTTTGTCTTCTCTTCGAGTTGCCTCTTTTATTGACAAGTGTGTGTCTGTGTCTTTTTTTCCGGGTCTTTCTTTGAAACGCCAATGATTAGAACGTGGTCTCTTACATGTTGTTGCACCATATATATGCATGATTCTATCTTGTGAACTGCTAGCTATTGTTTCCCACTGACATAACTAATATCATCTTTCTTGTGTGTGTAGGAGATGGCGAAGAAGTGCTATGTTGTTTACATAGGTGCTGTTCCAGGAGTGTACGACGAGTGGAAACACTGCCACAACCAAGTGAACGGGTTCCCGGGCAACCTCTACCAAGGCTACGAGAGTAGAGCGGTGGCGGAAGCTATGTGGAGACAACACCGGAGGGAGAAGAACCGGGTGAGGAACTTCGTCATCGTCATCACCATCACCTTGCTCTTGGTGGTTGGTGGTATTCTCTACCTTGCCTACTAGTTTCAATGTTATTGTAATGATATGGTGAAAATCATGTACTCGGTCTCGAGAGATATGTGGACATGGCACATGTAATGTGATGGATATGTGATACTTGTGTGATGATGATCTACTATTTGATGGATGTGTTAGTTTTATCCATATTTTGGTCCATTGGACCTTTTTATATATATCTGTGAATATACTGTGAATATACTGTGAATATACTGCTGAATACCTGTATACTGTACAGTATACAGGTATTTTATTTTTAATTTCGAAAATGATATCAGAGGCGCATATTGGAGGTCATAGGAGGCGCATATGCCACATATATGCGACGCGCATCACCGAGCTATGCGAGGCGCACCCTATATGCGCCTCTGATAATATGAATAGGCGAGGCGCATTTCAGTATGCGCCTCCGATATACCTATAGGAGGCGCATATTGATATGCGCCTCGCATAAGTCAAATACCCGAGGCGCATATCATATGCGCCTCCGGTAAAAAATACCAGAGGCGTGGACATAGAGGCGCATATGATATGCGCCTCGGATGGGCAAAGTGGTGCGCCTCGGCTAGGGTTTTCCCTAGTAGTGCCAGTCACCAACCTGTGTGCAACGTGCAAACGAACTCGGTTGTGGGATAAGTGGCTGGACAAAGGTTCTACCCGGTATACCCAAGACTTCAAAACTCATAAAAAAAATAAGAATAGCAGGAGAGCTGATGTATTCATTGCGATCGGGGAGAAGTTTTACAAAAGAAACAGGGAGGCTATGAAGACTATTCTGCTAAAAAAAGATACTTAAAGTATTAAAATATTCTGGCCCCGCTTGAAATATCGTTTTAATATACCGTCTGAAAATATTTAGTGCCCTACCACCGGATTTTCAGCGGGGTCTCTACAGGTCCGTAAAACTTTCCGTCGATTTTTTTTCTAACAAACGCTTAACCAAGCGGGGCGGTGGAATTCAATTGCCACATGCCAAGACCCTCTCTTGACTAATGAACCTTATATTTTAATAATAGTCAATAGAACTAGTGGAAACTCAGGACCGAGGAAGTATAACACAACATGTCCCTTGTTGTTGATATCAACCTAAATACCCTTGTTGTCTTTCACTATGTGGTATCTCCATAACACGCGGGTTTGACTTTATTTTAAAAAAGAGTGAATTCCACTTTTTACCCCCTAGTTACGCATTTGTGACACTAATTACCCCATCTAATGTAAGATTGTCTAGATTACCTATTTTAAAACTTTTGGAATCTCTTTTCCGGATACATGTCCATTGATAAAGGTGTGAGGTGATGATTAAGACTCTAAAATGCCAAAACAACAATATGAAGCTGAACATATGGTGAAGAGAAGGCCGAACATTATCGTCGATGAGACACTCCGATCTTTGCATATTTTGGCATACCATATAGACCTAATATTCCGGCCTATTCTAACAAATTACATAAAATGTCAAAATTGGGTAAAATCATATTCAAATTTTGATATAGGGTGTATTTATGATTTTGCCTCACTAAATGGGGTAATAAGTGTCACAAACGCACAACTGCAGGGTAAAAAGTGGAATTCACTCTTTAAAAAATGATGGTTTATGATCAGATCAATCGAACAAGTACCATCACCAATTTCATGATTGTAGCAAAGGCCAGGTAAAATCAATTTTTATTGCATGTATGGACACTAGAAACTTGGTACATTCATTCTAAGGAGAATATTATGTGATAATTGTGTTATGTCGTATCCTCTTTGAGCACGTCAAATTCAGTTAACCAGGAAGAACACATGCAAGGTGACATTTTCTTTCATCTAAGCAATCATTTCACCAAGTAACGTTTTCACTTAATTTTCTCATGACTGACTCTTAACTTTCTAACCAAAGTATTCCCAAGGAAAGTACTAACTAATGTGTCCGCTTTGCCGTGTACATTGTTGCCCCTCCATAGCAACATATCACTTTTATGACAAATAATTTGTGCCAATGGCGGTTACCGTGTATGTGAATTTTGGACAATAGCAAGTTGAGACATTCTTTCCCCCTAGGGTACTTTGTTATAGCTATAATTTGTTGTATTATGTGTACGACAAAATATAGTTATCATTTTGTGTGACCTAAAAGGCAACCATGGCACGCGCGCACACAAAAAAAGCTTCCCTTTTGTAAGCAAAGTATTGTGTTTGTGTCCTGGTGTCCATCCTCTTAATTGTGTAGTTCCCTCCAATGCGGTATCATAAGATGGAGCAATCTATTTCCCGTGAGAAAAATATTCATCAATGATTCATAGATCTCTCATTAGATCTAACAAAAAAATATTTGAATTACATAAACATGAAGAGTTGACCTCACACACACCTTCATCTGTCAAAATATGTATTACATCCTTCCATGTATACTCCCACCTTCCCAAAATACAATGCATGTAATTTTTGGTTGAAGTTAAACTCTATAGAGTTTGATCGAGTATATATACAAGTATCAACATTTACAATACCAAATGCATACCTTATGGAAACATATTTCATGATGGTTTCAGCAATATTAATTATATATTGTACATGTTTATTTTTTATATACCCTGTTATACTTTTTATAAATGTGATATTTGGTTGCATTGTCATAGAAGTGTGTAAACATGACTTTATCAAATAAAATTCTTTAGTCGATGTTTGTGCTAACTATTAATTTTTAAAACACAAGTTTGTGTGTATAAATTGACTTTTTGGGTAGATTTTTCTATGTATGAATTGAAAGTAACTATAATGGATGGCAAACAACCTTTTGAATTTTCATATCACTATCATCGCTGTATATACACGATATACAATAGGTTTCTGGACTAGCAAACCCGAAGAGTCAGTCGTTCTGGGTGTACACAAAACTCGGTAGTATGGGCGAAAACCTATAAAAATGGTTTCTTGTCTCTCAGTGTCACTAGTTCAGAGGTACCGGGAATGGTTCGACTAGAGGTTCTGGAAGAAAACTTATATAGGAGACTTTATTGTGGAATTTTGTGAAGAGATCATTAGGAAATTTTCTACCTTGGGGTACCTATGCACCCGATCAACCGTAAATTCAAGCCATATAAACCCATTCAACTAGTCTTCCTAGTCAGACACACGAGCTTGTGTGTACAAAACCCGTTTCAGGATTTTTGGTTAACATTTTTGGATCATCATTTTTTTGTAGACATTTTTGTGTTGACTTTTCTAGGATATGACTTCAAAGTAACTATAGCGCAGGGAAATGACTTATTTTGAATTTTCATATCAATATCACTGGTCTTTATTTGCTTTAATGGCATATCCTCGTTTTCCTGGAGCTGGAGTAATATTATTTTAACGATGTGTGTATGTGTCTATCAATGAGGTAGGTTGTAGGTACCCCTCTCGGTAGCAAGTCATTTTTTAATTGTGCAATAGGTTCATTTTATTTCCTTTTCCAAGTACATCTCCTGAGTGTACGACATACCTATGACTCAAGAAAATAAAGATTGCAAGTAAAGGTAGTCCACAGATCTTTTTACCTTTTGAGGCTCAATTATGATATAATACACCTGCCATTTGAACTAAAGCCTAAAACACTTGACAACTATATTAGTTTCTTAATTTCATTGTCATGATACTGCAAAGGAAAATATGGAGTTGAAGTGTGAAATATGATGGCATATAGGGCTAAGAAGCAAGCTTCGCAAGTTGTTTCGGCCGATCATGTGAAGCAGTACACTAGGTTAAGAGATTATTTGCAGACAATGATAGACCCCAACATGCATTTTCATTACAAAGGTGGTAGTAGAGAATCCATGTAAAGACCATAGATTTCATGGCTTGTTCATTTGTATGAATGCATCAAAAAAGAATTTGTAAAAGGGTGAAGACCATTTACTAGTAAGTTAATATTTGTTATGTTCTATGTTGAAGATATTTGTATATTTCCTTGTCTAACATATGATTGTATTGATTTAGGTCTAGATGTACATTTCATAAAGCTTAGCAAATGTTAGTAGATTCTTGCACCGCTGGAAGGGATGGAACAAAACAACATAATCTAGTTGCTTCTTGATTTTTTGGCAATGAAGACAATGCAACATGGCGCTGGTTTATGACACAACGTGAGTATGTTATTGGTGGAGATGAAGGGCATTTTGGCAAGTACACGATGATTTTATATAGGCAGAAGTTAAACATGTAATATTTTTACCATGATTTATTAGCTTTATTAGACGATTTGTTTGATATTTGTCACATTTTATTATCTTTATTACTTGTAATACTTATTACAATTTATTGAATGACAAGCACCATCGTCAAGTTCAATGCTACAGTAAAGCATCATGTACAATCAGTTGTTATTGCATATGTGGATAATAGCAACTTGGGACATTCATTCTCGACAACTATAATTTTTCTAGAGAGCACAAAAATTATAATTAATCAGGAAGAGAACACACAGAGTGATATTGCCTTTCATCAAAAGAACTATTTGACCTAAGTAGTGTATTCACTTCCTCATGTCGTTCTCTTACTTTTCGACCAAAGTGTTCTGAAGGAAAGCATCAACCAGAGTGTCGCTTTGTCTCGTACATGGGCTCCTCGATACAACATCCACACCTTCCCTAAAGAATCGGAAAACGACAGGCAACATCATCGCTTTTATGATTGTAAGAAGTAATATATGCCATCGAATGTTACGAGACATGTGGATTATGGACAATAGCAAGGTTGAGACATTAATTCTTTCATGCGTGATTACTTTGTGATACTATAATTTGTTGTACTGTTAGCACTCTGCGTGACATATAAGGTAACCATGAGGTACACCAACAAAATATGTGTCCTCTTAATTGTGCGTGTTGTTTCCTTCATACGATACCACATGAAGCTACAAATATTTTTCCGGCGAGACCAGATCTACATTTGAGTGGCATAGGCTTTGAACGGTTGACCTCATACACAACCTTCATCCATCATAACAAGTACTCCCTCCTTTCACAAGGCATCTTTCCAAATGAAAACCTATAACAAGTACTACGACTTTGCACATAGTAGCCGTGTTGTCGAGTTGGGTGTCACCTTTTCTTGCACATAGTTGCTCCTCGACAACACAGCTATGCCAACGCCAGTACGCCTTAACTTAACTATCGAAAACGACAAGCAACGCAATCACTCTAATGATTGTAATTGTAACGGAAAATCTTGCCATCGACCGTTACTGGACATGATAACAAGTCGAGGAATTAATTCTTTTCGACAAGAATAGTCGGTAGTAACTATAATTTGTCGTATTCTATGTACGACAAAGTACGGTTAGCACTCGGTGTGACCTATAAGGCAACCATGAGGCGCACCAACAAAATACTTCCTTTCTCCATAGGGGAAGCAGTGTATTCATGTTCTCGTGTCGGTTCTCCTACTTGCGCGGTTCCCTTCAATACGGTATCACACCTCTCCTATTAGACCTAACAACGAAAATCTCAATCCGTTGAATGCACATACGATATTTTTCTATCATAGCAGGTACTCTCTTCTTCCACAAGACATTTTTCTATAAACCTATTACACTTGGACCTATAAGTCAATTGTTCCACGTCTTTTGCAAGCTCCTCTTTTTTTGCTTAAGAAAAATAGGTCCTAATTATGTGATAAATATCCCCAAAGTTACAAAGAATTCTTTATGAGCTGGCACATAAATTATCTTCTTTCTTAGGCACGAAATTAATCAGTGTATATCCATCCATTGATTGTTTGTTCTGCCGTGCTTAAAACCATATACGCAAACCCCTTGCGGACCGTTTTCTTTAGCAGCTAATAATTCCAAAATTCTTCTATGGACGGCCCAAAACCCATGAGAGAGGCACCACGCCACGACCCACGTGAACGCCATGGCGTTATTACCGTCGTTAAAACCTATACGGAGCATCATCCTCACACACTCGAAAAAAAACAATCTTTTTTGCTCTTGCTCTACTACGTAGCTTGTGAGGAACCGCAACGCAAAGATGGAAACAAAATCCACCCGGAAAAGGGGATAAAAAGGCCGCCGGATCAAATCGAACACGAGTGTTGACGAAATCGAACCATTTCCTTTTTCCTCCCATTTCTGTATCCCTGTGCCTGTCTGTGCGCGTGGCGGCGGCGACCATGGTGGGCGGCGGCGAGGTTGACAAGGACGCGGCGGCGCTGGCGGGATTCGGCATCTTCTTTGACCACGCGGTACCCGCTTGCTTCTCTTGCTCCCCCCTGTGACCGTGGCTTAGGTTGAGGGTTGGTCGGCGGACTGAAAAGTTCTTTTTTTGTTCCTGGTTGCAGGGGCTGGAGGTGGCGGCGGCGGAGGGGGAAGGGGCGCAGGGGGCGGCGGCGGGGGAGGACGACGAGGAGGAGGAGCTGGAGTGGCTGTCGAACAAGGACGCGTTCCCGTCGGTGGAGACCATGGCGGTGGAGGCGGTAGAGGAGGCCGCCGCGGCCCCGGCGCGCGCGGCGGTGGGGCCGAGGACCAAAGGGCGTCGGCGGCGGGTGAAGGCGCCGTGGAGCCTGGGTGCGCCCGCGCTGCCTCTACCCCCGCCCCCGCGGCAGGCGCGGCGGCGGTGCACGCACTGCGCGTCGGAGGAGACCCCGCAGTGGCGTCTGGGGCCCGACGGGCCCCGCACGCTGTGCAACGCGTGCGGCGTGCGGTTCAAGACCGGGCGGCTGCTCCCGGAGTACCGGCCGGCCAACAGCCCGACCTTCTCCCCGCTGCTGCACTCCAACTCGCACCGCCGCGTGCTGGAGATGCGCCGCGGCGAGGACGCCGCGCCCGCCGTCCGCGCCACCGCCAGGGCCCGCCGCGCCGAGCGCGCGGCGGCGCGGCTCACCGCCAAGGACGAGGCCCCGGCCCCGGCCCAAGCGCCGGCGGCGGGTCAGACTCAGACACCAGCGCCCGCCCGCGACGACTGAGAATCGAATTCGAATCGATGAACGGAGCAGATTGGGATTAGGATTAGCTCCCTCATCTGCTGCGATGAATTTCCATTTTGCTTGTCGGAGAGGACTATCATTTTAGGATTTAGAGGTTTAAGAATAGCTAGCTAGCTGCTGCTGTTGTTCAATCATCATCTTAGTTAAGCTAGCAAGTCAGTCAAAGAGATGAACAGGAACAGTCATCTAGTATCTGTCTGTCCGGTGCAACTTTGCTAGTATTGTGGTCGGATGTCTGTCTGTCAGATGAAATCAAGTGTTTCTCATCATCAACATCACCTGGCTTTGCATGCGTTCGTGTGAAAGATAACGGCCCGCCGGAAGAAGGGCAGGCTAGGCTAGGCTAGGCTAGGACTAGGATGGATTGTCTGTCGCAGCGCACGGCCGGCCCTGACGTTCACAGAGGTGGAGCACGTGGTGATCCCGTAGACAGGGTTCGTGCTTCTCTCACTTCATCTCATTTCCACAACTCACAATAAAAGAGAGTGATTTTTGGGATGGTGTTTCACCCGAGAGTATGCTCCCGGTTTTTAAAATACGGTACAAACTTATTTTGAAATGTTGAAAATTCTGATAAAGAATTCCACGCGTATATTTGGGCATTCTATGTATTCATAAAGTCGTTTAAAAAGAATCATCGACATTTCTTGTGTCTTCGGTGCTGGAAAATAGTTTTCACGAGACATTTCTTCTTTATCATTTTTACACTGACAAAAAATCGTTTTTCACGAAACTTGACATACACACATAAAATGTCGAGATTTACGCGTCAATTTTTTTTTTGACATTTCAAAAATATTTTTTCGGTGGCAGCAGCATATGTACCCACATGACAAAATGGATCTCCGGTGATTTTTAGTTTTTTATTTTATTTTTTGGGAGAGAATTATTAGGGTTTATATTTGACCTTGTGGTGGTATGGAAAGTTGACAGGTGGGGATTGGTTTACATTGACAACTTGCAAGAAAAGAGAGTAAGTTTGGGGTTTTATTTTTGGCGCGAAGTCGTGCATGCATTTTTTTTCGATAAAGGGAGCTTTATTACTTAAAAATTTTAAGCATTACACCCGGCCTCTGCATAACTAAGATGCACACAGCCAAAAAGGTCCAGCATTGACCATTGAGTAGGAAAAAATTAAAAGACGAATTACATATCAGAATGAGAAATTGTAAAGACGCCTATGCAGTAGGAGGGCCGATCCACAAATTATGCTGTCATCCATGTTGGGATAAAAAGTCCCTCGTCGTATCCTCCAGTCTTGTACAGACCTCCGTAAACAGGTCTCGATGCTCCACACGTTGCAACGGGGACCACGAACGGAGAGTAGCAGTAGTCCTGTAGATAACCAGCAAGAGAGACGAATTTTTATCGTTAAAAACCTTGTCAATTCTACATAGCCAAAGCGACCATATAACGGCTAGCGCTCCCACCCTAATAAGTCGTTTAAACCTAGAATCCACACCATTCAGCCAATTGTCAAAAATATTTGCAACGCTACATGGTGGGTACAAGGTAGAACCCATCTGGATGATTGAACATATAGAAGTAGCAACTTTACACTCGAAGAATAAGTGTTTAATAGTCTCGTCTTTATGACAGAATACACACTTTTTGCTTCCAATCCAGTTGCGTTTCACAAGGTTATCTTTCGTGAGGATTGCACCTCGACGTAAATACCACGCAAAGACTTTGTTTTTGAGTGGAACCTTCATCTTCCAAATTGTATGATTATTATCGACTGGCACATCTGGTTGGATTAGTGCTTTGTACATAGAGTCCACTGAAATTTACCATTGCTATGTAAATTCCATCGAAACTCATCAGATCCCTGTGTCAAATTGACTAACGCTAGGCGTTGTAGCAACTCATTCCAAGCTGCTAACCGGGGACCGACAAGATCACGTCGGAACGTCACATTTGGTGTATTATTTTCCAACACCATAGCAAGAGTATCGCTTTTATGACGTCCAAGGACAATATTGTACAAGCCTGGATATTGTTCTCACAGCGTGGTAGCACCTAGCCACCTATCCTCCCAGAATCTGATCTCCGAACCATCCTTGATAGAGAAAGTGCCAAATGGAAAGAAGAATTTCTTCGTTGCCATAAGGTCGGCCCAAAAGTGCGAGTCACCTGGTTTCCAAGAAGCCTGTGAAGTCGTGCATGCATAATGGATCGGATCCTACCGATAAACAAGCCACTTAGGATGAAAATGCACTCGTGGTAGGTAGACGTCAACACACGGAATGACCTAACAATCGTCAATTCATGGGATACTAGTTTACGGTTTCCATGTCATGACGCCTGCAAGCTTGCATCTGATAAGCGAGCTTGGGATCGGCTTAGGACGACAACTCACCAAAATAGAGTGAGCTAGGGTTTGATATTTGGAGTGAATTTGTGCATGCTTATTTAGTAAGACTCTACTCTACCGACAAGAGAACCGCTTAGGATGAAACATGTATGTGGAAGCTGGCCGAAAACAAGAAGAATGGCATAACATTCTCTAATTAATAGGCTACCATTTTTTTAAAGTGTGAAGTTAGGGGTTTGTATTTGGCACCAAGTCATTTATGCATGTTTGATCAGCTGCCAATAAGAAAGCAATGTCATGAAGAGTACATATTGCACCGGTGGTCTAGAAAATTGACGATCGGGATTGGTTTAGTTCGAGAACTCACAAAAAGAAGTGAATTTATAGCTTTATTTGATGTGAAGTGGTTTATGCATGCTTGATCAGATTCTAACGATAATCGAGTCGCTTAGGATGAAGCCCACTAGTGATAGATAGACGACAACAAGCTGAATGACTAGCGGTAGTTAATAAATGGGCCAATAATTAAAGTTTGCATCTCACAAACGAGTTTGGGATTGGTTTGCTCTCACAACTCACCAAAACAATAGTGAGAGCTAGGGTTGAATATTTGGCTATAATTTCATGTATGTGTGTTCGGTTGGACTCTACCGAGAAGCAGGCAAAATCGCTCTTTCTCGATCGATAGAGTACTTGGTCGATTCTTGTTCGCCGAGTGTCGCCCCCTTCCCTTTCTAGACAAAAAACGGCTTCCTTCTTTTTTTGTTAATATCCCACCCGCTCCTATTCCCTTCTTTCTTTTGAATTTTTTTTTGAAAACCCTTTGTAGTTTATATCGCATTATGTCTCCTCTTATTCTCCCCTCTCGTCTCCCTCCTGAAAGAGCGTTGTCTATCACCTACTGATAGTCTTGAAAATCAACGGGTAGGATCGGTGTAGTTCCACTACTCACAAGAATAGACTGATCATTTAGGGTGTTATATTTCTTATTTTTTGGGAGAGGGTTAGGATTTTATATATCGTACCAAGTCGTGTAGACCAAAAGCCAAGTCACAGAGAATAACTTGCACCGCGGTGGTCTGAAAAGTTGACGGGTGGTATTGGTTTACTTCGACAACTCGCAAGAAAAGAGAGTAGAGTTAGGGTTTTATATTTCGTGCCAAGTCATGTATGCATGTTGGATCAGATTCTATCGATAAACAAGCCACTTCGAATGAAATGCCCTCGTGGTAGACGATAACATGACGAATGAGCTAGCAATCATTAATTCATGGGCTACTAGCTTACAGTTTCCATGTCATGACACCTACAAGTTTGCATCCAACAAACGAGGTTGGGATTGGCTTAGGGCGACAACTCTCCAAAATAGAGTGAGGTAGGATTTAATATTTGGCCCGAATTTGTGCACGTATGTTCAACCGGACTCTACCGACAAGATAGTTGCTTAGGGTGAAACACATATGTTGAATCTTGCTGGCAACAAGAAGAATGGGCTAGCAATGAACAATTAACAGGGCACCACTTTAGAAAAGTGTGAATTTTGGGCTTTGTATTTGGTGTGAACTCATTTATGCATGTTTTATCCAATTCCACCAACAAGCAAGCAATGTGATCAAGACTATAGATTCCACCGGTGCTCTGCAAAATCAACAGGTGGGATTGGTTTAGTACCAGACCTCATAAGAAGTGGATCTATGGCTTTATACTTGGCATGAAGTGGTTTATGCATGCTCGATCGGATTCTATCAATGATCGAGATGCTTAGGATGAATCACAATAGTGATAGGTAGACAACAACACAGCCAAATGACCAAGCGATAAACTAACAAATGTGTCACTAAATTTTGCATCCTACAAATGAGCTTGGGATAGATTTAGTCCAACAACTCAACAAAAAAATGAACTTGCATGTTTGATTGGACTCTACCAATAAGCGAGAACCGTAGGATTAAGGATGGCAATGGGTAGGGTATGGGCAGGGTAGAGCAATACCATACCCATACCAGTATAGTCTATGGGTACAAAATTTTACCCATACCCTTACCCACGGGGATGAAAGTATACCCATACCCATACCCGGCAGGTACCCGTTGGGTAAATCAAATAGTATTAAAAAAATCATATTTTTACATTTGTTGGTAGCACATTTGACAAAAAAAATCAATTATCTCAACTCAATAACAGGTAGATGAATACATGACAATTATCTAACTTTGGAAATCACAATCCCATGTCATATCTAGTAAGTCAACCAAATAGATTTCATATGTCAGTATAAACAGGTAGGGTATGGGTATACCCACGGGTATAGGGTTGTACCCATGTCCTACCCATGACTTGGTGGGTAGGGTATGGGTACTACCCATGGGAATAAAAATATGCCCATACCCTCCCCATACGGGTACGGTACCCGCGGGTACCCATACCCATGGGTAAAATTGCCATCCCTACATAGGATGCAACACAAATGTTAGGTATGTGGAAACTAGCTGGTAATAAACAAAATGATCTAACAATCTCTCATTAATAGGGTAACACATTATGGTTTGGATGGTGGCGTCCTGCAAGATTGTATCTGGAAGGTGTTTGTGGTCACATCTTGTGGGGAAAATTATATAATTTCTTGTACGTTTTCTCTCGAATAATGGTTGATGTATGTTTTTTCCACAATAACTCCAACATTTATTAATGAATGATAGTCGTGTGTCTTACAATCTTAGGCAACAAAAAAATGAAGGCATCTAACCAGAGACCAGCATGTCCCTAGTTGTCAATCAATTGCCACATTCGACTCTCTAGGGTAGTGAATAAAAGTTGCTATTACAAACTTAATAGCCATTTATTTACATTTGACGGCAACAAACTACATGTACACCACTCGTCGTTGGGACTTTGATACGTCTCCTACGTATCTATAATTTTTTATGTTCCATGCTTGATTATATATCAGCGCCACATGTTTTTATAATGTTTTATATCAATTTGGCATAATTTATGGAACTAACCTATTAACAAGATGCCTAGTGTCAGTTCCTGTTTTTTGTTGTCTTTCTGTTTCAGAAAAGTTGTTAGGGGAAGTTTCTCGGAATCAGCTGGAAATTTACATGAATTATTTTCACGAGGAAACAAGGACAGAGCCAGGAGGAAACCTGCAGGGGGGACCCACAGGGGCCAGACGCCCCCCAGGCGCGGCCCAGGGCTTGGCCGAACGTGGGCCCCACCTGTCGCCCTCTGACGTCGTCTCGAGTTGCCCTTTCGCCTATAAATTGTCTTCGACGCGGAAACCCTCAACACCCGATCATATTTTCCAGAAAACATCCGAGACTGCCGCCTTCGCCAACCCTAGATCGAGAGGGTTCTGAAACTCTTCCCGACACCCTGCCAGAGGGGGGAATCATCACCGGAGGCATCTACACCACCATGCCTGCCTCCGGGGTGATGCGTGAGTAGTCCACCACGGGACTACGGGTCCATGGCAGTAGCTAGATGGTTGTCTCTCCTCCTTGTACTCCATTGTTTAGATCTTGTGAGCTGCCTATAATGATCAAGATCATATTATCCTTGTATGATGCAGTAAAGCAGCAGTTTCCCTTGATTACAAAATGAAGGTTATCGAATCTAGTAGGACTTGGAGAAGGCATATCAAGGTGTCAACGATGCCGTTTACGATAATTGACGTGGACCTGCACACAATCACAAACAAGTACTTTGCCCCAACGAAATAGAGAGGTTGTCAATCTCTCCAGCTTGCCGAACACAGAGGATTAATTATGCAGATGTAAAATATGATGAGAGTGAAATATGACCAGCGAGCAAATGATGATGAAAAGCTATTAAAACGTTTGTAAACAATGTAGGAAAATAGGACCGGGGTCCACAGATCACTAGCGGTGTCTCTCCAAAAGATATACATGATGGGTAAACAAATTACAGCATGGCAATTGACAGAATTGTGGGCGCACAGCAATGCTATCATAAAACAATATAGTTCACCATTTCATCTAATATGGGCATTACGTCAAAATACATAGACCGTTATCCAACTGCATCTATGACTAATAATCCACCCCGGGATCGCTATCCAGCATGTCACTCAAAAGTATTAAGTTGCAAGCAATAGATCATTGCAATAAGCAAAGTGCATAATGTAAGCAATGTAAATAACACAAGGAAATCACACCGCTGTTTTCTCCCTAGTGGCAACAGCACATCATTAGTCTTAATCGTTTCTGTCAACCCGAGCTCAGACAAAGAGAGGCATGAACCCACTATCTAGCATAAATACTCCCTCTGAAGACACTAACAATTACTTGGCCAAAGCATCCACTAGCATCGGAGAGCATGCAAGATCATAGATAAAACATAACACATAGATGAACAAAAGTAATGACCAAAGTCAATACAAAGTTTTCACAGTTAGACACAAAGATAACATGAAGTAAAACATGAACCAAAGTTGACACCAAGTGATTGCTTGAAGTTAAGAAGAAAGAGGAAGACTGACTCAGCATAAAAGTAAAAGAAAGGCCCTTCGCAGAGGGAAGCAGGGATTAGTCATGTGCTAGAGCTTTTTATTATTTTTTGATTTTTTGACAGAAGTAAAACATTTTTGAGATATGCATGCTTTCGTCAACGACTTCACAGTAAAGAAACTAGCTAGTCCCCCATTTCAAGCAAGGATTTTAGACTTTTGAGAGCGGCTGGTACTTAGAGGAATGAGGTCACTCCTCGTTCTCCTTTGTTTCACCACTAACCAATGTTTTGACTGATTTCTCAGGTTTGCATTGTGCGGAGGAGAATGGTGGGTTATATTTATATTTTGCTTAAGCCGCTCTCGGCAAATTCAAGTGAGGACTTGAACCATCAAAACCGGGTGAAACGGGGGGGAATGACCTTGCTTGTCACAGGTTATATCTAGCTTCCTACTGCTTCCTCATGAGCTTAAAAATAGAGGCACAAAAAGGAGAATTTTGAAAGTTTTAAAGATAGCACATGAAAATTTTATTTGGAGTGGCAAGGAAATACCACATGTAGGTAGGTATGGTGGACACAAATGGCATAGATATTTGGCTCAGGGAGTTGGATGCACGAGAAGTATTCCCTCTCAGTACGGAATTTTTGGGCTTAGCAGGATATCAAGCAAACACATAACATCAACTTGGTTCAATAAATGACTACAGATATACATCATGCATAATCACTAGAGTTCACACCGTCTACCTTGTTATCCAAACCAACTTTTTGCAAAAAGAATATCTAGACTTTGAGAGCTACCAAGCAGGACAAGCACCACAATTTTAAATCTTTACGGCAGTTTTTTACTAATCTATTCTTACTAGATGATCCACAAGTTTAAGCATTAGTCTACTTCATATCTCTAAACAATTGACAAGTATCAAAGATTTAAGACAATGGTCTACAAGATTAAGCAGCACTTTTAACACTTCCTACATGATAATTTCCATTGAACCAAACACCAATCAACTTATTTTAAACAAAACTAAAAGGGTGCAACAACAAGAGCAATACATCCTAACTAAAAAAGCTAACAACTCTGAACAAGAGATGATTGAAAACAAGAGCTAGAAGCAAAAATAACAAAGACTAAACACTCAACACATATAAGTGAAGAACAAGAGTGTATACAAAAAAGCGGAGCGTGTCTCTCTCCGAAACAAGCATGCATGGATCCAAATTATTGCAAAGACCAAAGAACAAAACACAAATAAACTGAAAGTAAAAACAAACTGACGCTCCAAGAACAGCACATAATGTGCAAAGGAATAAAAATATAGTATCATGAGAGAAACCGATGATTGTTGATGAAGAAGGGGATGCCTTGGGCATCCCCAAGCTTAGACGCTTGTGACTTCTTGAATATTTCAGAGGAGGGTCCATGGGGAGCCTCCCCAAGCTTAGGCTTTTATCCCTTCTTGATCTTCCTTCATCACCTCGCACTTGGATACTTGAAAACTTTCTTCACGCAAAACTTATAGCCACTTCATTAGAGGGGTTAGTCTACAAAAACAATATCTTCCTTCAGTTCCAAAGCACATATCATGAACTTATTTTTTTAAACATTATCTACTGTCACAAAGTTCTAAGTAAAGCTTAGTTTTGAAAAGAACTTCACTTTGCCCGTGAAAGAAGCAATGCAAAACTAAGGACAAAATCTGTCAAAAACAGAACAGACTGTAAAGATGAATTTTTTCGGGAAACTTCTGGACCTCAAATTAGAAAACTTAAAACCATAGAAAGGTATAAAAACCCTGATTCTTGCTTTAAAAAATTTGCATCCACAGATGACGTTCTGTGATTTTTTGGGTTTTCGAACAGTGAAGAACTCAAATCTGTTTCTGGACAGCAAGCTCACCAATTAGTCTTCCTCTCTTTAGATGCTATTCTTGGCACCAAAAACCAAAACAAAAAGATACAAGGGAGTTGTTACAGAGATAACATCACCCAAACTCAAAGAAACCAAAAAGAAACAGAAGGTAAAATAAAATGGGTTGCCTCCCATAAGCGCTTTTCTTTAACGCCTTTTAGCTAGGCAAAAAGGGCAAATTCAAGTTTTATCAATAGTGCCCAATTCAAAACCACTCTTTGGCTTACCAATGGAATCAAAAGGTTTCTTTATCCTCTTCCTAGGGAAATGTTCCATCCCTTTTTTCAGTGGGAATTGAAATTTAATATTGCCCACTCTCAGATCAATAACTGCTCCTTTGCTCTCTACCTACCCTACCGGAGGGAAAGGAAAAAGGGATAAAACGCGCTTCCGTCCCCCCGAGGGCGGCGGCGCGTCCTTCCCCGTCCCGGCCGTCCCCCGCCCCCCTCCTCCAGTCTCCCCTCGTCGCCGCCGCCGGCAGAGGACGCCGGGCGAAGCCCGGGCGGCGCCGGCGGTGCCGGCTCTTCCTTCCCCGCGCCATGGGAGCCCGTCGGGGCGTGGTTTTCTACGGCGGCGGTGCGGCTAGGCCGCGACGGTCTGGCTCGGCGGGGTGAGCTCCCGCGAGTCCGGTGGTGTGGAGGAGTGGTGGCGCGGCCCTTGCTGCGAGGCGGAGCGGCCGGGAGGCGCTGGCGGCGCCGGCGTCGGCCCAGATCTGGGCCCGTTTGGGCCCCATCTGGGTTGGGGCGGGCCGTCGGCCTCCTGCGCGTCGGCGAAGCTCCCTGGGGGCGGAGGAGGTGCTCCGGCGGTGGCTGGGTGGTGGCGGCGCGCGCAGCAGACCTGCTGCAGCGTGGCAACGGGGCTTTGCGGGCCCGTGAGGGCCCGGCCGGGCCAGTAGGGGCCTGGTGTGCCTTGTTCCCGCGTCCGGTTTGCTACCGCGAAGGTGTCGCGGTGGAGGTAGTTCCCTCCCGTCAGTTGCGGTGCTGCTACCCCCGCTCCTGCTGGCCCCTTCTCTGCTCCTAGGCCCCGTAACGAAGCCCACAGAGAGACGGCGTGGATGGTCCCAATTCCGTGGTGGCGCATACTGGTGGGCGGCAAGCTAGGTGGAGCAGTGCGGATTGACCGGGGGGGGTCGTGGGGGTCGGGAGAAATCCTTGTCGGCTTGCCCGACACCGACGCGGTGACGCCCACGGGTGCCATCATCCCTTCCTGAAGGGCGTCGGGATACCCCCCTTTCCCTCCCCCCTCCGCATACCGGGGGAAACCCTAGGACATGTCCGGGCAGCAGCGGCGTTGTCGTCGTTTCCCTTGCTGAAGGTGCTGCTTGGTATGCGGCGGTCCGGCATGCTAGGAGCGTGGTGGGACTTCTCCGGCGGGCGCAGCGGTTGCGGGTCTTCTTCATGTTGTCGTTCTGCCGGTGTTGGCATTCGTTTCTCTTTCTTTCTCTGTTTTTTCTCTGGTTTCTCTTTTTTTTCTTCTTTCCTTTGGTTCGGTCTCGTTACTTGTATGACTCTCTGGTGGTTGCTTTATTTATAAAGCTGGGCGTAAAGCCTTTTTCGGCAAGATCAATAACTGCACCAATAGTTCTAAGAAACGGTCTTCCCAAAACAATAGGACAAGGAAGCTTAAAATCAAGATCTATAACAATGAAATCAACGGGAACATAACTACCATTAACCATGATGATAACATCATCTATTTTACCCAAAGGTGTATGCAAAGTGGCATCAAGAAAATTTACATTCAAATCACAATCTTTTAATGGTCCAAGATCAAGGGCATCATATAACTGTTTTGGCATAATAGACATACTAGAACCAACATCACACAAAGCATTACACTCAAAATCATTTACTTTCATTTTAATGGTAGGTTCCCAAGCATCCTCTAATTTACTAGGAATAGAGAATTCACATTTAAGCTTTTCTTCTCTCACCTCAATGAGAGTATTAGTAATATGCTTAGTGAAAGCCAAGTTCATTTTACTAGCATTAGGTGTTTTAGCAAGCTTTTGTAAAAAAATTATAACTTCAGTAAGGTTAAAATTATCAAAATCAAGATCATTGTCATAAAAAATAACAGGAGCATTGTCACCTAAAGAATCTATATTATCAAAACTAATTTCAGCATTTTTATCACCAACAGTTTCTGTGTTGACTGAAAGTTTTGGGTTCTTTTTAGGTATGGTAGAATTTTTTCCAAATCCAATTCTTTTACCATTAGCATACTTAGGTGTTGTAGATGACTCTTGAGCATTCAACATTCTAATATCCTCATTAGTATAAATAGTGCAAACATTAGCAATCTTACTATTTGTAGCAATTCCAGCCTCTTTTTCTTCTCTTTCCCACCTAGCAGGCAATTCGGCCAACATTCTTATATTATTATCAATTGTAACTTGTATGGAATTTAAAGTATTATGTTCCTTAACATCATGAGGCAAAAAATTTATTTTAAGGAAATCAACTTCATGAGATAGACTATCAACTTTAATAACAAGATTATCAAGTTTCTCAAGCTTTTCTTCAACAGTTTTATTGAAAGACTTTTGTGAAGTGATAAAATCTTTAAGCATGCTTTCAAGATCAGAGGACACACCTCTATTATTGTTGTAATAATTACCATATGGATTACCATTATTCGATGGATAAGGTTTGTAATTGTTATTACAAAAGTTGTTCCTATAAGCATTGTTGTTAAAGTTATTTTTAACAAAATTAACATCAACTTGCTCCTCTTGAGCAACCAAAGAAGATAAAGGAACATTATTTGGATAAATAATAACTTGTTTTCTAGCAAGCATAGACATAATCATATCAACCTTATCACTTAAAGAGGATATTTCCTCGACAGAATTTACCTTCTTACCACTAGGAGCTCTCTCGGTGTGCCATTGCGAATAATTTTCCATCATTTCATCCAAGAGTTTTGTTGCAGCACCTAATGTGGTGGACATGAAGGTACCTCCGGCGGCCGAGTCCAATAGGTTCCTTGAAGAAAAATTCAATCCTGCATAAAAAGTTTGGATGACCATCCAAGTAGTCAGTCCATGAGTGGGACAGTTTTTAACTAGAGATTTCATTCTTTCCCAAGCTTGAGCAACATGTTCATTATCAAATTGTTTAAAGTTCATAATGTTAATCCTTAATTGTATAATTTTTGCAGGTGGATAATATTTCTCAATAAAAGCATCTTTGCATTTAATCCAAGAATCAATACTATAACGAGGCAAAGAAAATAACCAATCTTTAGCACGCCCTCTTAAAGAAAAAGGAAAACTTTCAGTTTTATGATGTCGCCCTCTACTTCTTTATATTTTTGCATATCACATAACTCAACAAAGTTATTTAAATGAGAGGCGGCATCATCACCACTAACACCAGAAAATTGCTCTTTCATGACAAGATTTAATAGAGCAGGCTTTATCTCATAAAATTCAGCTGTGGAAGCCGGTGGAGCAATAGGTGTGCATATAAAGTCATCGTTATTCGTTCTAGTGAAGTCACACAACTTGGTGTTCTCAGCTGAACCCATTTCCACAATATAGAAGCAAGAAACTAAGCAAAACAAAAAGAGACTAGTTGCTGGAATTTTTAATTTTTTTGTGTTTTTCAATTTTAGAGCAAACGAATGGCAAAACAAGACTAACAAAAAATATACTAAGCAAGACAATAACAAAGTCAAGTGAAAGGATGTTTGAAACTCCCCTAGCTGAAGCTTCCAAGTCCCCGGCAACGGCGCCAGAAAAAGTTGCTTGATGACGTGGATCACACGTTCGTTGGGGAACCCCAAGAGGAAGGTATGATGCAGTAAAACAACAGTTTCCCTTGATTACAAAACCAAGGTTATCGAATCCAGTAGGACTTGGAGAAGGCATAGCAAGGTGTCAACGGCGCCGTTTACGATAATTGACGTGGACCTGCATACAATCACAAACAAGTACTTTGCCCCAACGAAACAGAGAGGTTGTCAATCTCTCCGGCTTCCGAACACAAAGGATTAATTGTGCAGATGTAAAATATGATGTGAGTGAAATATGACCAGCGAGCAAATGATGATGAAAAGCTATTAAAACGTTTGTAAACAATGTAGGAAAATAGGACCGGGGTCCACAGATCACTAGCGGTGTCTCTCCAAAATATATACATGATGGGTAAACAAATTACAGCATGACAATTGACAGAATTGTGGGCGCACAGCAATGCTATCATAAAATAATATAGTTCACCGTTTCATCTAATATGGGCATTACGTCAAAATACATAGACCGTTATCCAACTGCATCTATGACTAATAATCCACCTCGGGATCGCTATCCAGCATGTCACCCAAAAGTATTAAGTTATAACCAATAGATCATTGCAATAAGCAAAGTGCATAATGTAAGCAATGTAAATAACACAATGAAATCACACTGCTGTTTTCTCCTAGTGGCAACAACCCATCTCTAGTATTAATCGTTTCTGTCAACCCGAGCTCAAACAAAGAGAGGCATGAACCGACTATCTAGCATAAATACTCCCTCATACAACACTAATAATTACTTGGACAAAACATCCACTAGCATCGGAGAGCATGCAAGATCATAGATGAAACACAACACATAGATGTACAAAAGTAATTACTTCCAGAATTCATCGGATCCATGCAAAGACAATCATGTAGCAGTTACAGATAATATGATCTTGATCATGATAGACAGCTCACAAGATCTAAACAATGGAGTACAAGGAGGAGAGACAACCATCTAGCTACTGCTATGGACCCGTAGTCCCATGGTGGACTACACACGCATCACTCCGGAGGCAGGCATGGTGGTGTAGATGCCTCCGGTGTCGATCCCCCTCTCCGGCAGGTTGCCGGGAAGAGCCGCAGAACCCTCCCAATCTAGGGTTGGCGATGGCGGCGGCCTCGGACGTCTTCTGGAAAATATGATCGGGTACTTTGGGTTTTTGGGTCGAAGACTAATTTTTAGGCGAAGAGGCGACTCGAGGAGGCGAAGGAGTCGCCCAGGTGGGGCGCAGACGCGGCCTAGGGTGGGGCCGCGCCTGGGGGGCGTCTGGAGGCTATGGCCTCCCCCTCCGGGCGTCCTTCTGGCTCCGTCTTCGTTTCAGCTTGGAAATAAATCCAGTAAATTTTCAGCGCATTCCGAAAAACTTCCCAGAACAACTTTTCTGAAATAAAAAGACAGCAGAAAACAGGAACTGGCACTGGGCATCTTGTTAATAGGTTAGTTCCATAAATCATGCCAAAATGATATAAAAAATTATAAAAACATGTGGCACTGATATATAATCAAGGATGGAACATCAAAAATTATAGATACATCGGAGACGTATCAGGGCTCCAAGCTCTAGCTGACCTTTTTGGTCACCAAGTCTTCGTTTTCCATAAGAGGAGTGTTGCCTAGCTGAATTCCTTGTCAGATTTGACCCGGATCTGAGAAAGCCAACATGCTCCCTCTTGAATTACCACATTATCCTCTTCAATGAACACATCGTCGAAGTCCTATCCTGGAGGCCATGATTCTCAAACAGTCGATTAATATCTGGGATCCTACTACCCGAGGCACCCCAAGATGTGGCAGAGTTTTGATATGCATGCATATGCACCGTCGGTGTGCCCGGTTGGGGTCGACGATGAAGGCATTTTGCCGCCGCAAGTACAAGTTCACAAGATCGGAAAACCACCCCCAAAACGCTAAACCCTAGCATGATCACCAAGTTGAGGAGTAGAGTGAATATGTCCTTTGGTCAGCCCTAGTAATATGCCCTAGGTGGAGAGGGTGGGAAAATGGGTATGGAGTATCAGGGAACTTGGCAAATCATATGTAAAGAAGACCATGATGACCATCATCTTTAAAGTTTTACTCAATTCCTAGATTCAATGCATTTGAGAAATGCGTACACATATGCTAGGTCATCGGATATAGGTTGTCTCTGCGTGGTAATTGTCGGCCTCTGGGTTAAACCATTAGATTGACATGTAGAATAGTTTGAGATGACCTGCTTTTTTTTATTAAGAGGAAACGCCCCCGATTTCAATGAAAATGAAACCGATAAACATGGAATGTAAGTTTAGGTTTTTAGCATGGCCATGCCCTACTTTTTGCAAAACCTATAGTTTCTTCTTCTACCCTCAGGCTCATACCAGAACCTCCAAGTACACACCTAAGAACAAGCTTTTTTGTTCCAACATCCCTAAATATCAGGAGCCTTGAGACTTCATTATAAAACCGACAGTTACATGAGTAAGACATCAAAGTTTTCCATCCCACCATCAGCATGTTCTAGGGCATCAACCTACCACGAGCATGTTCCAGGACATCGGATTTTTTCTCAGCCGACGCCAATTCTCCTCCATGAAGACGTCCAACAATGCTTCATGATGAACACCTCGGTCGTCAATTGAAGCAACATATGTGTTGTGGAAGTTTGAAGTTGCCTAACGCTTTCCTTCTGTAAACACGCCTAATTAATCAACAAATAAGATAACTTGTTCACCATACCACAAGGGTCTTTAGGGAAGATATTATAAAAACTGCAGCGTTTCTAATCTTCCAGATAGTCCATAGAAGTGCCACAACAGTCCAAACTTTACTGGGAAAATTCCACACCCATTCACTTATCCCTGCACACTTGGTAGGAGAACTATTTAAGTAATACGTACACGTAAATAACACTCCACATATACTTTGCAACATCACACTAAAAAAAAGTGATCTATAGTTTCTACTTGGTCACAGAACATGCATTTTGATTCTTTCCCTTTCCACCCTCTATGCAACAAACTATCTTTGGTTAAAATGCTATTATGTCCTGTTAGCCAATGAAAAATCTTGATTTTCAAAGGAACTTTCACAAACCATAGTTTCTTGTCTGGCCGCTCAAAACCAAGACATCTTAACATCTAAGTACATAGATTGCACCGAGAAAGCTCCTGTCGTGGTGTGGACATATGCCTATGGGAAGGCTTGAGTGGTGTGGGAGCAGCTTGCACAGTCGGCGGCATCTGCAGGTGGGATTGGGCACGAACATGCAAACTGACACACGATGTACCCAGGTTCGGAGCCCTCATGGTGAGGTAACACTCCTACTCCTATTGTGTTCTTGCTTATTTACGGTGGATAGGTTACAAACTTGCTCCTTGAGCTGTATATGAACGTCTGGCAATAGCTGTCGGGTGAGTAGTCTAGGGTTTCCAAGAAAAGCCTCTCGATCCCCCTCCTCTTTCTATCTGGCCGCACCCCCCTTATATAGGGCTGAGGAGGTGCTGTACATGTGTGGGTCCGGCTCATTACACACTGACTGGTGGGGGCCGGCTGCCCGACCCGGACCCGGCAGGTCCGGCTACAGTCTTCTTTCTTCCCACAGTGTTCTTCCATCATGCATAGTGGACGCCGGACGGTATGGAGCGCCGCTGTCAGGGACATGCGAGGCCGGGTGGCGCGCCTCCAGTCTGGTCGGCTCAAGCCCCGCCAGGTGTGGGTCAATGTCGCAACAGCACGCTCCGCACTGTGGCATCATGGAGTTTGGTCGGCCATGTCGTGGGCGACGTGGGAGGTGTACTCCTCCATGCTGTCTTGTCGGCGACCCTGGCCGGCTGGTGGCAGCCGGTGTTGAGCCGGTCCGGCCGGTGGCAGCCGGCGTTGAGCTGGTCCGGCTGAAGGAGAGGAAGGATACGTCCAGCTGGATGCCTTGAAAACTTGTCTTGTAAACTGCTATGACCACCCGGGGGTCATCCCCCCCAACAGCTCCAGATTTAGAAAGCTTCCATACAAGAGAATCATCATCAACAACGCTAAGCCTTACATATCAAATTCACCTATCTCACCACATAAGTTCCTCCCAACCCGTGAAGCCACCGTTCCTCGAAAACTATAAGCTGATTTCATTTTATTAACTACTTTTACGTGAATCAAATTCCAAATTCCGTATTGGTTGTATATTTGGTAATACAAAACAAATCAAAAAACATACATTCATAAAAACTCGTGAATAAGAAAGATCGGGGTTGCTCTCCTTTTCAAAAAGAAGGGGGGCAAAAGCAAATCATCCCAAAGAGTAGAACACACGAAATCTGATCAACTGACGCGAGGTGCACCAGAACATCATAAAGGTTTTAGGTCTGATCCACACCGACCGACCGAGCAGACCGACACCGGAGCAAAACCTTTCCACTCATTCCACGGCGGCCTCCGCGCCTGTCAATTCCCCATGCATCCTCCCGCGCTAGCCGCCTCGCCGCTCGCCTCTGCCATCTCCCCCAAGGACTCCCGCCCGCTCCCCTGCCTCCTCCTCGTCTCCCTCCTGGTCCTCCTCCTCCTCACCTACTCTCCTCCCCCACACCCGCCCCTCACCCCCCTCCCCATCCCTCCACGGCCCACTCCCATTCTCTGCCTCCTCCCCGCCCCCGCCCCAGCTAGCCTTCCTCCTCACCGGCTCCGTGGGCGATGCCGACTGCCTCCTCCGCCTGCTCCTCGCCACCTACCACCCCCGCAACCTCTACCTCCTCCTCCTCAACCGCGCCGCCCCCACCTCTGCACGTTGGGCTAGGGAAGTCGCGTCATGGGGCTCCAAGCCCTAGCTGACCTTCTTGGCCGCCAAGTCTTCGTTTTCAATAGAAAAGTAAGTGCCAAAAATCTCTGGGTCATTTGAGTTCGTGAAGGTTCTTGAAACTCAACAATACGAGAACTAGGAGTTTCATGTTTCCTAGAGTTATAAAGAAAAAATGGATATCATGGGAAACTCCATAAATCATAAAAAATATGGTAACTCATGGTATGATGCAAATATATGAGTTATTAATATGATGAACTACAAAGTTCACATATATGTTTCTGACATATCAACATTCCTTCAACACAGATGTAACTGGTCTTAAAAAATTGCCCCTCTTACATACATTGCTTCAATCACTATGGTGCTATATGAGTTCAAGACAATATGATTGCACCCCATGTATGTTGCTAGCTGCAGACCATGGGGTAGAGACATTACATTTGTCGTCTCCATATCCTGGATCTGCATAAGGAAACTAGTTGCTAGCACCGATAAAGAAGCCATTTGAGTCCCACATTATAGCTCATGTTGATCCACTTCTATTTACTCATTGAAAGAGAAATAACCATTAAATTTTAGCAACCCTTCAGGCGTTTTTCTCAACCATATGCTGACTGCCCTCTTTCCTCCCTGATGTTGCCGTCGTAGAATAATTGGCCGCAATAATTGTGATCACCATTGTTTTCCTATAGGGATATTGAAGTTTCTCCTCCTTGATAACTTGTCGTTGTGTACCATGATCCAAAAGTGAACATAGTTTACAGGTCTGACTAGACCAACACAGACGATTTCTTCGTGTTGAGGCAAATAAATGTTCCAAAGACACGTGACTTGATCGATCAATTCGACTTCTTGTATGAAACCTTCAAGTACATGTGATTTCCAAGTCGATACTTGATACGTCACAAACGTATGGTTATGACCGGTAAATGTCTTATGTTATTCTGTTACCAGTTATTGTTAGATGTTTGCTTCAAACACCTTTTTTTTGCTAAGCCTAAAAATTCGTACTGAGTGTATGGTTCACTTGTGCATCCAATCCCCAAAGCCAAACTTTCTTGCCAGCTGAGTCCACCATATCTACCTATGCATGGTACTTCCTACCATTCCAAGTAAATTTGTCATGTGCTACCTTTAAAAATTCAAAATACTTCTTCTTTGTGCCTCTGTTTTTAAGCTCATGAGAGAGCAGTAGAGAGCTAGATATAATTTGTGACAAGCGAGGTCATTTCCCCCTTTCACCCGGTGTTGATGGATTACGTCTTCACTTGAATCAACCCGAGAGCAGCTTAAGCAAAAATATAAATATAACTCACAATTCTCCTCCGCGCAATGCAAATCTGAGAAATTAGCCCAAACATTGGACAGTGGTGAAACCAAGGAGAAAGAAGAGCGTACTCGCTCTTCTAAGAACCAGCTGCTCTCACAAGTCTAAAAACCTTGCTTGTCATGAGGGACTAGATAGTTTCTGTGTTGTGAAGTCGTTGACGAAAGCATGCATACCTCAAAATCATTTTACTTCTGTTTTAAAAACCAAAAAGCTCTAGCACATGACTAATCCCTGCTTCCCTCTGCGAAGGGCCTTTCTTTTACTTTTAATGTTGAGTCAGTTTTCCCTTTTTCCTTCTATCTCCACAAAAGCAAACATCTAGCATTGACCCTGGGTATCGTTGAGCATATTACATTATCAAGATTAAACATGAATCTTTATATTGACTTTATCTATAAGATAAGCCATTGGAGTTGAAGCTCTTTATTAATGCTTACATCTTCCTTTGTGTTGATTTCAAACACTTTTGTCATGAAATTATTATCCTTGTGAATTAGTCAAATATGTTGATCACATTGTTTTCATGTCTTTGACATACTATTTATGAAAGGTTTTGCTTGGATGATTCAACTAGTTTATTCATTGCTTTCTTGCTATCAATTATAGACAATTGTTTTGTATCTCTTCATTCACATCCTTTGATTTGCATCACTATCTTGATCAAGATTGTGTTGGTCGCATGTCTCATCAAAAATTATTTGTTATCACTTACCTACTCGAGGACGAGTAGGTGTTAAGCTTGGGGATGCTGATACGTCTCAAACGTATCTATAATTTTTGAGTGATCCATGCTAGTTTTGTGATATTGTCACATGTTTTTACTGTCATTTATATCATTTTTATGCATTTTGTCGGACTAACCTATTGACAAGATGCCAAGTGCCAGTTCCCTGTTTTTGCTGTCTTTTTGTTTCAGAAATTTACTTCTGGAAATATTCTCGGAATTGGACAAAAATTTACGGGGAATTTTTATTTGCCACGACGAAGTACCAGACCAAAGGAGAGATGGAGGGAAGGCCCACAGGGTAGGTGCGCCCCCTGCCGCGGGTCAAGGGTCACCCGCGGGTGGGGCCCGCCCCTGCCCGTGGGACCTCACCTCGGCCCCCTCCGACGCCTATAAATTGCCTTTTACCCTAATAACGTCGGGGCGGCCATTATTTTCCAGAAACTCGACCCCGACGCGCCGTCACCGAAAACCCTAGTTCGGGGTCCAATCTGAAGCTGATCCCAGCACTCTGCCGGAGGGAAGATCGATCCCGGAGGGCTCTTCATCGTCATGCCTTCCTCCGGGATGATTTGTGAGTAGTCTCACCTTGGACTACGGGTCCATGGCAGTAGCTAGTTGGTAGTCTCTCTCTCTTGTGCTTCATGTCTTATGATCTTGTGAGCTGCCTAACATGATCAAGATCGATTATTGTAGTGCTATGTGATGTGTTTGCTGGGATCCGATGGATTATGAAGTTATGTTCAGATTGTGCATGATTCTTATATGAGTAATTTATGTTCTTGCATGCTCTCTGATGTGCGTAGTTACTTTGGCCAAGTGATTGTGTGTATCTCCAATAGAGGGTATTTATGCTAGATAGTGGGTTCATGCCCCCTTTTGTTCCTGGGCACGAGTGACAGAAACGTCTAAGGGCGAGGGTGTGCTGTTGCTACTAAGGGTAAAACAGCGGTGTTAATGTCTCTTTTGATATTAGTATTGCTTACTTCATGCACTTTACTTAATGCATTTGTCTGTTGCTTGCAACTTAATACCGTTGGGTGACAGGCTGGATAGCGATCCCACGGTGGACTTTTTAGACAAAGACGCAGTTGGACTCAACGGTCTTTGTTCCTTGTCGTGATGCCTCCATAAATATTATCATGTCCTTTTTGTCATAGCTAAATTGGGTTTGTGTCATGATCTTGTCAATTGCCTAGCTGTAATTCGTTCACCCATCACATGCATATTTTATTTACTTGAGAGACTCGACTAGTGAACCCATGGCCCCCGGTCCATCTTTTTACATTGTTTACAACCTCATTTACTTGCTTTTAATCATCATTACTCCTCTGGTCACTTTTCATATTTCATCTATTTCATCATACAATTAACCGCTTTGTTTTCTGCGAGACCGGAAAGATTGACAACCTTTCCGCCGTTGGGGGCAAAGTATTTTGGTTGAGTGTGTGCAGGTCCACGTCTGTTGAAGGTCAAGCGCCAGATATCTTCAACATTCACCTCGTTGTTGATTTCAAAGTCCTACTGGTTCAATAAACCTCGGTTCGTTAAACGAGGGAAAACTGCTACTAGCTGCAATTCCGCCTTCGCTTGGGGCACCACCCAACTTATTTTAATACAGCAGCAATACTTTTCTCACACATTCAAAAATTGCATGCATGATATTTTAGCTACCTAGGAACAAATGAGGCATTAATCCCTCACCTTTATGTAAACCCGTTCAGCACTCTGTAACCCTAATTCCCACCAAGTGTATAAAAGGAAATGGGGGTCACTGAACGAGGAACAAGTCATAGACATTCACAATACATTCACCCACCATCATCCTCTCACCATTGGAAAGATCAAGCTCTACCTCGAGATCTCAAGCGCATACGATATATAATCCAAAGGCGCCACCCCCAGGAGTAGGGTTTTTACCGAACATTGTTTCGATAGGGTCCAAACCTGTATAAATCTTTGTCTCCAGTGTGCTACCATTCCGATCTCCGAGCTCGACCCCTCCGAACATAAATTTACCGTCAGAAAATACCACAACACATAGTGCCACTAATTCGAACACCACAAGTGCGACTATGCATTGTCTTAGGAGGAGACCCTGCCCTCGTAGGTTGTTTATACACCCTTTTGTGCTGCATATTGTGGGGAGTCTAGTCAGTACTACATGTGGTTGGGGCTATACTTACAAGGGTATAGGGGCTAGGGCCCTATTGAGGGTAGAGATCCGGTTTCACCTCTTCACATAGCCAGACTCGTTGGGTAGGTCGACAATACAAGGGGAGTGTCACAACAAAACTATCCTAGGAACAAGCCTAGTCCACCAGTAATGTATTACGAGGTAGGTGAAAGTCAATGTGTGGACAATTGTACAACCTCTGTAGATTTAATATAGATATCTAGGCTCATTCCATGGTCACGTAACCACTAGTTCAGTGTGAGTCACACTATATGCCCCATGTCAAGTACGGCGGTTTCAACTCAAAGTTTTGGCTAAAATATGACCAACGACTTGAGTGTACATAATGAACAATAAGATGAGAGGCATGGAATGTTTCTTGATATGAGGAGTTGATAGTGGGATGCCTACATGAGCTATCCAGGTTCAATTGTGCATGCCTACATACCGAAACTATGATCGGCGTGGTTGTTGCACACCAAAAGAGAAGTTAACCAACATCAGCCGTGAGTGGTTATTGATAGGTTTTCACTTGAGTGTGGTTTTATTATACTAACTTATCAATGCCTCGTCATATGTAAGGTTATACTTACACACCGGTACACAATCCAACCCCACATGGTTTGGACTCTGTGCTCGTTGTGTCCTCATTGTTTGATTTCCTGTGTATGGTCCAACCGAAAGATTGGACCTATACTTGTGATACCCATATTTGATTGAATCATTTCATGTTTGTTTGCTATGCCATGTACTCTACTTACTCGCTCGTCAAGTATGTTGAGTAGTTTCACCATGTTTAGATTATTATTCTAGATATTGTGATGCTTGTCTTGCATGATTATTTTGAAGCTATTTCTTGTAGTTATTTTCTTTTTGAGTACTTCAACATACTCACTTGGATTTTCATTTGGCCAGATTTAGGTGAGGATCTACCTTTTACATGGCCAGTAGATGTAGTTGAGAGAGTGCTAGGACCAAGGATGGAGCTGGCTCAATAGGACTGGGGTCAGCTGACCCCAATGAAAACTTACAAAACCTTGTTTAATTACTACTAACTCGTGAATATTTAGTGACCCCAGTGTCATAGAGAAGATATTGAGATGACCCCATCAACATTTATTTCTAGCTCCGTCCCTTCTAGGACCATTAGCCCAACCAGATACCTATGGAGTGGAGCTGCTCTAAGAACGTTGCTTTAGTTATGTATTCAGCCGCAAGTTAAACTCTAGCATGTGCCATTCTTGGTATTGATGTATCTGTCATGCCTCGATGGTCTTGTAAACCGTTTGTAGCTCAAATGTGCCTATTTGTGCAATAATTACCACTATAATGAGGCCCACATATATTGGGGTGCCATATGCGGCGATGGCCTTTGTTGCAAGGTGTGACAGGGAGGGTCGTTACATTTTGTCCCAGATCCTCCTGAAGCGTGCGCCCTATGATAGATTCCAAGCCGACCTTATCTAAGAGGAGTGCTGCCTAGCTGAATTCCTTGTCGGATTTGACCCGCATCTGAGAATGCCAACATGCCCCCTCTTGAATTACCACATTATCCTCTTCAATGAACACGTCATCGACGTCCTCTCCCGGAGGCCATGGTTCTCAAACAGTCAATTAATATATGGGATCCTACTACCCGAGGCACCCCAAGATGTTGCAGAGTTTTCATATGCATGCATATGCGCCGTCGGTATGCCGGTTGGGGTCGACGACGAAGACATTACGCCGCCGCAAGTAGAAATTCACAAGATCGGAAAACCACCCCCAAAACGCTAAACCCTAGCGTGATCACCAAGTTGAGGAGTAGAGCGAATATGCCCTTTGGTCAGCCCTAGTAATATGCCCTAGGTGGAGAGGGAGGGAAAATGGGTATGGAGTATCAGGGAACTTGGCAAATCATATGTAAAGAAGACCGCGATGACCATCATCTTTAAAGTTTTACTCAATTCCTAGATTCAATGCATTTGAGAAATGCATACACATATGCTAGGTCATCGGATATAAGTTGTCTCTGCGTGGTAATTGTCGGCCTCTGGGTTAAACCACTAGATTGACATGTAGAATGGTTTGAAATGACCTGATTTTTTTCAATTAAGAGACAACGCCCCCAATTTCAATGAAAATGAAACCGATAAACACGAAATGTAAGTTCAGGTTTTTAGCATGGCCATGCCCTACTTTTTGAAAAACCTATAGTTTCTTCTTCTACCCTGAGGCTCATACCAGAACCTCCAACTACACACCTAAGAACAAACTTTTTTTTGCCAACATCCCTACACATCAGGAGCCTTGAGACTTCATTATAAAACCGACAGTTACATGAGTAAGACACCAAAGTTTTTCAGCCCACCATCAGCATGTTCACGACATCAACCCACCATCAGCATGTTCCAGAACATCAGATTTCTTTCTTAGCCGACGCCGATTCTCCTCCTCGAAGACGCCCAACCATGCTTCATGATGAACACCTCGGTTGTCACTCGAAGCAACATATGTGCTGTGGAAGTTTGAAGCTGCATGACGCTTTCCTTCTGTAAACACGCCTAATTAATCAACCAATAAGACAACTTGTTCACCATACCACAAGGGTCTTTAGGGAAGATATTATCAAAACTGCAGCGTTTCTAATCTTCTAGATAGTCCATAGAAGTGCCACAACAGTCATAACTTTACTGGGAAAATTCCACACCCATTCACTTGTCCCTGCAAACTTGGTAGGGGAACTATTTAAGTAATATGTACACGTAAATAACACTCCACATATACTTTGCAACATCACACTCAAAAAACAAGTGATCTATAGTCTCTACTTGGTCACAGAACATGCATTTCGATTCTTTCCCTTTCCACCCTCTATGCAACATGATCTTTGGTTAAAATGCTATTATGTCCAGTTAGCCAATGAAAAATCTTGATTTTCAAAGGAACTTTCACAAACCATAGTTTCTTGTGTGGCCGCTCAAAACCGAGACATCTTAACACCTAAATACATATATTGCACCGAGAAAACTCCAGATTTAGAAAGCTTCCATACAAGAGAATCATCAACAACAACGCTAAGCCTTACATGTTAAATTCACCCATCTCACCCCATAAGTTCCTCCTAAACCTGAAGCCACCGGTTCGTCAAAAACTGTAGCTGATTTCATTTTATTAACTTCTTTTTCGTGAATCGAATTCCAAATTCCGTAGTTGATTGTATATTTGGTAATACAAAACAAAAATAAAACATACATTCATAAAACCTCGTGAATAAGAGAGATCGAAGTTATTCTCCTCTTCAAAAAGAAGGGGGGCAAAAGACTAATCGACCCAAAGAGTAGAACACACGAAATCAGACCAACTGACGCGAGGTGCACCAAAACATCATAAGGCGACCGACACCGGAGCAAAGCTTTCCCCTCTTTCCACGGCGGCCGCCTCTCGCTTCCCACTGCCATGCATCCTCCCGCGCCGGCCGCCTCGCCGCTCGCCTCCGCCTTCTTCCCCAAGGACTCCCGCCCGCTCCCCTGCCTCCTCCTCGCCTCCCTCCTGCTCCTGCTCCTCCTCCACCTCCTCTCCTCCCCGACCCCCGCCCCCGCCCCCGCGCCCCCCTCCCCACCCCTCCACGGCCCACTCCCATCCTCCGCCTCCTCTCCACCCCCGCCCCAGCTCGCCTTCCTCCTCACCGGCTCCGCGGGCGACGCCGACCGCCTCCTCCGCCTTCTCCTCGCCACCTACCACCCCCGCAACCTCTACCTCCTCCTCCTCGACCGCGCCGCCCCCGCCTCGGACCGCGCGCGCCTCGCCCGAACCCGCTACGCCAACGTCCACGTCGTTGGCGACCCCGGGTTCGCCAACCCGCGCGGCGCGTCCGCGCTCGCCGCCGCGCTGCACGGCGCCGCGCTGCTCCTCCGCCTCGGCCAGGGCTGGGACTGGTTCGTGCACCTCCACGCCGGCGACTACCCGCTCCTCGCCCCGGATGGTGACGTGATTCCTCCCTCTCCCCTCTGCACCTACTCGGGTCGATGTCTAGCTCACTGCGTGCTGAGATGTGTCGGAGACAGATCTAGGCATTTCCGTAGAGCGCGAGCTGCCATTTGGCTGCTCCCGAGTGATCGTTAATGCTTGCGTGAGATGGGTGTTTAATGTGGATTAACAGATCTGTCTGGGTTGAATTGGTACAAACCAGGCTGCTAGAAGTAGGCATCCATTCCTTGTGAAGATAAACTCCAATGCACATCTGTGTGTTTGTGGAGCAGCATGTGCAACTTGGTCTTACGAATTCACTCTTTACTGCACATTAAGAAGAAATACAAACTGAGTCTAGCGTCGTCCAGGTGCTCTAGACATATCTAGGCATTCTCCGTACAGTATGAAACTGTGCATCTAGTTGCCATTTTATTCTTCTGTGTGAGAGATCGTTAATGTTTGTGTGTGTGAGGTGAGGTTTAATGTAGATAGATATCTCCCGAATGAATTGATATAAGGATGATAAATCAGCCTACTAGTAGACATTAATTACCTTTCTCAAGATTCAAGATAAGCTTAAAAAAGTTACAGTTGGAATGAATTCATAAGCTTTTGAGTGAAGGGAGTAGAATCCCATTGCTATGGTGGAAAAATTGATTTTCCACCTTTCTAGCTTCCAAAGAACAGATTGTATCCTATGTCAAGTCATCCAAAAAAAAATTGCAAACACATCTGCTTGTATGTGGACTGTGGAGCGTGTGCAACTTGGTCTTAGGAAATTTAATCTTTATGCATTGAAAGAATAAATGCTGTTGGAAATGTATTACTATTTCGATTACAAAACCATCTTTCGGTATGCTTTTCTTTTTCTTTTCTGCTTTTTGCTGTCCCTCCCTAAAAAGCCACTTTCTCGGGTGATTTGGAAGTTTCCTGGTGGAATAGGCATGTGTGCGTGTGGCATGAAAATGACGATCAAATTTGGTTCCAGATAATTTATATCTAATTAAATTAGTACTTTGTGTTACACCCTGGTTGAGAAATTATTTTGTTGGAACCTGTCAAGCTTAAGAAGTGAAATAGAAAGATAGTCCATATCTCATGTTCAAGCTTGCTCAGTTTAACTATTTCACAGACATTACCTTTTATGATTGAATTTGAAACAGTTGAACTTGCTATATTAAAACAGAGTCTTGCTATTGCTTATAGATTGCTTGGTCATAATATTGTAGAACAAAATGGTAGAAAGTGTTCCTGCATTGTCAATTCAGTAATGCTAAGTGGGAACTAGTAACAGCTATTAAGAGAAGCTTGATCCGCATCTGACTTGACTACATTTTTTTGACAGATCTCTTGCATGTCTTATCATACATACCAAGTGAAATCAACTTCGTTCAGCATACCAGTTATATTGGATGGAAGGAGTAAGTGCATCTAATCATTCTTAACTTAAGCTTTGTTCATCAAATTATGGAGTTCAAGATCTTGGTACTGTGCAGGTCAAGACAGATAAGACCAATTGTTGTTGATCCTGGTCTATACCTCTCATCAAGGACTGACATTTTTTATGCCACTCAAAAGCGTGAACTGCCAAGTGCTTACAAATTATTTACAGGTGAGAGGGCAAATTCACTTACAATATTTACCAATAGACACTCCCATTATTTCTTAGCAAATATACACATTCATATTTTATATGATGCTAATGATCATCTAGTGGTCTGGTGCATGACATTATATTATAAAACACGTGCTTACACTTGGGATCAGACTTCTATTTACAATACCGTACTACATGAGTCAATGCCACACGAAAAATGTGATTGTTAGGATCATGATACTCCTTTTAATATGCATTAAGTTTCTTTGGGTTTGCAGTTTGCTTGTTTATGTGCAATTGCACATCACCACTCAATGATAAGCTCCCTTTATGATTTATTTATGAGATTAAACTGTTGTTTGTAGGATATTGTCTATTTCGTGGTAATATTCATGCAGCAAACTAGTATATGTCAAACGACTTATATTCGTACACTCCTAGCTCCATTGTAAATTTATAGAGGACATAGTTGTTACTTGAATGGAGGTTTTCTTTTTGGATATCCTGTATTCCTGATATAAACTGATGTTGTTTTCGTGGGCAATTTAAAGTTGCACTAGAAACATGAAAAGTGCTGATGTTATAACAACAAGTGCATTGTCACATCAAAGGAATCACAAACACGCACACATATTTTTTCGCCAAAGGCACATCTTTTGCCTTGTTTTTTTTTCTTTATTTCCCAAAAGCTTACACCGGTACAAGTCTTACAAAGCATCTATACATGTATCATGTATGTATAGGACCAGCTAGCTACTAGACCTAGAACCTCTCGAACCTGTTCTCTAACACAACTCGTAGATGACCATCCTAGTACTGCACGGACTAGGACACGGCTAACACTAGATGGGCACGATTTCGTACTAACCTGATCGGTACTCAAGCTAACTAATCACACATATGACTCGAACTAGGAAACTAACTAGTATTATTAGACTCCTAGTAGGATACAAACTAACCAAAGAAACATGAAAAGTGCTGATGTATATAAAAATAAGTGCATAGTAATAGGTAGAATAAAGGAAGGAAAAATAATGTCAACAGAATACTTTTAGAAGGCATAGATGCTTGCAAACTAAGTCAAGCAGTTCGAGAGATTCTTGTGTTAATTTAATTTTCAGGTATATTTTAAGCACTGAAACTATATTACGTGAATATGATAGATATGTAAAAGCAGAACATCATATATCATAGGCGTAACCCTAACCTCATTCTCATGTAACTTTGCCTGTGGCTGCAAGAGCTCCACGCATTTGTACTGTAATAGTGGACAAACAGGCTGGAACAATACGTAATTCTGAAATGTTTAACATTTCACTTATTTTCTGCAACTCTTAACAGCGCACTTCATTAAATACCTTGTACACATCTTAAGTAATTGTCTTGTTTTATCGAACTAGCGAAATACCTTCCATAATTGTGCGTCTGGATATTGCAGTACATTAGCTATAAAAGATATTGCTGTACATACAACTGCACAGAAATAAGAGTTGTATATCTATCTATTTACTCCAGTTAATGTGTGAATTTCTAGCGCCTCAGAGCACCTTGTTTAATACTAGTATAATGGATACTTTGGTTGGTTATAACGTTGAAACTAGCATGCTTGTTTTTGATTTTAACAGTTGTTCCTTTTGCAGGATCATCGTCTGTTATCCTTTCTCGGGAATTCACCGAGTATTGTATCGTGGGAACAAACAATCTGCCAAGAACAATGCTAATGTACCTGAGTAACATGCCGTTGCCACACAGGAAGTATTTCCAGACAGTCCTTTGTAATTCCCCCAGGTTCAACAGGACCGTTGTTAACCATGACTTGCACTTCTCGACATGGGATGAATCATCGTCCAGAAATGAGCCCCGTCTGCTGACCACAGCCCACACGGAGAACATGACTCGAAGCAACGCGGCCTTCGGGACTGGATTTGCCAAGGATGACCCTGTGCTCGACCACATCGACGAGGAGATCTTGCACCGCCTTCCTGGCCAGCCAGCTCTAGGTGGATGGTGCATAGGTGCTGCTGGGGACGATAATAGCCCGTGTTCTGTTTCGGGCAGCACCGATGTACTTAGACCTGGGCCTGCGGCTATGAAACTTGCCAAGTTGCTCGCCCAGAGGCTATCCTATCCTGGCTTTTATTCTCAGCAATGTATACGGCACTAGCAATTTGGGATTGTATCATCACAAGAAAAATGTATGCTGTGTGGTGGTCTTCTCTTTCATGCGATGATGCCAATATCCTCTGCAATTATGATCTTGATTGTGTCAAGAAACTGGTAGATGCAGATCTATGTTGCGTCACACCGTTGTCACCTGACACTGAGAGCACCAACAATATCCCCTTGTATAGGCGTTGTGCGGTTCTACGACCGAGCTATCGAGTCACTGCGGCTTCCATTCGAGGAGCTCATGCCAGCGGTTGATAGAGAAGGTTGTGAAAAGAACATCTTTTTGTGTGTGGTAGCAGACATCTTCATAGGGCAGACCATCGGTACTGCGTGTTCTAGCTTGGAGTGTCGTCCGGCTTCTCCACTGGTTTCTTGGAGCTTCCCTTCTGCTGCTGTCACCCGGCACCGAGGTACTGACACCATCCATTGGCCACTGAGGAATCTGGACGTGAGATACTGCCTATGGTTTCGATTGCGATCGGGACGATACAAAGAGAAGAGAGGACTCAAAATTTCGCAGGAGGAAGAGGACAAAGAGAGAAGCTGGAGATTGAGTTTATATTCATTCATTTCATAATCCCCACACGCGTCTGCTCTGATCTTATAGCAGGATTTTGAGTCGCGTTGTGGATGCTCTAATCACCATGTGCAACCGTTAGTCGTTATAGTTAGGTCCAAGCGTGGAAATCCAGTAGTAGTACCAGTGTTGCTTGCTCGGCGAGTCCAACTCTATAATGGTGACGCATGCCGGTTTTCTGCTTAGGTATTGGAACAAATGACGTGATTAACGAAAGAATGAACCTGAAGCTCCCGAAAATAGACTACAAGAATCTTGGAGGAGGTTCAGTGTTAGGTATTCGATCACAGTTTGAGGTTCAGATTTTTTTTTGTTTGTTCCTATATATTTTGTGAAAAAGCTTGATCGATGTTGAGAGGAGGCCGAGAGAGTGCACGAGAAGAGGCCGCCCGATCGAAAGAATGAGTTTGAAGCACCCGTAAAATAGACTAAAAAATCTTGGACAAGGTTCGGCCAGTTAGTTGTAATTAACTAGTTGATACCCCGCGCGTTGCGGCGGGCATTAGAGATGATTTTCTATGGAAACAATGGTCATTTGTGTATATACTATATACTGTTATGATGTGCAGGCCATTGAATTTATTATTTCCAATTGCCGAGTATGTCAAATATATCTACGACACACGTGTTTGTTGGAATGCGGTTTAGAATGCCTTCTTGGATAGAGAAGTCAAGCGTCAGACGGGTAAGTTACAGGGTCTAGTTGTGTCACCATGGCTTCAGCCAAGAATATGTACTCCTCACATCTGGAACAATGACAGATAAGCGGAAAAAATATCTTCATATCATGAAGAAGAATATTATTTTGACAAATAAAGAAAGTATATTTGAATAATGCATCGTTGCCACGGCCTTTATTCAGCAGTAGATGCCCGGGGGTATGTAACAACAACAACCCCTTCAGTTATCATCATAATGACCTTTTTTTATCCAAATGTACCAATGTATCTGCAGTGTGAATAACCACGTAGGGTGTTCATTTCAAATTGTGTGATTAAATGTACAGTCTGCAAAGTGTTCCATTTACTGAAAAAAGATGGAGGAATCGTCAACACATACATCCGGAAACAACAGGCAAGTGTTTTCCATTTGCTTTGCAAGTTTCTCACTAGCAAGAAAAGGAAGCAAGCTAGGGAGTTAAGAGACATGTGCTTATTCAAAATATATTGCAGACATGTGCTTCTCAGTCAGGAACAGAGATTGTGCTATGAGGTTAACAAAGTTGATGCTACATGCATAGTGGGGAAAGAGGAGAGGTTTACAAAAAGGATGGTCGCTTGACTTAATATTCTGTATTATCCTACTGCTATCTAAAAAGAGGTCTATGCGGCATGTTGCTAGCCATATAGATGTCAGTAATAAAGTTAGTTTAACTTGTATCATTTCGCCTACAGAGTTGAACACGACTGGGTTTAGTGATATTTATGATGAGTGTTGATTTTAAGAAACATAACTATTGGAAAGAAGTGCTAGAGGGCAGCATGTAAATTGTTTAATCATGGGAAACAAAAAATTATGGTAAACAACAGCATGTAAAGTACAAAAATGGGGACTGCTTGCAGATGAGTACTGGAGACACATACAGTTCGGAATAAGATTGGTTTAAAGGGAACCTTCTTCTTTGACGGAATGGCTGTAAGGAAAATTCTGTAAAACAGTACAAATAGAGTTGCACAAAACAGATAGAGCAGATAATGGAATCAAAGACAGAGGGCCAACATAGATGAGATGAACTTATGAAGACAGGTTCAAGGGACCTTCAATTTTTTTGCTGTTTGGTTTCAAAATGCAAATTATGGAGCTTTGCAAGAAATACTAAATTGTTGAGTTGCGCTTCCTGTCAATTTTACATGCTGCGGCTTGTTGTGATGGTGGCACAAAAGAACAACAACCTGATGTGCTAACGAAGACAAGTGCGGATAAACTTTTCTGAAAGTGCGTCTAAAAAATAAGCATTCCGAAGACCAGTATACATGTCAGATAATCCTCAGACTATTTTTCCTTGAAACATGACAGATGAGTTGCCAATTACACTATGTATACATGTCAGAAATCCAAAATTTGGAATGGCTCATAAGAAAATGGTGTTGAAGACATACCTTTAGGAACAGAGTTAATGGAGTAACAGATTAACTGATATGTCGAAACTTTATTCTCCCACGAAATGGCTGCAAGGAAGGAAGATATGAAAACCACAAATAGGTCTGCAGAAAATACATATAACAGATGATATTCAACTGAGGACCATGACAGATAAGATCAAGACATGTAAAGAGCTCGGAATGATGACGACTTCCGTGACATGAAGATGAACTTTAAAGTTCAGACTGTAATCTCGGACCTATGTGGGGATCGAGTGCCGTCACATCAAGAAACAACAGGAGACAGACGCAAAACCAAGAGCGAGCAGTTTATTCGAGAAGAGGCAAATGAGGGCCTTGAAGAAGACGCAAGGGAGGGGCTCAAATATAGGATCCGCCACAGTAGGGATCGAGCCGACGGAAGCCACTAAAATCATCGGAACGGCCGCGTGGGAGATGTAAAGCCAGCAGACGTTACCATCTACTCCGTAGTAATTGTGAGGGGAGCAAAAGTGGCAGCTTCATGTGGGGAGATCGGAGGGCGTGGGGCAATTTTTGGTGGCGGGGAGCCGGGGACGTATCTAGTAGCAACGGCGGCACATCGAATCATTGAAGCGACGGCGTGTCGTCTTTCTGTTGCACGCCATTTTTTTTCCTCTGTTGAAACTTGGGAAGAGGAAGAGGAAGAGGTGGTGGGCTGGTTTAGAGAAGAAGACTGGGGCTTTTGGGCTGGGCCGACCTAAGATGTTATCGAACCGGTTGATTAGCGAAGAAAATCGAGTCTGCCAGTCTGGTGAGACGGATGGGCGAGTCGGGCGAGACAAATGGGCGCCACGAGATTAGCATGGGATTAGATGACGTGGATGCTTTGCATGTCAAGCTTGCAAAAATTAATTGCACTTAGTGGGGATGACTCTTATAGATATTATAGATTTCCGGGGGACCTAATCTCACACAATTATTTGAGGTTCAGATTTTTATTTCTATCTTGTGAAGAAGCTTGAAATCGTTGTGACGAGGAGGCCGACCAGCGACAGCACCGCAGCTGCATTGCGCCCCAGGCCCACGAACTTGATCACCTTATCCTGCGTCGTTGGCGGCTTCTCTATCAGTGCTGCGACGCTGGCCTGCGTCGTCGTCGGCGGCGGCAGCTGGTTGAGCAATGCTGCGATGTAGGTAGGCCGGGGAGGTCGTGCGCGGCGATGAGGTCGGCGACGCTGAAGAAGTCGAGCGGGAGCTCGACGCCCACGTGCGCGTAGGCATAGGATGAGACGGGCGGGAGGACGGCCGCCGGCGTCGACTCGTTGAGGATGACACCAGGGAGCTTGGTGAAGGGGTCGTTGACGTTGGCGACGCGGAGAGCCTTGACGCCGAGCTGGTCGCAGCGCGCCTTGAACGCGGCGGCGTTGCCCACTCTCGGCGCGCCGAAGGAGAAGACCGTGACAGGGGCGGGCGCCGTTGAGGCCGAGCTCGGCGAGGTCGTAGGCGAAGAGCAGGGCGAGCGCGCCGCCCATGCTGTGCCCGGCGACCGTGATGCTCGTGTCGTCGTCGTCGATGCGGAGGAGACGGGAGACCTCGCGGAGGAGCTGGTCGCGGCAGCTGGCCTCGTAGTTGGCGCCGACGGAGGTGGAGAGCCTGAGGAAGCCGGTCTCAACCTGTACGTCAAGGCGGGGATCCGAGGGGTGGAGGCGCGCCGGCTTCAGGGGAAACAGGATGTTGGCCATCCACTCGGCGGGAGCGACGGTGCCGCGGAACGACGCAAGCACGTCGCGGCGGCCGAGGCTGCATGTCATCTCGTCGGTGGACACGGCGACGTAGCCGATCCACCGCCCGCGGCCGCGCCCCATCACCTCTGGCGCCGCGGCGTAGATAGATGTACTCGGTGACCTGGTACCCGGCGCCGGGCCGGCATTCCCACCTCCGCCAGCATCCGCTCCTTGCCGTGCTTGCAGCTGAGGTACCGCCGCGAGGACGGACGGGTCGACGTCGAAGGCCTTGTAGCAGGCCTGGACCAGCTCGCCGTACCGCGCAACCTCGCCACGCAGCATCGGGTGCTCCAGCAGGCCATCCCAGTCGTCTCGTCGCAACCCTGGACCTGCCGCCACATGCCCGCCACCGACGACGACCGCGCGGCTCTGCATACCGCTGCGCGGATTCTAGCCCTGGGGAGCGCAGGCATTATTCCTCGTGCTGCTGCTATCGTCGTGGCCATGACCTAGCTGCAATCGAGAGAGAGAGAGAAAGAGAGAAATTAAGAAAGACAGGATGCATGCATATAAAGGGCCAGACCACTCTAAGCTACCGGCCGGCCTCGGTGGCTTGCACGCGTCTCTCTCTATATATATACTGCAACTGATATTCTAGTCTCTCTCGGCCATATATTTGAAGCTTTTATTTTTTTGGAACACTAGATAAAAACCCCTAATTAAGTTGCAACGGGAGATTAAACATATCAGCTAGCTGAGAATTAAGTTAGAGCTCGGTCAAGAGTCCAAAACCATCGGATTTACATCGTGATTCGTGCAAAAACATATATATAGTAAAACGCAATTTATTTATATAAATCAACCGACCTCATTCTGAACAAATGCGATGCCATATGCTCTCAAGCCGCGTGATCTGAGTCTGACGGCTCGCCCCGGGGCGTTTGTTTTTTCGATGTGTACCACGTAGTGGATGTAACCGTCGGCAGTTTTTCAAATTTTGGAAACCGTGTCAGTTGGGGGGGGGGGGGGGGGGAGAGAATAAGACGCTCCGCTCGTTTCCCATTCCTATCCCCTCCCTTCCTCTCCCTCTCTCTATCGATTCATGTCAAATCTCTATGGGGGCAGACGAGGGAGTATCTCAGGCGAACGGGCGTTTCTCCGGCGCCGGCACACACGAGATCGTCCGTGGGGGTGACTGCTCGCATGCGTCTTCCATCCCTCGATGCACCTCTCGTTTCGCACGATCGATTCCCCAGTGGATGCATCGTTGTTGGGTCACGATTTTGGTCGGTAAATCCCATCCCTGTCATTTCTTTGATGCGTTTTCGATGGCATTGTGTCTTTTTTGGTGCAGATTTTTGATTTGCTCCTTTGTTGTCTCTAGATGCTTTCTGTGCGCAGGCCAGGACGTGTAAAAAAATTTGATTCTTAATCATAAAATGCTTGCACAAGTAGCTGTATCAAATTCAAATAATATTTACATGATTTTTCAAATAAAATAAAGATCATCAATTAAAATAATATACGGGAATAATAAAAACCGAATTCCCGGAGGGAACTCCAAGACGATACAATAAATTAAGATTAAGATTAACTCCGATTTCCAGGAGTAAGAATCAAGGAGCTGGATTTTCGCAGCTGTTTGCGGGGTGTTTTCTCCGGCAGAGTGGTGATTTCCAAGGGACGACGACATGCTGTTCGGAAAATAAGGTCTTCGTCGTCTATACAGAGATCTACACCAGGTCAGTTCACCGACTAGGGTTTATTGTTCCGAAGGTCATGCGGTGCAATATATTACATACTGAGGATTGTTTGTTGTACGTAGTAATTAGATACATGATAACTCAGCCATGCATCTAGGAGCTATCTCAGGCTATCACATTTTTTTGCTATCGGATCGCTATCACTGGCCATTATATCCGTTGTTTTGTTGTCAAATTTGCTCCCTAGGGGTAGCTACTCTGAGTGTCGAATCAGCCAACTGTGATTAGTTTGGACCTTAACTCTTAAACACCGTTGGCAGTACACATGCGTCAACCAAGAAGTTTACGTATGTGTTAAGACAAATGCAAATACTTTGTTTTTTTGGGGAGGAAATATATCAATCTACTCTTGTCGATTTGAGCCCTAATAAGTCTCAACCGTCCATTCCAAATGCTCCACATCGATCGTGTAATATGATCTCACCACTTCTCGTGAAACACTTGTATTGTGATTTAAATAGTTTTAAAATAACGTTTAAACCATAAAGATTTTGTGAAATCAACTAAAACAAAAACGTTTCATAACGTTAGTATCTTTCCAACGCCACATCACTTACATAGTTTCGATAAACGGTTGAGAAACCGCGGACAACATACTATCTGCCATATATGTTATGATGCAGATTACACTATTTTTAAATTTAGTTTCAATCGGTGACGAATTTCAAAAAACTGTAAAAGAGTACAAGTTGCGGAATTCCAACAACTTTCCAACGGTATATCATTTGTTTCATTCCAATAAACGGGTTTGGAAAATATTCACAAATACGTTGGTTGTGATTTTTTGCCGTATTAGTATTTTCAACATTAATTAAAAACCATATTGAATTTGAAAAAAGTTAGTGAGATAGAAAAATGCAGAATTTTATTAGCTTTCCAACGATATATTATTTGCTAAATTCCAATAAATGATTTAGAAATTACGTCAAAATCCCGAAAATAATTGTGTGGTGCAGCGAGGCAGTTCACTTTTTCTTTCCGCGGGAAATACATAAGCGTTTGTAGGGAACTATGGTAGAAGCGGTTGTAGAATATCTCGCGGCTATATATGTATTGTTACTGTAGGGAAAGCGATAGCCTGTTAGGGCTTCGAATACATAAGCGTTCAAGTCCATATCAATGGCTACCTTTCTGCTATGATGACCATACTCGGCACAAACATGTGTTTTGACATTGTAAACAAGATTATCAAAGCAAGGTTTTCAAGATTTTTGGAAATATTCTTATATATATATATTTTCAGTGCCAAAATACCCCTTTTTTGTGAAGTACGTACCATAAATATGATTTAAATTGACCTCTCACAATTATCGCACAAACTATATCATATGGGATGCATAACCCCTGAATATCATGAATTTTTGAGCTTTTTAACTATATTTCAATCATTAAATGAGTTTACTAGCATTTATCGAGAAATAAAGAAATTTGAACTACAGGTGTGTTATAGTTTGGCCCCAAAATTATATAAAAATCAAAAAATGTAATATATCACGATTGTAGGCTATTGCAAAGAAAAAGTACTAGCATGGATTGGTCAAACAGACAATTTTGGCCATGTTTTGAAAAAACTCTAATAAATGGAGAAAACATAAAAAAATGTAAAACTAGGGGGAATATTCCTTTTTAGTGTACTAGCATGGATGAAAAATCATAAACTTGCAATACAACGATTTAATGAAAGAAGGGTTCACAAAATGGACAACCTTGTCTGAAGTTAAATGGCTTTCAAGCCAAATGACCATGATCATGGCATATCCATGTCTACCTTTGTGATATCATGACCATACTCAGCACAAAGATGTGTTTTAATATTGTAAACAATGTTGCCAAAGAAAGATTCCAAGATTATTTTTTATTTCCATTTTTTTAGTGCCAAAATCCCTTTTTCTGTGAAGTAGGTACCACAAATAAGAGTGGAAATTGACCTCTCACAATTATCACACAAACTCTATCATATGGGAGGCATAACCCCTGAATATCATGAATTTTCGAGATTTTTAACTATATTCCAATCATTAAATGAGTTTAATAGGATTTAACAACAAACAATTCCCATAAAGCGAGAAAAAGTTCATAAAATGGAAAAACTGTGGGAATATTACTTTTAGGTGTACTAGTATCAAGGGAAAATCATAAACTTCAATTTGCGTCCAGTTCGTGTCCAGAGCGCGTCGAGAGCGCGCAAGACAGCGCCACGGTGCGCTCTGGACGCGAACTGGCATGGCATGAATAAAATTATCGCGTCAGTTTGCGTTCAACAATGTCAAGATGGATCACATTGTTTTTGTAACGAAAATGTGATCCATCTTGACCATGGTCAAACAGTGGAGACGGGGTGCGGTAGCTGATGACTCTTAGTCCGTTGACAAGGATCACATATATAAGGATTTATTTCTGGTGAGTACGAAAGTTTATTTTTCCGAAGCACTTGTTGAAGAATAAAACATGACGGATGTCCTAGACGACAATGCCATATGGATGAAGAAGGCTTGATGGTGAGGAAGGCTTGCTTGCGAGACCCCATGGACGTAGGAACAAGAGGATATCAACCATCATGACAGGGACCTCTAAACAGTATTTGCTTCATGTGCTCAGCCTCGATCAAGAAAAAGAATGGGTAAAATTCAACAAAGGAACATGCAAGTTCTTAGATTCTGTGTGTGGAAAGTAGATGCACTAGGAACATGCAAAATATTGCGAATATGAATAGAATTATGAGGGGTGTGCGATACTGAATGACCAACATTAGCAATTTGACATTTTTTGTTAGCAGTATGGACACGATCATGCCCATTATACGTGTCAGGTCAGCTTGTTTAAGTCTCCAATGATGTGATTTGTAGCACCCAAATCCATGTACCAATTTTTATCAACGCCGTATGCGTCCTTCTCTTGGATATCATCATCATCTTCGTCATCACGGTCAGCATAGCGCCACCAACACTCATTTGCAATGTGACCCTCTTTCTTGCAGATTTGGCAGAAGACACCATCCTGCCATGGGGAGGGAGTATGACCATGGCCACGACCACGGCCCCCCTTGGACGGACGACGTTGATCATCATGACGGCCTTGTTGTCCATCAGGTCCACGACGGTCATCACGGCCATGACAATCCTCACGACCACGCCTATCATTGTGGTCATAACGGCCACGCCTGTCATCACGACCCCCAGTACGCGGCGGACCACGAGCATAGGAGCAACCACGGGAAGCGGCGTTGGCAGAGAAGGTTCCAGTGTTCTGGCCTGAGGCGGTGAGAATCTGCTGACGGAGGTCATAAGCTTCAAGCTGAGAGCACGTGTCATGGAGTGTGGTGGAGGGCACAACGTTGATAGATGCAATTAGAGAATTGTAGTCGCCATAATGAGGATATAATCGCGAAGTTCATCATCATCAACTCTTTCACCCGCAACAGCAAGTCCGGAAGTGAATTCTTTCATCTTGGCGATGAACTGGGCTGCGGTCATGTCTTTCTTTTTGGTGTTTGTGAGGGACCACGTAGAGTAGTGACCCGAGCCTTTGATTGGGTGGAGTGCATGGTGTTTAGGGCAGTCCACACCTCGGAGGCATGCTCAAGGCCGAAAACCTGAGCAAGGACATCCTCGGACAAAGAGTTCACGAGGTATCCCATGACCTGCTGGTCCTTGGTGATCCAGGCATCAAGCACCGGATTGGGCACCATGATCTTCTTCTTGTTGTCATCTTCAACCTCCAATTTTTCAGGTGGCGCTGGATCGGAACCCTCCAGGAGTCCCATGACCCGAGCGGCACGGAGAGCAGGCAGCACCTACGCTTTCCAGTAGAGGAAGTTCCCTCTGGTTAATTTCGTGGCCGGCGGCACGCCAAGGACCCTGGCCGGGGGCGTCGCAGACGGGGACGCCATGGGTGTTTGTGTTATCGGGAAGGAAGGGAAGGTTTTTGGCTGTGGTGATCAGGACAGAGATCGATCTGGATTGAAGCTTCTTGGGTTTTAGGTTTTGGGATCGAATTCACCGGCAGTTAGAGGGAAGAAGAGAGGCTCTCATTACCATGTTAGCATAGGAAAAGCGATAGACCGTTTGGGCTTCAGGTACGTGTTAATATAGGTGGGAAGAGCCCCCACCGTGGCGATACAGGAAACGTGAGAGGATCGGTGTACTACACCGTATCCAACACGTACAGGTATTACATGTTTGACATGTATGTATATATTTCTTAAGGTAAAATACAATAGAGAGTGCAATTAATAAACACAATTGTTTTCATAATGGGAAATACATTAAATAAGATTATGATGATCCCAAGTAATTTAATCGGAGGAGCTTGTTAAGGAAGCGTGTTAGTTAGTGAGTGGTTGTGGGCGTTGGGAGCTCGAAGGGTCCGAGGCGGTAGTAGCCAAGGCGGGTCTTGTATGCGGCCGCCTTGTACTCCCCCCAGGTGAACTCTCTGTAGAGGCTCTGCTCCCCTTCAGTCATCACCTGCCGCAGCGGCACGATGAGCTGCGACGCGGACGGGCCGACGAAGTAGATGAGCGAGAGCCTGGCGAACATCCCGTCCGGCGCGACCACGCGGTGCATGACGCTCCGGAACCGCCCGTTGGTGAGCACCTGCAGCGAGTCGCCGACGTTGATGAAGAGGGCATCCGGGTCGGGCGCCACGGGGAGCCAGCGGCCGTCGTGGAGCTTGATCTGGAGGCCCGCCGTGCGGTTGGACCTGAGCAGGGACATGATCTGCGGGTCCGTGTGCTCGCCGAAGCCCATGGCGGTGGCGCCGTCGCCGGATGGGTAGTGGTTCACACGGACTATCTCGTCATTGCCGCCGCCTTCCAACGACACCATCTGCCGCAGCACCGCCCAGTGCTCCTTGTCCACCCCGAGCCCCTCCAGCATCATGTCCAGCACCCTGTCGCTCACCTCCCTCACCGCACCAGTGTACTCCTCGAACGCCACCCTGCTCGTCAATTCACATACACACATGTCGATTGAGCCCAGCTAATTTATTCTCTTTACTTACTAGTAGTAAATAACTACTGCTCCCTCGATGTTTTAACTTTTTTTTTCGGATTTGCTAATTCTCAGTCGACTGAGAATTAGTAATTCTCAGTCAACTCCCTAACCATCCGATTTGAGAGCTTTTGTCTCGTCGCTGTGCGACTTGTACGACTATCGCTAGAGGTACCTACCTTCATATGGGCCGGTGTGTTAGTTTCATTCTCCACCAGCTCCCGTAGTGTTTGTATGATGGGCTTTTTTTTTAACAAAAAGTTTGGGCCCTGTGTACGTGTGGACTTTTTTTTATGTGTTCCGTTGTTTTGTTTTCAAAGGGAAGCAAGTAATTATTATATCTTTATTTTTATTGTTTAGTATTTTTTTCTCATTTTATTCTCCCATTTTCCTTACCAAATCTCATGTGGGGTTTGGAAGGAATTTCTTATGCTGCCTTTATTAATTATTTTTTTGATAATCTTTAGCGATGCAGTTAAAGAAATTTGTTATGAGCCCATTTTTTTTTGTTGCAAGTCGGATCGTAACTAGATTTTTTTTTAGTTATAACTCGGTTCGAAACTGTGACTATTTTATAGTTACAAGTTGGGTTGTAACTTAAAAAATTCAATTGTCGGATTGTAATAGGGATTTTCTAGTTGTAACTAGGATTATAACCGAGATTTTTTCCAGTTGCAACTCGGTTTGCAGTTGAGAATTTATTTTCATGTTGTGCATAACATGCTAAATAATATGTATTGCCACGTAGAGAAAAGATAATAGTTTTATCTTTGTATCGTTGACTTTGTTTTACATTTACCATCTTTGATTTAATTTTTACAATTGTAAGTGGGGTTGTAACTGAGTGTTCTATCCTAGTTGCAAGTCGGGTTGCAACTGAGATTTTTTTCAGTTGCAAGTGTGGTCGCAACTGAGTGTTTTTCAGTGCAGGTCCAATTACAAGTGGGCTTGCAACTCAATTTTTCCGAGTTGTGAGTCAGGTTCCAACTGAGATTTTTTTCCAGTTGCAAGTGCGGTCGCAACTGTTTTTTTTTCTAGTTGTTGAAATTTTGATAATTGTAAGTGGGTTTGTAGCTGAGTGTTTTATCCTAGTTGCAAGTTGGGTTGCAACTGAGAATTTTTCCAGTTGCAAGTGCGGTCGCAACTGAGTGTTTTTCAGTTGCAAGTCCAATTGCAAGTGGGGCCGCAACTGAGTTTTTCCGAGTTGCGAGTCAGGTTGCAACTGAGATTTTTTTTTCCAGTTGCAAGTGCGGTCGCAACAGATTTTTTCCTAGTTGTTGAAATTTATACAATTGTAAGTGGGGTAGTAGCTGAGTATGTTATCCTAGTTGCAAGTCGGGTTGCAACTGAGAATTTTTCCAGTTGCAAATGCGGTCGCAATTGAGTGTTTTTCAGTTGCAAGTCCAAATGCAAGTGGGGTCGCAACTGAGTTTTTCGCAGTTGCAAGTCAGGTTGCAACTGAGATTTTTTTCCAGTTGCAAGTGCGGTCGCAACTGATTTTTTCCTAATTGTTGAAATTTATACAATTGTAAGTGGGGTTGTAGCTCAGTGTTTTATCCTAGTTGCAAGTCGGGTTGCAACTGAGATTTTTTCCAGTTACAAGTGCGGTCACAACTAAGTGTTTTTCAGTTGCAAGTGGGGTCGCAACTGAGTTTTTCCGAGTCGCAAGTCAGGTTGCAACTGAGATTTTTTTCAGTTGCAAGTGCGGTCGCAACTGATTTCTTTGTAGTTGTTGAAATTTTACAATTGTAAGTGGGGTTGTAGCTGAGTGTTTTATCCTAGTTGCAAGTCGGGTTGCAACTGAGATTTTTTTCAGTTGCAAGTGCGGTCGCAACTGAGTGTTTTTCAGTTGCAAGTCCAATTGCAAGTGGGGTCGCAACTGAGTTTTTCGCACTCGCACGTCAGGTTGCAACTGAGAATATTTGTAATTCAAAATATGGAAAAATCTCAGTTGCAACTCCAACCGAAACTAAAAAAAAAATGTCAATTGCAACCCCACCTGCAACTGAAAAAATTTCAGTTCTAACCCTACTTACAACTATAAAATTCTCAGTTGTAATTATACAACAAATAGATCTTACTTATAACTGAAATAATTTCAGTTGCAACACCACCCGTAACTAAAAAGTCTCAGTTACAATCCTACCCGTAATTAAAAAAATCATAGTTACATTACCAGATGCAACCGAATTATCAGTTTCCCATCGTCTCTCACTCACTAGTTTTTTTTAATGAAAAACTCTCATTTTTCCTAGTGCTTCTTGCTAGCCTGCTTAAAGAAAAGAACAAAGGACTAGATGCTACAGCGTCCGAGTAATATCCTTTGCTGGCCAGTCGAGCACATGCAAGCCAGTCAAAAAACACGGTCCAACACATGCATGCAAGTAAGGCCCAGGCCGCTTAAACCAGGAGGAATAAAGTCAGGTCCAACGCATGCATGCGCGCGCCAAACATCGATCGGAATTAACGTAAAATGATCTGCACGGTACATATCCACGTGAATGACGTCATCGACTGAGAATTAACTAATTCTCAGTCGAATGAGCCCTAGTCACACCCTTTTTTTTTCCCGATTCGCGCGTTTTAGCGTATGTATTCACTCATTTTAGTTCGAAACATTGTAGTCTAAGATTGGTAAGATCGATACCGGAGTGGGGTTGGCAGCGACGACACGGCTACGCAGCTGGAGTCGACGCGGAGCAGGAGGTACTCGAGCCAGCCCATGTCGCCGTTGGCTCCGATGAGCTTGCTGCCGTAGCTGAGGGAGGTTGCCGTGTCCGACAGCGCGAAGAACGCCATCGCGCCCGCCTCCAGCGCCTCCGCCATCGCGGCCGGCACGCCGTGGTTGGTCGCCCTGAAGCAACCGACGCTTCGGCACGCATCCGCCACCGCAGCCGCCGCGTCCAGCGCCGATAGGTCCACCGTGGGAACTTCGTTGGGGCCGCACTTCACCACCATGGCCATCGATCCTTGGATGCAGCGACCGGCACGCCCTGTACGTACTGGTGTGTTGTGATGGGTCAGTGCACGGCGCGCGGCCTCGATCGTATATATAGACTAGAAATATTCCCCGCGCGTTGCAGCGGGGACCCTTTAGAAACTATATTATGTAAAAAAAGGGGTATAAACATATGATATATTAAATTGTCTAAAAGAATATGCTATTTCAATTTGCCATAGTCGACATACTAAATATTTTCGACATGAAATATGTGTGTACTAAGAATATATTAACATGGACAAATAATGTGTACTAAGAATATATTAACATGGACAAATAAATAATTAAAAATATAAAATGATGTGGAGTTTGCATGTAGAGATTAATAAATATTAGTGGGGATGACATGGACAATTGATTGGCTAATGGAAAGGATGATGTGGATAGCTTGCATGTTAAGATAGAAAAATCATAAATGAAGTTAGTGGGGTTTTGCTTTATAAGAGGTATAGATTTCACCCTGATCACTTACAAGTTAATTATTATAACCTAGCTGCATCACCAATATGCCTGCAGGCCAGGGTTAGGCAAGTTGGTTAGTTTGGCAGCTTGGCTAGTTTGGCAGAGTGTCAACTGGAAATCCAACGTGGTTTCTTTTTGGCTGTTGGAACCTGTTGGGGCAAATAGCACGAATGGTCTCGGAAGGGTCGACGTGGCATGTGGTTGTCCGTAACTAACCCACATGTGCTTTTCCATTTCTAAGTTCGACCACCAATTTATCTAACTAAACGTGCATGGACTATATGCCAAGGAAAATTATATCCCTGAATTCGTATTCAAACAAACATTGCAATGACATAATTTTGTATGCTTCGCCTTCAGCAAGATAATAGGCAAAACTTTTGCCGCGATTACAAAAAAAAAAAAAATCTGTATGACAATGGACGCATGCATGTAATGCAAATCATTTTTTATGGAGTCATTTTAAGTTTACAAGTCAATATAGTTTGGTCAATATGTGGGCCCACCTGTAAGTGAGGGTGTAATCTAGTGTTATCCTGAACACATAAACGGAATTGTCACTTACACAACATATGTAGGTGAAATTGCTGAAGTGGTGGTATCAATCGTCACTGTTTATCAAGTCACGATTATTTAAATTGGTCATATCGGGGGGGAGGTTCATGGGAATAACAAACACTGGCCAACAACTGTATACTGCAGCCGACATATCATATGGATTGAACCCATCGGTTGATATTGCAACTGCTACGCTCCTCGGGTTACCGGCTTTCACTGGATATTTCAAGACAAAGTACTTCCATGCACTACCATCCGACGGATGTATCATCTTGTTGGTGTATCTGTTTCCTTCTACGGCCCACCTCATCTGCTGGGCAGTATCCTCGGTAATGAAGAGCCGCTGAATCCTCGGTAGGACTGAAAGATAGCGGAGGATATTCTTGGCAACGGAAAAGACTTGCTGCCCCCATGGGTAGCTACACATCCTAAGTTTGACCGAAACGTATATGCAACGGTAAAATGAAATTACTCAAGTAGACAAGGGGGATGTCACTAGTAGAGTTGATAGAATTATTAAAAAGTATTTTGAATTTTTTTCGAATTTTTTTCCATCCGCTATGATTTTTTTTAGTAAAGTTTGACCCAAAAGTCAACAAAAAAGTCAACTATGAAAAAAAGCTAAAAATGACGACCAAAAAATATTTTTTTGAAAATTCCGAAACCAGTTTTGTACACCAAATATCTGTGTTTTACTAGGAAAACAAGCTAAAACGGATACATACGGCTTGCATCTCCGTATAACGCATGGGTGTGTAGCTACCCATGCGGGTAGCAAATTGTCTCTCTTCTTGGCAATCGTGGTCTGCCTCTTCTGACCATCATCATTGGTGTCAATCTCAAAGTACCTAGAGGATTTGCATTTGATGTAATAAGTTCTGTCAGCATGCTCCTCATAGAATAGCATGCATACCTTTGGACAAGTATGTATCTGCTGAGATGACATCTTAAGGTCACTGAGCAATTTGGTCGAATAGTAGAAGTTTTGCGGCAAGAGGTGCCCTTTCAGCAGAAGGCTGCCAACGATGACCTGAAGTTCATCGAACCCATCTCTGCACAAGTTCCTGTGGCATTTTAAGGCCATAAGGCGAGCGATAGCATTTAGTTGGGTAACATCTGTATTTTCGTGTAGGGGTTTCTGCGAAGCAAACAAAGCCTCATAATACTCCCTTATGTTTTCCTCCGACTCCTCACTTGTCTCCGCATCCTGAGGTGTCTCCGCCTCTACATGAGGGCTTTCAGGCACATTACCATTAGCCAAGTTTTCTAAGCACCTATCAAACCCAGTATCATATTCTCCCCTAGGTTGAATCTGTCGCACAGCCTTCCTAGCACGTTTCTTTGCCTTTTCTCCATGGAAAGTCCAAGTTTTGTAGGATGGTGTGAACCTAGACTTGAGCAGGTGAGCACTCATAGTTTCCTTGTCCTGTGGCTTTTCGTTAGCGCACTTACTACAAGGGCACCAAACTGTTCTAGGCCTGCTAGGGATGTCAAACGCCCTGTCCACAAACTGCTCGGTCTTTTGTCCCCATTCATCAGTATAGTTCCACTGACCGATTCTGCCATCGTACATCCAGTCACGATTATCCATGCTCTAATCAGCACCAAAACAGACAATAGGAATTAAATAGGAATTAAATGTATCATTTTTTTACGCATGCATCAACCTACATCTCTACTAGGTGGGCTCCTAGCAGCCGCCGGATCCGTAGATTGAGTACGTTCTCCCTGCTCTACCCCGTTCCAAGACAGAATTTCGGCAACACCTCCCCGCTGCTCTCCCGATACATGTCTCGGCAAAAAGCCGAGAGGGATGTGCATCCGGAGAACAACAGGGAGGCGTTGTCGAAATCCTGTCTCGGATCAGGGTAGAGCAGGGAGAACGTACCCAACTACGCATCCGCCGGCTGTCCCGATAAACGCCGTAGGAGTTACGGTTCATAATATGCGAGACCACTAATGCATATTAATCCGCGTAACCCTTACGGTCGGGAATAGATGCCTAGGTAACGCGACATACTTGGTGATCTAGACACAAAAATAAACCTAGGTACATAGGCGCGAGATTTTTACCCTCGACGCGTGAGCGAATCGTTCAAGAAGATCCGAGACGCCCCCTCAAACACCCCTCCGACGTCGCCCCCCGCGTCCACCTCGAAGCATCGCCTGCGCATGCAAGAAAATGAATTAATCATGCAGCACATTAAAGTTCAAAAAATAAAATAGTGGTATAACAATATTACTTCACCATAAAGAATTAAAGTGCAAAAATATAATTTATTTGACCTCTTTTACTTAGAATTTCGTTGCAGCACATTATCCTATTTTTGCTATATAATTCCTATTTTTAACCTATCCAAATCCTAAACATCTATTTCAAAAATAAATCCTATTTCAAAACTAAACTCTACACTACACACCTAGTTCAAAACTAAAATTAATCTACACTCTACCCTAATTACCTGCAGGGCGCCCGATGCGCGGGGAAGGCTGCAGGGCAGCGCAGCGGGTGGAGCAGCTCGTCCGGGTGGCGTGGGCGGCCGCAGCTCGTCCGGGGGGAGGCGGGAGGCGCTCGTGAGGGCGGGTAGCAGACGGCGGCGGGAGGAGGGGCGTCGCGAGTGGACGGCGGCGGGAGGAGGGGCTCGTCCGGGGGGAGGTGCTCGCGAGTGGACGGCGGCGGCGTCCCCTAGCTACCAAGCTCGGGCGCTGCCATGGCGTCGCCTTGAGATGGGGGGGGGGGGGTGGCGGGAGGAGGGGCGTCGCGAGCGTTGAGATGGGGGGCGGCGGAGGCGTGGGCGTCGTGAGGAGGGAGGAGGGCGGCGGCGGAGGGGCTTGCTCTGGTGGGCGGCGGCGGCGCGAGAGAGCGAGGGAGCGTGAGTCGGCGCTAGGTGCATGGAGGGGTGTGGCCAGGTGCGACCTGCTCGGGACGGACCGCTAGGGTTTCTACTTTTTCCCGCGTTGCCGTGTGGCCGCAATGTTGCCATGCGCATACCACCTTTGTCGTGCGGGAAGGTCTTTGTCGTGCGCTGCCGCACGGTAATGACCTTTGCCGTGCGCCGCCTCCACGTTTGCCGTGACCACTATCTTTGTCGTGCCTAGCTGCATGGCAAATCACCTTTGCCGTGAGCCAACTCACGGGAAAGCGTGGGAAAATATTTTTCCTTACAAATATCAGCATTTTAATTGTCATAAACATTGAGTTTTTATTTATTGGGTTAATTAGATATATGCCACTGCAATTCATGCGGAATCGAGAAAAGCCACTGCAATTTTCATCTTTCGAAAAATGCCACTGCAATTGTCAAGATTCTTCTAAAAATTCCACTTTCAGGCTTCGAAATATGCCACTGCAGTGGCATTTTTTGAAGGATGAAAATTGCAGTGGCATTTCTCGATTTCGCATGAATTACAGTGGCATATATCTAATTAACCTTTATTTAAAATTTATATTTAACCTGTTTTTTCAACATTTGTATTAATTAATAATGTACTTATCATGGTTTTGGAAAAATATAGGGGTGGAACCTCGATCGGAGAAATCTAGGGGATATATATAGACCGCCGGGCACACAGACCGCAGTTTTCGGGGGGGGGGGGGGGGGGGGGGGTGAGCATCGGAATCCCACCAAATGCGTGGTAGTGTGTTGGAAGGTGTGATTCACCAAATGGTGCAAGGCATAGCTCCCCGGTGTGACCTTCCTCACTTTCGGCCAATAACACATAGAAGATTCCTGGACGTGTAGTCTGAAGTGTCCCGCTACGGGTATACCGGAGGCTAGAATGTGCCAAAGAGTTACAAACCTGGTTTTCCATGTGTCTATGGGCTAAACAAACCTAAACCTATGAAAAAGTATATTACCACGAATAGTTATTATGTTGAAATACCTAGCCTCTAAGGCAACAAAATGACTGCCTCACGCAACGGAGCTTCTTTGTGGCAAAATTGCGATTGTATTCCAACCGCAATGTAGTTCGTTGCAATAGGAGGCCTCTACCGCAACAAAATGATAATTTATCGCGACCTAAAATAGTCATGCAATATGACCGTCCTATTACCACAACCGGAGATTTTGTGGTAACATTGGATTATATTGCAACGAAAAATAGACGTAGCGATAGATTTTGTGGCAATAGACCGGATTTCTTGTAGTGGTTCGAACAAGGTGGAAACTTGTGGTAATTAATAAAAAAAGCTTAATGGTGGTGTTTTGTCTCATTCTTGCCGCCTAGGTGCGAGTTCTTTACCTCTTGAACCAAGACTGAGCGTGCTTCCATCGGTGGGACATATGGAATCCTTACTAACCGAATAAATTGTGCGGGTGTATCCAAGGGTTCTCTAGTTTGCGCCTTCCATTTGCGTGTGAGTTGCAGTTGGGATGAAAGCACGATGAGGACGGTGGTGTGTAGGATGTGGTGATGGGGGCAGGGTGTTGAAATAGGCACTGAACTTGTCCTGTCGTCACGATGACCCTTGGATAGTCTCGTGCAAGGTAAAGGTTTAACCGCGCCCGCCCTACCGGCTTTCCCAGGAAGAGAGCTAATTGATCAGGCAAGGGGTCGGACGGTACCGCTGGCTAAAAACAGTACACCCCTGCAGGGTTTAATCTTTTCGAAAAGACGTGTCCATGGTTATGGACGACTTGGGAATGGATGATAAGATCATAGAAAACCTGAACTTAATTAAAATTTGGCAACATGTGTTAAAAGGTTCATTTCCTCGAGGGTGATTCGAGGGAGTGCCTTGGTGGAGATGAGTGGTGGTTTTTGGATACTGTTGATTCAAGGTGAACCGAAGAAAGAAAGTTTACTATCTTATCCCCTTGTGAAAAACCTTCTGAGTAGTCGATGCCATGTGTCATTGCCTTTAAAAAGGAAATCTAGCTTTATGCAAAACAACTACTATACAACTTTGAAGCCAATCAGCATTGGGCCTATATCACCCTAGTAACCTTGCGTGTATGTCGTACTCAGTCTAGCTTTGTTGATTATTATTTGTTTAAGAGGAGGACGTCACCGAGCAGGAAGGTGGGTTCTTTGTTGACATCGACAAGTAGTCTGGGGTTCCCAGGTGGCAGCTTGGGACGTCTCGGAACAGGTTGGCTGGGATATTTTATTGTAGGCCTCTTAGGCCATAATTTGGATCTTGTTGTTTAGACAACTAAATTCGCTTCTGCATGATGTAATGTTGGGTCTGTGACCTCTGATGTGTATTTTGCTATCTTTCTCATTATATGAGTTGAACTATGATCTCTTTGTGTCGTAGAGTCTGTGATGTGCCAGATGTTCCGTAGTGTTGATCTCTCTATTATACAATGATAGCTATGCCAGTGTCCATGGCATGATCGAGGTGTTGCGTTGCCGATGATCCATTCTGAGCACGCCTGCCAAAGGTTTCGGCCTGGGAGGGGTAACCCCAGTAACCTTCGATTGTGTAGCATGGCTTGTGGGTTACATAATATCTCTGTATAATTTCGGGGTCGGGGCTCTACAACGTGATAGTCATGAGACTTCATCCCATTGAACTTTTGTTTCTGTGGGTCTAAAAATCTGCTTACTAGCCCCGAGTAACCCAAAGGCACTTTGACTCCTAGAAGGCACTTGATCAATTGTTCGATCTCGTTCAGACTTAGAGTGAAGCAGGAGGGGGGGCAGCAATAGTCATTCCTCTTAACCCTTTGGCCCTTGGGACCGTCCGTCTCCTCTTCCGATTGGTCATGATCAATAGCCGGGCGTCCTCTGTGAAGCTCTTCTCGGATAACCATATGTATCAGGTCACTTCTTGCTTTCGGTCCTAATTTCGTCCTCTCCGGCATGTTGAGTAGAGTGCCAAACAGACTCTCGAACACATTCTTCGTGATATGCATTAGATCTAGACAATGAGGCGTACCGAGGATGGGCCAGTACGGCAAGTCCCAAAACACGGACCTCGTCTTCCATACATCTAGGAGTGGTTTTGGCGCCTTTTGCTTCTTTTCCGGCCGAGGGCATTCTTCCCATTCATTCAGCAAATCATATATTTCTTCGCCACACCTCTTACGTGGAGGTCCCCAGAGCTCTTCTTCGCCGTTGAAAAGGTATCCACGCCTTCTCCACGAGTCTTTAATGTGTAGCCACCTTCGATGGCCGATGTAGACGGTTTTCGAAGACCCGAGATCTTTCTAGAGCTGGTGAAACATCGGGTCATCCATGCACCTCTCACATCCGTTATGTCCGTGGCACACCTGGCCTGAGACGTATCCGTAGCCGGGCAAGTCATGCACCGTACAGAGCAAGGCGGCTCTCATAAGAAAATATTCTTCTGCGAGGGCGTCCCATGTGTTGACCCCGCCTTCCTCCCATAACGTGTGTATATCATCTTTCAGTAGCTTCAGATACAGATTGATGTCGGTGCCCGATTGTTTCGGCCCTTGAATGAGCATGCTCATGTGTATGTACTTCCTCTTCATGCACAGCCAGGGCGGGAGGTTGTATATCCATACGAACACGGGCCAGGTGCTATGTGTGCTGCTCTGGTTGCCGAACGGATTGAGCCCACCAGTGCTCGCACCCAACCTAATGTTCCTTGGCTCTGCCCCGAAAGTTGGATATTCATCGGCTAATGCTTTCCACTGGCATGCATCCGAAGGGTGTGTCAGATTTACCTTTTCATTCCACTCTGGATCTTTCAGAACTTTCTCCCTTCTCTTCACATGCCAGCGCATGAGCTTTGCTTCCTTGCGGTCCGCGAAATAGAGCCGCGGACGGGGGATGAGCGGAAAGTACCACACAACTTTTCAAGGAGCTTTATTCCTCCCTTACTTGTATCGAGCAGCCTTGCACACCAGACATGTGGTCTTGTCCGCGTCCCCTTCTCGAAAGATGTAGCAGTCGTCGATGTACACATGGTATTTTTCGTGTGGTAAATCAAAGGGGCACATGATTTTATTGGCCTCGTCACAACTTTTAGGACACGTGTTCTCCTTCGGAAGCTTGCTCTGCTAGTATTGCAGACTTGCGTCGAAGCTTACATTGCTCCATTTGTATTTTGCCTTCATCTGCAGAACATCGAGTGCTACTTTCAAGCGGGAGTCATCCGGTTCGCAATCTGGATACAACGGAGTATTCGAGTCTATCTCTAGTTCCGCCAGCTTAGATTGCTCTCTTGCAGCAGATCTGGGGTTAGTCGTCTTCTTGAGAAGCAGTTCTTTGAGATGAGGGTCCCGCACGACTGAAGTAGCGGTGCCCGCGTGTCCTCGTCTTCCTCCGTTACATATTGTTCATCATTGTCTTCTATAGCATATATATCATGTGTCGGATGAGTAGGCTCTTGATCATCTTCTTGCACCTCATTGTCATCATTGACCTGCTGCCCTTCCTGATCATTTCCTGCTGCCGCCTCATGGATTTCGTCATCATCTTCATCATCACTTATCCACTGAGTGTGCCCCTCCATGAAACCACGCCTGAGCAGGTGCTCCAGCAACTGTCCGCTAAAGGGGTCGAGGGCGCCCTCTAGTCTGCATTTTCGACACGGACATTGTATCATTTTGCGATTATTCCGTAACATGTCTTCCGTCGCGTGCCTCAAGTATCTATTCACGATACGTTCGCTCAAAGTGACCATTGTCGCCTGCACGGTGTAGAACAAATAATACAATTATTAGAACCATATATATATATATCATTTTTCATGAAAAAATTCGGCATGACCTTCCTAGAAATAGGACCTAAGAGGGAGTGCCAAAATTTGCCGAGACGGAAATTAATCAATATCCCGGCAAAATATTGGCAACTCATTTTAATTTCACATTTTCATACAACCATAACATGCACAATTTCACACATATATATGGTCCATTCCGGCAAATTTCGGTCAAATTTCACAAAAAAAATTAATTTAATTTATTATATAAAAGTCGATCCACCATAATTAGATGATCACACGTACGAGATTGAGTCAAGTTCATCGAGAAATTAGTGTGTAATGCTTGTAGCTAGAACGATGTGTTGGAGATTTAAATCTTGTGTTGGAGAGAGAGAGGGGGAGAGAGAGAGAGAGAGATAGGGCTAGATCTAGAGTTGTGGAGGGAAATCTTTTGGTAGATAGGTTGTAGAGGTCTATCAACTAAAGTAGTTTTTATTAGTTAAAACTAGTGGAAATGATGGGGAGATGGCATTTAATGGTGTAGCAACAATGGGGAGTGAAGAGGAGAGGGAAGTGTAATAATGGAGAGGAGAAAGAGGGCTGGTCGGGCTGGTGAATAAATGCCCTGGCGAACAGGCCGCAGGTTCGCCAGTGGTACGTTTGTACCACTGGCGAACTATGTGCGTGCTTCACCTGTGGTAAACGCGGTACCGGGAGACCCCAGCGGGACCATCTACCACTGGCGAACCATGTTTCCTGTTCGCCAGTGGTACCTAACTTACCACTGGCGAACAGGTTCGTGCGTTCGCCAGCGGTAGGTGGCCCCGCTCGGTACGCCCGGATTTACTACTAGCGAAGCGCGCACATAGTTCGCCAGTGGTAAGACATGTACCACTGGCGAACCGGATTTATTGTTTGCCAGCGGTATTTAGCACTGGAGAATTTTTTATTTGTTCGCCAGTGAGTGGCTGGCGGCTATAGCCCTTTTCCTACTAGTGTGCATTGGAAAATAGCGGCCCACCATCTTAGCGGAAAAGCAGCGTGGCTTCCACGGAGCTCGTTCGGCTAGATATCTCAGCTCGTCGCTACCCCGTGGATGATATCATGGAGAGGGAAAATTGTGATCTACATGCTCCATTGATGAACCTAACCGTGAAGGTGGCGGTCGGCGTAGTCTTAGCTCCTGTACCTAATGGAACTTACCATTCCTGTTCGATTCTAGATGGCTGTACTGTTGTCGCAGCGGATGAAGTTATAAAGGGATTTGAGGACCTGGAACTTGACTACCCTACAGGTGAAGGGGAGACTGCACTGAGAGATGGCAGAAAAACTACTATTCTATGGCGGAAGGAACACATTGAGCTTCCAAATTGGAAGCCAAGGCCACCATCTCTGCCACCTCCGCCGTATGCACCACCTCATCCGTCTCCGCCACCTCTGCCGTCTCCGCCGCGTCAGCTATCTCCGTCACCTAACCCGACTCAGCCTCCTTCACCGCCGCAGCAGAATAAGCTATCTCCGTCACCTCACCCGACTCGGTCTCCTTCACCGCTGCAGCAGAATCAGCCATCTCTACCAACTCAATAGACTCAGCCGCCTCCGCCGCCTCAGCCTCGGGTTCTAAAGTAGAAGAGCATCGTCGGCGCCGCTCCGGCGGCTAGTGCTACAGCTCCTCGAAAATCCTCAACGAAGAAAGCGAAAAAGGCCGCTCCTGCCAAGAAGTTACCTTATGAGATGACTGATGAGGAACTTGACTGAGAAGTAGCACCGAAACGACCAGAGCCAGTGTAGAAAATAGATCCGGCAAAACTGAAGAAATGTTTGGAAAACCTGAGGCGACCAACGGCTGATGTAGAGCCCCGACCCCAGAATTATACAGAGATACTATGTCACCCAAAGGCCATGCTATACAAATGAAGGTTGCTGGGGTTATCACTCCTAGACGGGTTCCCATAGCAGTTTGGAAGTTCTGCCAGAATCTGGACACGAATAGACTTCCACGGTCTGAGATGATCCTCAGTGGAACCCCATGCAAAGGAACAATCCGGGCCATATACAGATCAGCCAGTTTACTGGAGTTGATATCCTTGCGAACAGGGAGGAAATGGGCGACCTTGGATAGACGATCAATGACTACCCAAATGGCAATATTACCCTTTGGTGATCTCGGGAACCCGGTAATGAAGTCCATACCCACTTCATCCCATTTCCACTCGGGAATAGATATGGGGCGAAGAGTACCCGCTGGCCTTTATGTTCATCCTTCAAATGACGACAGACGTCACATTCAGCAACATACTCGGCAATCTCTCGCTTCATGCAAGACCACCAGAATTGACGGCGGAGATCTTGGTACATCTTGGTGCTACCCGGATGAATGGAAATGGGTGATTCATGAGCTTTTGAGAGTATCGACCCTTTGGTATTCCCACTCTTGGGCACCACCAGACGGTCACCAAAGGCTGCCTTGATCTCATCCCCAAGAGTGGATTTGATTTCTAAGTTTGCTAGATATCCGGAGGGAATAATCTCCAGATTCAAATGGGCAAATTCCTCATGAAGAGCAGGTTGAGCCTTCTCAACCATCAGGGTATTGCAATAAGACTTGCGACTCAGTGCATCTGCCACGAGGTTGGCCTTGCCGGGCTGATAGCTGAGGGTCACATCATAGTCCTTGATTAACTCCAACCATCTTCTTTGTCGGAGATTCAGATCTGGCTGGGTGAAGAGATACTTCAGACTCTGGTGATCCGAGAAGATCTCACAACGGTTGCCCAACAGGTAGGGCCTCCATTGCTTCAACGCATGAACCACGGCAGCAAGCTCTAGATCATGAGTTGGATAGTGGTGCTCATGCCGTTTGAGTTGGCGAGAATCATATGCTACCACATGGCCTTCTTGCATCAACACATAGCCTAAGCCTTGTAATGAGGCATCACAGAAGACGACAAAGTCTTTGTCTGTGTCCGGAAGGACAAGCACATGAGTAGTCGTGAGTTTAACTTTTAGGGTTTGGAAGATCTCATCAGCTTTGTCTGTCCATACGAACTTCTTATCTTTCTTGAGAAGGCCAGTCAATGCTTTGGCTATCTTGGAGAAGCCTTCGATGAATCGGCGGTAATAACCTGCTAACCCAAGGAAGCTACGGATGTCCTTGACCGACTTTGGAGTCGCCCAATCCAGAATTGACTGAATCTTGTCAGGTATTACAGCTACTCTAGTAGCTGACACCACATGACTAGGAAGATAAGTTCCTTTAACCAGAACTCACACTTGGAGAACTTAGCATAGAGACGATGATCACGAAGCTTTGTTAGAACTAGCCGAAGATGCTCAGCATGCTCTTCTTCAGTTTTGGAGTAAACGAGGATGTCATCAATGTATATTATGTCAAATATGTCGAGGTACTCATGGAAGATGGAGTTCATAAGCCTCATGAAGGTAGCCGGGGCATTGGTGAGACCAAAGGACATGACGGTATACTCGTATAAACCATAACGGGTAGTGAAAGCCGTCTTCGGAATATCCTCCTTCCTGATTTTGATCTGATGGTAGCCTGACCTCTGATCCATCTTGGAGAATACAGTTGCACCAACTAGCTGACCGGAAAGGTCAAGTATTCGGGGAATAGGATACTTGTTCTTGATGGTTACCGAATTCAGAGGCCGATAATGAACAACCAGACGAGGAACATTAGAATCCCTCTTCTTGACAAAGATGACAGGGCAACCCCAAGGGGAGCTACTAGGCTGAATGAATTCCTTCTCCATTAGCTCATCAATTTGTTTCTTCAGCTCAGTCAACTCTTCCGCCGGCATGCGGTAAGGCCTTTTTGAAATCGGAGTAGTTCCCGGAACCAATTCGATGACAAACTCCACACTTCGATCAGGTGGCATGCCAGGTAATTCTTCAGGAAAGACATCGGGGAAATCACACACCACCCCTACCTCATGCATCTCAGCTGGGGTGATACCTTCCATAAAGTATAGACTGATCTCCGGAGAGAGTGGAGTGACAGCGGATGGAGTTGCGGATGAAGGGGACCAGTAACTCACTAGCCCGAAGGTTGGGTGGATCACTGTGACAGACTTGACAGCATAGTTCAAGTTAGCCTGATATTTGACTAGCCAGTTCATACCCAGAATGATATCTAGACCATTTGACCTCAGGGCTATCAACGGGAAAGGAAAATGACAAGAGCCTATGGAAATCTGGACCTCTGTAACCATCCAGTTAGTTTGCCAACTAGAGCATGGTGTTTTAACCACTAGAGGGGAGTCCATGACCACAAACGGTATTTGGTGGCTATGTGCAAAAGCTATGGATATGAATGAATGCGATGCTCCAGAATCGAACAAGACTGAAGCTGGATATCCATTAATTTGAAGCATACCCATGAGAACACCGGGGTCCTCTTCAGCTTCTTTAGCAGAGACGTGGTTCAGACGACCACGGCTGACAGTCATGGCCTTGGCTACTGGTGTAGAGGGAGCTGGTGCAGGTGTTACGGTAGCAGGTGCCTTCTGAGGACACTCCCTTGAGTAGGGACCCAGCTGGCCACAGCTGTAGCAACTGGATGAAACCCACTTCCAGCCGCACCCAAGGTCAAAGTAGCTGGGCGAGGCGGAGGTGGCCTGTATCCTGAGGGCCTTGCCATGAAAGGAGCACGGGGCATCACGCTGTAAGGCACGAAGACCCTGCGCTTCTTGACTTCAGAAGAAGAAGAGCTCTGATTGTCCACTGGGGCTAGCCTCTTGGAAGACTCTAGCTCTTTCCTTCCCTGCTCCAGAGTGAGAGCCTGGTTGTACAACTCCTGGAAGGACATGAACTTGAATGGCAGCAATTCATAACGAAGCAGCAGAGTCATTCCCTTGCGGAACAAGTCCTGCTTGTCCTCATCATTGGTCACGTCCCGCGGGGCGTAGCGAGACAGGTGATTGAACTCCCGCCCATAAGCTTGGAGATCCATGCGTCCCTGATTCAGATCCAGGAACTCCCTCCTCTTTAAGTCCATGATGGGCTTAGGAATGTAAGCAGCACAGAATGCAGTGCGGAATTCAGCCCAGGTGAAGACATGGTCAACATCAGACATAGCCGCATGGCTTTCCCACCAAGAACCAGCGGCTCCATTCAGAAGGTAGGTCGCAAAGTTCACTTGTTCAACAGCCGGAACATGCAGTGCGGCGAACTTGCATTCAAGAGTACACAACCAATCATCAGCATCCAGAGGCTCTTTAGCAAATGCGAAAGTGGGAGGCTGGGAACGCAGGAACTCATTGAGATTGTTGCAGTCATTGTTCTTCAATGGCCATCAGAACCTCCACCATAGAGGGTGGCGGCGATGGATCAGCATCGCTTGTACTGCCACGACGGGTAGGAGCCGTTCTGGAGATTTGAACAAGGACACAGTTAGTATCCATCTCCGAATTATTTACGACCGAGCATTAGCGTCCTCCCTACTACAGAGACTTGAGATGGCACTAACTCAAGTAAACAGAACCGTGTGACATCACGTCAATGCGGCGGAAGCAAACAGAAGCAAAGACTCGAGACATACACTCGACGGTAAGAACCCAAACCCAAGAACCTTAGACTTTGACAACTATTAAAACAAATAGAGGTATGATAACTCAGAGATGGAGCGAATTGGGTAAGGAGTAAAAAGAATCCTAAGATGGTTTTCACAACTCATTTTTATTTTCTAAATAATTTTCTTAGCCACTAGACTCGACATCAACCAATAGAAGGGTTTCCTATAGGCAGTCCTACTCTGATACCAATTTGTAGAGCCTCGACCCTGGAATTGTATATACATACTATGTAACCCACAGGCCATGCTACACAATCGAAGGTTACTGGGGTTACCACTCCCAGGCCAAACCTTTGGCAGGCGTGCTCGTAATGGATCATCGGCAACGCAACACCTTGATCATGCCATGAACACTGACATAGCTATCAATGCATAATAGACAGATCAAGACTGCGGAACATCTGGCGCAACACAGACTCTACGACACTAAGAGATCATAGTTCAACTCATATAATGAGAAAGATAGCAAAATACACATCAGAGGTCACAGACCCAACATTACATCATGCGGAAGCGAATTTAGTTATCTAACAACAAGATCCAAATTATGGCCTAAGAGTGCTACAATAACATATCCCAGCCAGCCTGTTCCGTGACGTCCCAAGCTGCCACCTGGGAACCCTAGACTACTCGTCGATGTCAACAAAGAACCCACCTTCCTGTTCGGTGACGTCTGATGACGGAATTGATGTCTTCCTCAACTACGCCAACAAGCACTCTTGATACACTGAAAGGAAAATAATAAATATAAGGGATAGGTTGAGCCCAAGTGTAGAGTATGTAGTACTGGAAGTTTTTCCCCAAGAAGGTGACTCGAGGGTTTAATATCGAACTCTCGGGGAATCAGTAGTGTGGGTTTTATCTCCTTATCCTTCTCTAGATTTCCTGCAAACAAAGTAGATTGCTTTGTGCCCTCAACCTCACCAAAGTGGTTGTCAAGCACAAGGTGTGAGAATGATATTAAGATAATAAATGATGCAAAACAGTAAAGAAATATGCAATGGTGGTAAATAAATATGCAAGGATGATAGTAATGATGATGGGTGGTATTTTTGGGGTTTTTATATGTGAATGCAATGAATAAAAGTGTTTTTGTATTTCCTGATTTTAAAATGGCTGAATGTCAAAGATGCTTAAAAGTGGTTTCTTATGATTAAAAATGGACCGGGGTTCATGGTTTCACACATGCACTCTCTCTTTAATATAGTGTGGCAAATGAGTAGACATAGATTTAACATATGAGATTGCAAACAAGTTCAATGACATGTTACTAATTATATGGGCATCACGTCCTAACATAGAGACCTTTTGATTATTAGTCTCACTTATACTCCACCAAGATGTGAACTAAATCATACACCTTAGTAATTAAGATGACATCAGAGTATAGCTTTAAGATTAATGACATGAAGTGAAAATAAACATATGATGGATATAGTCTTAGGTAGAGGCATGTCACTCCTCATACCTTGCAACATGGTATTTTGGTTTATCCCTAGTGAGGCAACAAAGTAAGGTAAACAACCAATGGATCATGATATTAAGTTGTCAGCTTATCACTTCACCACCCCCGTTACTCCAACTAATGCACACGTTCCCCCACACACGCTCTCATAAACAAGGATATAAGAACGGGGTACATAATATGCATCTACTTTCATAACTGAAATAAACATTGCAATCTCAATATATATTAACCATAGAAAGATCCACCACAATGGTCATACAACGGTGACCGTAATCATGTTTAGCAGCTCAGACGGTGCTAATTAGTGAAGCTCAAGAGAGAGAGAGATACATATGCTACTGCCACAAACCCATAGTCCAGAGGTGGACTACTCTCTCTCCATCAAGGAGCCGGTGGAGATGTCGGTGGAGAAGAAGGAGACCTCTCCGGCAGGGCTCCGTTGGAGTTTCCCCCCTCCGATCTACAGCCTCCTGGTCTCTATTTCTTGTTTCTCTTGTGTGGCGGCTCTCCCGTCGAAAAACGTCAGGGGACCTTTTATATAGGCGTTTTTAGGTCACGAGGATGCTTCTGGGCAAAGGATCGATGCAAACGGGGCCACGAGGGCAGAAATAGGTGGGCCCACGTGGCCTGGTACTGTAGCCATGTGGGGCCCCCTATTTTGGCCCTCCGGCCTCCGTTCGTTTGCTTCTTTCGCTCCTAGGTCTTCCTCCTTCCAAAATAATGACCCCCATAATTTATAACTCATTATGACGTCGTTAAGGTCCTGAAACAAATAAAGAAAGAAATAGGGGTTTTCTGCCTGCGCAGGATTAATTCCATAAAAAGGGGAAATCATTATTAATTACCAAAAATCATTAAATAACAGTAATATACCCCTTATATGATGCAAATATGCATGGAATATAACTATTATAGTGCAAAGTTTATGTATGCATTTTAGATGCATCAACATCCCCAAGCTTAACTCATGCTCGTCCTCGAGTATGAAAGTGATAAAACTAACATGAACTTTGCAATATTCACAACATGGATATAAAAGATGACCGCTACTGCTACATAAAGTCAAATGATTCATTATTCAAAGAAGTATCAATATGCAAACAGTTTATAAAGTGATATCAAGTATTCAATGCAAGGATGATCAATGATAGTTCACAAAGTGTAACATAAAAGATAGTACTATGGACATTCTTACTTTTGCATACTTGTGGTCCATAAAGTGTAGATGAAAATCTGAATGTAAAAGGTAGACACTTTGGAAAAGATATATAAATAAGTAGAGGTCAAACATGCATAAGTTTCATCTATCCTCCAAACTATTCTACTTAAGTTATTGATTGCAATGGTAATACTTGGTGCAAAGCTCTCATTCCCCTATCATAGCATCTTCAATGATTAAAGTTAAATGTGAAAGCAAATATGAGTAGTGGCCTTGATAAAGTAAAGGTTAGATGTCTCATGCCCCTTGAATACAAGTACCTACACCATGATTACTCAACTTGGGAAACAAAGCAAGTTTAAGTTATCTATCATTGCAAGTAATAATGGTATCATCAAGAGTCTCAACTGGGGTACCTCTTCTCCCATGATATGGATCAAGCCCACATCAAAACAACAAGACAAACAAACATAATGAACAATCTCAACACCCTCTTTATTTACCACTTGATATAGCTTTTTATTGTAGGGTGTATCACAGAGAGTTCAAAATAGCATGTAAGTAAATTTCCACCATGAATGATGCATGGCTTAGATTAGCGGCCCAGGATTCTCTCTAACCATTTATACTAACTCATTTAAACTTAACTCTATTTCCACATTATTTCATCATGATAGGCATCCATAAACAAAAGTACATGATATCAACTAAATAAATGATGGAACATGTTGAAAGCTTTGCATGTGAGAGCACATATGGGCTAACTCCCAACCTTAAACATTTATCAAGCCACTATCATCATAATATTAATCACAATGGTACATCTTTATTGAATGCAATAAAAGTAAAGTGTTCATCAAGTTTGCGAGAGCTTTTTAACCAACTTTTCCCATTACAATAAATAACATCATCATTTTCATTTAGAGGTATAGATAACACAAATAACATGATAAACATACTTGGATAGAATAAAGCTAATAGGTAGATATGGTGGACTCACTGGAAAAACTTGGGTTGAAGGTGTTGGAAACAAGTTTTTACTTGTTGGAATTTTTGGGCTAGCAAAAGGGAGAAAGATGACCATCTAGATGCATGCATGAGTGTCCATAGAACTAACTAATTCATGTTAAACAAGGTGAAATAACATACAACATCAAACAATGAATAGAATATAGCTCATGATAAAGCATTTGCAAATTATTACTCATAAGGAAGCTCATGAATCATGCAACTATATGTGTCATTAAAAATCAACTTAGACATCCCTTTTACCAATACAATAAAAGCATGCAATATATTTCAACCCACATTTCCAGTAGCATTCTCATATATAAAAGATAGTGTGGTGGTCTCACAAAAATAAAAATCAAAGCAAAACAAACAAAAAGATGCTCCAAGTTTATGCGATAAAGTGCATTGATAGAAAAACAGGAGTTAGACATGTGCAAACCAAAAGTGTTTTGGTTCAGTGGCTTGTTCTCCACATCCCCAAGCTTATGGTTTTCACCATCCTTGGATAACTCAAGGTGCATCTCCTCCAATCCCTGTGAAAAAACTTCAAAACACAATTTCTCCCATCTCTTTTCTGTGGGGTAACATTAGTAGAGATAAACAATAGGCTTCTTGCTGCATATAATCCATGAACTAAAATTAATATGAATGATCTGAGAGTGTATAATGTTGTATGCCTACTCATAAACTCAATTGGATCAACTCAAAAGTTCAAACTATGCATAAAACAATATGGGACAGAATCTGTCCAGAAAAACAGCAGCAGCAAAACGTATTTTTATGTCCTACTTAGACTTGTCGAACAATTCTGAAAAAATTCAGGCATACAGAGGATGAAAGGTTGCAGTTACAGTTAACATTTCAGCTCATTCGGAGTTACAGAATAGGAATGAAAAATCAAACCGTGCACAGACTCCATGCAGGAATAAAATCTCCGAATAGAAATAGCAACCTTTGCAAACCAAAATGGGTAAAACTTGGCACTTTATTAAAAACTACAGAAACTAAACTAAGAAAACAATCTCTTGCTACAGAAAGAGGACACAAAGAAAATCCAAATAAAAACAACCGGGTTGCCTCCCGTAAAGCGCTTTCTTTATAGCCATATAGCTAGACTTACTTACTTGTTGTTTTATCGAAGATGAAGCTCATGAGGGAGCTTAAAAGTTGTACCCTTCATCCTTGGGAAGTGTTCCATGTATTTCTTGTGTGGAAACTGAAACTTCACATTCCCTTCCTTTGAATCAATAATATCCCCTGTGGTACGAAGAAAAGGTATTCCAAGAATAATAGGACTAGAGGTTTTATTCTCCATTTCCATGATTAGAAAATCCACAGGTACAAAAGTCATATGTAACTCTACCATAACATCACTTACTTTTCCTAAAGCATGTTTAATGGTATTATCAGCAAGTGCAAGTCCAATAGAGCATTTTTCAAGATTCTTTAATTCAAGTGCTTCATATAATTCTTTAGATAAAACAGAGACACTAGATCCTAGATCAAGTACGGCATGGTGTGTCTCTTTTCCAATAGTTACTAGCACCTTGGGGATCCATACATCCCCAAGCTTAGGTGGTATCATAGCTTCTTGATTGTATCTAGCAATTTTCTCTTTCAAGACATGATTAGCAATATAGGAACCAAAACCAGACTTGTTAACATCAATAGAAGGATCACTTGCAAATTTTTGTAAGATAGATATTAATTCATGCAAGCTACTATTCTCCAAATCAAGCATAGGATCATTAACTTCACTTAGCATCTTAACTTCTTCAACTTGTCTTTCATCATATTCAGTTTTACTAACTTCTTCTTTTGAAACCATAAGATGAGACATAAAAGGCAACAGATATTCAGGATAATTTAGCAATTCATTCAGAGTTTCCTCCAAAGTAAGAGGAACATTTTCAGCAATATTAATAGAATTCAATCCAACAACAGGTGGTGCTTGTGGTTTTCCAGCAGACATACTCAATAAAGTGGCTTGATTATCAGCAAGTTTTAAAAGGGCTTTGTCTAGTCCTGTAGCTTGGAGTTGTAAGTTTTTTAATATCAGAGCTAATAGAAGCAACAGACTTATTCAACTCTTGTATCATGGTATTATGACTAGCAACTTGTTCCATAAGAATTTTATTAGTATCAAAATTATCATTACTTGATGACACAGGCTTCCATTTATCATTAGCATTAGGATATGGAACAAAAGGACGATTGTTGGGAACATAAGGAGGTTTATTATAAGAATTATAATTGTTGTTACGATACCCATTGTTTCCATAATTTCTAATGAAGTTGACATCAATATTTTCGGAATTATCACCAACTAGTTCTTGCAAAGTGTCGCAACAGTGGAACATGGGGTTCACCTGGTGCAGTCAAAGTGCGTCCACCGCATGTGGGCCCACCAAGGAGGCGCTCAAGGCCAAGGCACAAGACTGACAGATGGGCTCCCCATCTGCCCCACGGCGTCCCGACACACGCGGCATCGACAACCAAGACAAGAGACTCGGGGACCCTCCGGGGCCCCCTCGACCCGGAAGCAGGCATGGAGGTCCCGGGGACCTCGACGCCCGGCAGGAGGCCAGGCTCATCCCCGGGAACCAACCTCCTGCGCACGAAGAGGATAAGCTTGCCAGCCCCGGCTGGAAGCTCCTAGAAGACTTGGGCACCAAGAAGATGGAGGCGCCAAAGGGGGGCAGAGGCGGAAAAGCTGTCAGCCTCTGTCCGCCCTCCCTGGAAAAGGTGGGAGGCCTCACCTACCCCCTCTGAGAAGAATACTTGGATGAGAGGAGGCCACGTCACCTCCTAAGGAGAACCTGGAGGGGTTTTCCCGCCAAAACCCCTCCGGCCCCAAGGGAGCACTTGTGGTATCCCCTTAGCCTATAAAAGGAGGGCCGAGGCACCCAAGGGAAAAAGGACGGAACACACACAAGTCGGAGGCTAGGCTAGGTAGCGCACATAGCTTAGACGAGAGGTGATCTCCTCCGGGTCAGGATCTGATCGTCTTGAACCTATAGCCAACACCTCCCGGGTTCTCACCCGCGACCACCATTGTAAAGCTACATCATGATACACCTCTCAATCCAGACATGCAGGAGTAGGGCTGTTAGCCTCCGGGCGGCCTGAACCTGGGTAAACTCCTTGTGTCTCTGTGATGCTTGCTAGCACATAGATCTCGAGCGTAGATGAAGTCCCCGGGTGGAAGACGTTTCTCAGCCTCCTTCGCGCCCCATACCGAACCTAAAAAGGGGGTATCCTTTACTCCCGGTGTCCGTGATCCAAGACACGACAACTGGCGTGCCAGGTAGGGGGCGCAAGCGCTGGTTTCATCTTCATCGGCTTCGAGATCTTTGAGGAGATCTGTGTCAAGTTCTTCATCGACCATGGCGCCAAAGAAGAGGCCCGATGTCCAGGCGTTCAAGGCGGCCTCCCCTGTGCGCTCCCAGGCTACCGGCGAGCGTCGCGCTGCTGCAGCAAACCGGGCTTCTCCTCCTCCACCTCCAGAGAAGGACGCTCCGGGCGGGGCAGGCGGTTCAACCCGGAGCGAAGAAGATGGTGGCATGGAGAAGAGCATGGGCGGCAACACCGGCAAGGACCCCTCTGTCGGTGAAAAGAGCGAGGGTGCTCGCGCTAGCAAGGGCCAGCAGGGCACCAAGAGCAAGTCCGACACTCTCCTCTCGGACGACGCGCAGGCCCGTCACGACGCCCTCATCACCGCCAAGGCTCTGATCCGTTTCCACCCAGCACCGACAACCCCAAGGTCTACCAGGAGTGGCGGACCTGTGTGGAGGAACTCCTCCACTTCGCCGACAGCGGTCCCAGGTGCGAGCCCGTTCACGCCCCCACCGTCGACAGCCCTGGAGCCAAGGGAGCAGAGGCGCGAGAACCTCGAGACCCTCTCCGGGGAGATCGCCCAGGTGAAGCCGTGCCTCCTAAAGCAAACCCTCCCGCGGCGGGCCTGGCGAACCGTAACTGCGGCCCGGCCATCTCCGTTGGTTCATCCTCCACGCGCAACCTGGATCTGCGCAACGACCTCAACAACCGTCTCCATGAGGATGCACGCACCCGCATCGAACGTCGCCGAGAACGCCATCGACGGGAAGATCGGGACGACGACATTGCCGAGAGCTACCTCGCCTCACCACCCATCCTCGTGGCCCCAATGGAGAAGGAGCCCCTGCTTCTCTACATCGCGGCCACTAACCAAGTGGTCAGCGCCGTGCTGGTGGCCGAACGCGACGCATCTCCAAAGAAGTCGAGCAAGGGCAAGCATCCCGGGGACCCGTTCCCGGGGCAGTCCAGCAAGAAGGGACGGCCGGGTGTTCAGGGGTTCAAAAATCCCAGCATCCTGCCCCCTACTATCAACAACGAACCACGCGTTGAAGACGGAGGAGCACACTCCAAGGTGACGCAGCCGGGGGCTACTCCGACAACACCCCGGAGCGCCAAGGACGTGGAGGACGTCGAACCCGCTAAAGGACCGGCGGCCCGCAAGGTGCAGCACCCCTACTTCGTCAGCTCGGTGCTGAACGATGCCCGGGAGCGGTATCCCATGATGTAGAAGCTGCTGCTGGCGATCCTCATCGCCTCCCGCAAGATGGGGCCATACTTTGAGGGGCACCCCATCACGGTGGTGTCCAAGTACAACCTAAGGAGTCCTCTGGAGAACCCGCTGGCCACTGGACGCATCTCGGCGTGGGCCATGGAACTCCAGGGCTTCGGGCTCAAGTTCGAGCACACAGACAACATCAAGAGCCAAGCACTGGCTGACTTCACAGCCGAGTGGACCGAGACGGTGATCGACGGCCCGGAGGAGGAGACAAGCCTTCCCGGGAAGGAGGATCCCGACACCTGGAAAATACACTTCGACGGCTCCTACACCAAGGGGCAAGGAGGTGCCGGGGTCGTCCTCACTTCACCAACCGGTGAACGCTTGAAGTACGTCGTCCAAATGCACTACCAAGGAAGCATCTCCAACAACACGATGGAGTACGAAGGTCTGCTCGCGGGACTTCGTGCTGCCATCGGCCTCGGCATCGGCAAGGTCATCGTCAAGGGTGACTCTCAGCTAGTCATCAAGCAAGTCAACAAAGAGTACGCCTCTCCTCAGATGGCTCCGTACGTCAAAGAAGTGTGTAAACTCCAGCGGCGCTTCAGTAGCTTCAGAGCTGCTTACGTGCTGCGGGAGGAAAACACATCTGCGGACGAGCTATCACAACTGGCGTCCAGGCGAGAACCGATACCTCCCGGGATCTACATCGAAGTGCTCAAGTGGCCTTCAGTCTCTCCCGAGAGGCTGAAACCAAGTTCTTCAATGACAAAGGGGGCTGGCAACCCTTATACACCAACAACACGGGTAGCCAGCCCGGAGGCTCAAGACCCGGCAGTGCCCGCGGCCGAAGAAGCTCTGCTTCCTTCTGGTCAAGAGGTACTGCTGGTGGAACGGACTCACCCACCCTGGGCCTAGGATGTTGTCAAGTACATGATGGAGCACGCCCTCCCGGAGGACGACCACGAAGCCGAGCGAGTGGCCCACCGGGCAAAGCTCTATGTCCTGATTGACGGCGAGCTCTATCGGCGGTGCGAGAATGGAGTCAAGCTATGGTGCATATCGCAAGAACAAGGCCAAGAACTGCTGAGGGACATACACGAAGGGATATGCTCAAGTCACGTGGCATCAAGATCTTTGGTGGGGAAGGTTTTCTGCCAGGGATTCTACTGGCCAATGGTACTCCATGACGCGGAGCAGCTAGTCAAGACCTGTGAAGCCTGCCAGTACTACGCCAAGAACACGCACCAACCAGCTCAAGCGCTGCAGCCAATACCAATCTCCTGGCCGTTCGTAGTCTGGGAGCTGGACATCGTCGGTAAGATACCAAAGTCAGTGGGAGGTCACGAGTATCTGTTCGTGGCAATCGACAAGTTCACAAATTGGGTGGAAGTGATGCCAGTTCCATGCCAGATGGCCCAGGACGCCATCAAATTCATCGAAGGAATCGTCTACAGTTTGGAGTACCAAACAGAATCATCACCGACAATGGCACTCAGTTTACAAGCAAAGCCTTCCTCAACTTCTGCGAAGAAATGGGCATCAAGGTGTGTTTTGCCTCGGTGTCCTACCCAAGAAGCAACGGACAAGTAGAGTGAGAAAATGCAGAAGTTCTCAAGGGATTGAAGACCAAAGCCTTTAACAATCTGGAGAACAAAGGAAAAAATTGGATTGAACACCTGCCAAGAGTACTGTGGTCAATCAGAGCCACTGGAGAAACACCTTTCTTCCTTGTCTATGGAGCTGAAGCTGTCTTACCATCAGAGCTCAAGTACGGATCACCCCGAGTACTCGCATATGATGAGAACACGCAAGAAGAGCGAAGGATCGATGACACAAACCTGCTGGAAGAGAGAAGGTACCGGGTCTCCTTACGGTCAGCTCGGTACCAACAAGGACTCCGTCAATACCACAGTCATCATGTTCGCTCGCGGGAGCTGTAACCCAGGGACATGGTACTCCGCAAGAGGCAAAACATGGAAGGCCTGAACAAAATGTCATCAAAGTGGGAAGGACCCTTCCGGGTGACACATACCCTGAAACCCGGAACGGTGTACTTGGAGGATGAGCACGGCCGGCCGGAAGGCAACGTCTGGAACATCGAGAATCTTCGGAAATTCTACCCCTGATTACGAACATGAATCGCAAATGTTGGATCCGTTAAAGCACGTCTGAGGGGCTAGTGTTCTGTAATAGGGTGTAAGAATCGTCGCCAGGAGAATAAAAGATAAGTTATTTCAATTCCCGTGAGCCTCAATTCTTCCATGGAAGCGTGTCATCCTTAGCAACCCGTAAGCAGGGGGCTGGTATGTGCCGGTGGCAAACAGGTAGAAGCGTCGCGAGTGACGTCACGGGCTAGGCACCGCCGCCCGATCATGCCGTGCTGCCGCGGAAAGGGGAATCGGGCAGTGCTGTGGTGAAACACACCTCACCATAGAAATGTACTACCAACTGTGCTTGCGGTTGGCTTTGGATAACACGCTAGCATGATAGGAAAGAGGGTCCATTCTTTTTCTACTGAAAGTTTGCTGTGTGTAGCTCCTTCCCGGGGCAGGATCGGACGGCGGGACACAAAAAGAGGAGCTCGACACCCAGGAAGGACTGAATGGGCTGGAAACACGACGGGAAAACAGCTAAGTTCCTGCATAAGCATCCTGCATTTAGGCATAACATCTCGCTCGGAGTCAATATACCATCGACCTGCGCATGCTTGACGGTTGATGAGAGCCTTTGCGGAGGTGTGCGACCACCCCGGTGAACGGTCCGTTTCCCTCTGGCCTAGTACCCATGGACAGTGGCGAAGGACTCCCGGAAGGTATAGTCCGACTTAGGGGGTACATCTACCGTGCAGAGGTAGAGTGCCTTGCACCTAAGTGGCCTCCTCTGAAAACCAGATGGCACGTTAGTGCAAAGGAAGATTTAGGAAATGACCCTGGGAGTTGAGTCTAGGGTTGCATACATCCGAATTTACATTCTGAATTACATTCTTGAATTTACGTTCAGTTGTGCAACTACTAGATCATGTGCTACTAAGGCCAGCTTGGAGTTAACGCTCCTTGCTACGCGCCCTGCTTTATTCGCGCCTAACGGGGGACCCTTCAATTCCCGAGGACGCCTGGGAGGAGAGGGAGAACCCGGAAGGACTTTTTCAGGCGTCTCCTGGCTGTCTGGCACGTCCGGGCGCCAGGCAGTGGAGCAGGGAGACCACCTCGGCCGCCACCTCGCTCATGGCATTGTCGTCCGCCTGCGACAGGGGACAAGTTCCGTCAGGATCTGGACCAGGCCCAAGAGGAGCGAGGGGCCGAGAAAAGAGCAACACTGACCTGTTCGATGGCGTCGAACTCCTCCCAGAGCTGGGATACCTCCGGGATCCCCACGGTCTTCTCCTTCAAGGCCGCCAGAAGCTGGGCTCTGCAGAGTGCACGCACCCAAGCCTCCTCTTGGGCTGCGGGACCAGAGATCGTCGCCAAGCGTGAAACCCCTATAGCGAGGGCTAGCCGCGACATCGCCTCATCCTCCTCTCCAGCGGCACGGGCCCCAGTTCCCCTGGGAGCCTCCACCACACCCCGGTGCACCGACGCCGCCATCGACGTCCCTGAGAAGGACATTCCTACCTCCCCCGACATGGCCTTGTGGTCTGTGAAGGGGCAGGGAGGGCAAGGATCAAGAGAAAGCAAGACTAAGGGTTGCCGAGGAGCTGGGGGCTAGAGAGCCTTTATAGGCCCTCTATTCCCCACTAGCCCCTCTGACAGTTCAGCTGGTACCGCAATCAAGAGCAAGTTTTGCAAAAAACCATTCCCGTTCACACCTATTCAACTTGAAGGCCAAGCGGCAGCAAGAGTAAAAGTTTTTCTTCATCCAAAGATCTACAGTGGGGTCCACTTTTTACAAGGAAAAGTTGGCTCTAGCGCAAGCAAGGAGCATCCCCGTACCACGGAAGGCGCTACTTCCAGAAGTACGTTGACGAGGCCACCAAGAAGGAGGTAAAGGACATCTTCGGGGGGCGTTGCCGCGGCGTCGGCCCCACGCCTTCAGGGAAGCGGGCTCCTCTCAGCCTTGATGCTGAGGGAGTCCTCTTCGTCTTCATCATCGTCCTACTCGTCGTAGCAGCTGCTGCGACTGCTGCTGTCGCTCTCCATGCAGCAGTCCTCGCGTCCTTCATCGGCGCGGAAGATCTTCACGAAGAGCGTCTCGTCCCCGTCGTACTCGAACGACAGGTACTGCCCCCGGGTAAGGTGACGGGAGCGTGCGAATGCTTTCCACCCCTTCCCCAGGAGCATGGAGCCATCGACGGTGTACTCCGCTTCGACCCAGGAGGGGCCGTTGGGGCAGCCCTCCACCTGCAGCCAGTAACCAGTGGGCCGGTCATCGTCCGTGTCCACCGCCGCCGTGATGGAGTCCGGCAGATGAAGACGGCTGCGTAGTCTTCTGTCCAGATCCACGACGAACTCGAACGGAGGGAAGCCAGTATGGGTTGTCCTCTGCGAGGGTGGGCTCGGCGAACCTCCCGCTCCGCGACCTCCGCGACCTCGGCTTCCATGACCGCGGCCGCTGCCGCGACCGCGCCTCGCTCGGCCTCGGGGGGCAGCTCCTTCACGACTGCCGAATGCCACTTCTGCCCCCACCGAGGACGAACGCAAGCGACCAGCTCCTTTCTTAGCCCCCGCCATCGGGGTGCTCTGAGAAAGAGTGGGGTTGGGGAAGGAGTGAAAATGATTGAAGATCCTGAGGGGTATCCCTGCCTTTTAAGGAGGCCCGGGTGCGCTTTCAGCGGCCATCGCCTCGCATTCTCCGTTTTCCGAGAATCGAGGAGACTGGTGCAATTACTTCACTGGATGGATAACTCCAAGACCTCGCCACCTGGCGGGTGGGGAAAGACGTTCAAGACCTGACGCCGGGGACCCACTTTGACTCTTTTTGGTCATAGCCTCGGCGGCAGAAGGGCGTGGCCGCCGGGACTATGCCCGGGGGCTACTGTCGCAACAGTGGAACATGGGGTTCCCCTGGTGCGGTCAAAGTGGGTCCACCGCACGTGGGCCCACCAAGGAGGCGCTCAAGGCCAAGGCACAAGACTGGCAGATGGGCCCCCATCTGCCCCACGGCGTCCCGATGCACGCGGCATCGACAACCAAGACAAGAGACTCGGGGACCCTCCGGGGCCCCCTCAAACCCGGAAGCAGGCATGGAGGTCCCGGGGACCTCGACGCCCGGCAGGAGGCCAGGCTCATCCCCAGGAATCAACCTCCAGCGCGCGAAGAGGATAAGCTTGCCAGCCCTGGCTGGAAGCTCCTAGAAGACTTGGGCGCCAGGAAGATAGAGGCGCCAAAGGGGGGCAGAGGCGGAAAAGCTGTCAGCCTCTGTCCGCCCTTCCTGGAAAAGGTGGGAGGCCTCACCTACCCCCTCTGAGAAGAATACTTGGACGAGAGGAGGCCACGTCGCCTCCTAAGGAGAACCCGGAGGGATTTTCCCGCCAAAACCCCTCCGGCCCCAAGGGTGCACCTGTGGTATCCCCTTAGCCTATAAAAGGAGGGCCGAGGCACCCAAGGGAAAAAGGATGGAACACACACAAGTCGGAGGCTAGGCTAGATAGCGCACAAGTCCGCGATTAGCTTAGACGAGAGGTGATCTCCTCCGGGTCAGGATCTGCTCGTCTTCAACCTCTAGCAACACCTCCCGGGTTCTCACCCGCGACCACCATTGTAAAGCTACACCATGATACACCTCTCAATCCAGACATGCAGGAGTAGGGCTGTTAGCCTCCGGGTGGCCTGAACCTGGGGTAAACTCCTTGTGTCTCTGTGATGCTTGCTAGCACGTAGATCTCGAGCATAGACGAAGTCCCCGGGTGGAAGACGTTTCTCAGCCACCTTCGCGCCCCATACCGAACCTAAAAAGGGGGTATCCTTTACTCCCGGTGTCCGTGATCCAAGACACGACACAAAGGAATATTTTTAACACTAGGTTTATTAAGCAAAGTAAGAATAGTATCCATCTTAGATGACAAATCATGAGTTTCTTCTATGGAATTTACTTTCTTAGATGAACTAGGTGCTCTATCAGTATGCCATTGAATATAGTTTTGCAAAATGCTTTCCAATATATTCTTAGCCTCTACTATAGTTTTTCCCATAAAAGCACCTCCAGTAGTAGAATCAAGTATATTTCTATACATGTAATTCAGACCATTATAAAAAGAGTGTAGTATGGTCCATTCATTAACTCCATGTGATGGGCAAGTTCTAAGCATAAGTTTTATCCTATCCCAAGCCATAACAACATGTTCATTTTTATTTTGCCTAAAAGATAGAATATTGTTTCTATTTTGCAAAATTTTAACAGGAGGATAATATTTTTTGATGAAAGCTTCTTTCAGATCATTCCAAGTTTTAATGCTATTAGTAGGTAAAGAATGCAGCCACTCCTTAGCTTTTCCTCTAAGTGAGAAAGGAAATAATTTCGGTTTTAGAACATCACTTTCAACATTCTTAAATTTTTGCATGTCACAGATTTCAACAAAATCATGAAGATGCATAGAGGCATCCTCCACAGCACTACCACCAAATTGCTCCCTAGTTATCAAGTTCAACAAACTAGGACTTACTTCATAGCTATCAGCTTGTATCTCAGGTGTGGTAATAGGGTTAGCAATAAATTGATCATTTGGAGTATTTGTGTACTCACACAACTTAGTCCTATCACCCATTTTAGCAGATTTTTATGTGTTTTTTTTCAATTTTTATGCAAAACTGAAAATAAAATGACACTAAAACAATGCAAACCGAATTAACTAATGCAAAACAAAATGTAAAACTGAAAACAAAATATGCAAACCGAAATCTAAAAATGATATGCAAGACAAAAACAAAACAAAATAATTTGCTTGAAGGTAAAGATAGACAAGATGATGCTCACGTAGGTGCAACCTCCCCAAGCCTAGGTGTTAGCACAAGTTGGTGATGAAGTTGACTTTGTTGTGATATCCTTGGACAAACCCTTCCAGCTATGATTCCCCAGCAATGGCGCCAGAAAAACCTCTTGATGATGGAATTGATGTCTTCCTCAAATTCGCCAACAAGCACTCTTGATACCCTGAAAAGAAAATAATAAATATAAGGGATAGGTTGAGCCTCCAAGTGCAGAGTATGTAGTAGTGGAAGTTTTTCCCCAAGAAGGAGACTCGAGGGTTTAATATCGAACTCTCGGGGAATCACTAGTGTGGGTTTTATATCCTTGTCCTTCTCTAGATTTCCTGCAAACAGAGTAGATTGCTTTGTGCCCTCAACCTCACCAAGTGGTTGTCAAGCACAAGGTGTGAGAATGATATTAAGATAATAAATGATGCAAAACAGTAAAGAAATATGCAATGGTGGTAAATAAATATGCAAGGATGATAGTAATGATGATGGATGGTATTTTTGGGGTTTTTATATGTGAATGCAATGAATAAAAGTGTTTTTGTATTTCCTGCTTTTAAAATGGCTGAATGTAAAAGATGCTTAAAAGTGGTTTCTTATGATTAAAAATGGACCGGGGTTCATGGTTTCACACATGCACTCTCTCTTTAATATAGTGTGGCAAATGAGTAGACATAGATTTAACATATGAGATTGCAAACAAGTTCAATGACATGTTACTAATTATATGGGCATCACGTCCTAACATAGAGACCTTTTGATTATTAGTCTCACATATACTCCACCAAGATGTGAAATAAATCATACACCTTAGTAATTAAGATGACATCAGAGTATAGCTTTAAGATTAATGACATGAGGTGAAAATAAACACATGATGGATCTAGTCTTAGGTAGAGGCATGTCACTCCTCATACCTTGCAACATGGTATTTTGGTTTATCCCTAGTGAGGCAACAAAGTAAGGTAAACACCCAATGGATCATGATATTAAGTTGTCAGCTTATCGCTTCACCACCCCCGTTACTCCAACTAATGCACACGTTCCCTCATACATGCTCTCATAAACATGTTTGATCATAACAAGGATGTAAGAACGGGGTACATAATATGCATCTACTTTCATAACTGAAATAAACATTGCAATCTCAACATATATTAACTCATAGAAAGATCCACCACAATGGTAATACAACGGTGACCGTAATCATGTTCAGCAGCTTATACGGTGCTAATTAGTGAAGCTCAAGAGAGAGAGAGAGATACATATGCTACTGCCACAAACCCATAGTCTAGAGGTGGACTACTCCCTCTTCATCATGGAGCCGGTGGAGATGTCGATGGAGAAGAAGGAGACCTCTCCGGCAGGGCTCCTCCGGAGTTTCCCCCCTCCGATCTGCAGCCTCCTGGTCTCTGTTTCTTGTTTCTCTTGTGTGGCAGCTCTCCCGTTGAAAAACGCCGGGGGACCTTTTATATAGGCGTTTTTAGGTCATGAGGATGCTTCTGGGCGAAGGATCGATGCAAACGGGGCCACGAGGGCAGAAATAGGTGGGCCCACGTGGCCTAGTACTGTAGCCGCATGGGGCCTCCTATTTTAGCCCTTCGGCCTCCGTTCGTTTGCTTCTATCGCTCCTAGGTCTTCCTCCTTCCAAAATAATGACCCCCATAAATTTATAGCTCATTATGATGTCGTTAAGGTCCTGAAACAAATAAAGAAAGAAATAGGGGTTTTCTGCCGGTGCAGGATTAATTCCATAAAAAGGGGAAATCATTATTAATTACCAAAAATCATTAAATAACAGTAATATACCCCTTATATGATGCAAATATGCATGGAATATAACTATTGTAGTGCAAATTTCATGTATGCATTTTAGATGCATCAACGTCCTTCTCTGAAACAAATAATAATCAACAAAGCAAGACTGAGTACGACGTACTCGCAAGAATTACTAGGGCGATATAGGCCCAAATGATGATTGGCTTCAAAGCTGTATAGTAGTTGTTTTGCATAAAGCTAGTTTTCCTTCTTCTAGACAGGACTCATGGAATCGACTACTCAGAAGGTTTTTCACAAGGAGATAAGATAGTAAACTTTCTTTCTTCGGTTCACATTGAACCAACAGTATCTAGAAACCACCACTCATCTCCACCAAGGCACTCCCTCGAATCACCCTCGAGGAAATGAACCTTTTAACACATGTTGCCAAATTTTAATTAAGTTCAGGTTTTCTATGAGCTAATCCGCCTTTCCCAAGATTTGTCCATAACCGTGGACACGGCTTTTCGAAAAGATTAAACCCTGTAGGGGTGTACTGTTTTTAGCCATCGGTACCGTCCGACCCCTTGCCTGTACAATTAGCTCTCTTCTGGGGAAAGCGGGCAGGGTCAGCATGGTTAAACCTTTACCTTGCATGATACTATCCAAGGGTCATCGTGACGACAGGACAAGTTCAGTGCCTATTTCAACACCCTGCCCCCATCGCCACAACCTAAACACCACCATCCTCATCGCGCCATCATCCATCCTGCAACTCACACGCAAATGGGAAGCGCAAACTAGAGGACCCTTGGATACGTCCGCACAAATTATTCGGTTAGTAAGGGGCCCATACCCCCACCGATGGTAGCACGCTCGGTTCTTGGTTCTAGCTAAAAGCACTCTCAGCCTAGGCGACAAGAATGAGGCAAAACACCATCAACCCCGATGGCAACTCATCCAAGCCTTTTAGCATTTAATTAAGTACCAGAAGTTTCCACCTAGTCCGAACATTCCATCAACTTCACAATTATGGAAATAATTACCGGATCACTAAGCATTCGACTAAGCATGGCTAAGCATAGAACACAACAGGTATAACTTTAACTCAGGCCAACACATCAAACCTATGGATAATAGGAGGGAAGACATGTAATGGTTTAGGAACATGCAATAATAGGTTACTCTATATATTGACAAAAAGTTGACATTGGAATCGAATGAAAAATTATGGTGGAGAAAATACTTGTAGACTAATAGGATGAGATATGCACAGAAGGTTAGGTTATCTCTTGCCTTGCTGACGGGGCTAGAAGCACGGATCGTCGAGATAGTGAGGTGGAACCTCGACTCTTGAATCTACCGATACATAATCAATAACAGGAGAACAAATAAATAACAGTAATACAATAGGTGTAATGCACAATCATGTTGACATGTCAAGTTCATGCACTGATATCATCATTTAATTTAGCTAACAATTTAAATGGAGTGGCGAATAATTGGTGCAATTATTTGGAAACAACCCCATATTTAATTTAATGACCACATTGCTTATTAAATATTACAGTAAAAAATGTGGTTTAAATATGCATGAACATGACACGAATAGATAGGTAATGTTCTCCTGATAATTTTGGTACCTTGTTTGCAATTTTCCAAACAACGATGAATAATTGGTGAATTAAACGGTTATTCAAATTTAATTCCTTTAACCATTTTGAGAATAACATCAAAGGAAAAGTTGTTGTCATGATGTGAAAATAGCATAAATAAATAGCCTTTGAGTTGCTGATCATTTTGATATATCATTTGCAAAATTTGAATCAATATTTATTAAGTTATGAATTTCCCAAGTTTTAACTAGTTGAGTCGGTACTTCCGGCTAACTGCCCGGTAGTACCGGTCAGTTGGTACTTCCGGAGCTACTTCTGGAATAAGACAGGAGGTATCCAGTACCGAAATTACTATCGGTCGGTACTTCCGGTAAACTGTCCCGTAGTACCGGTCAGTCGGTACTTCCGGGGCAACTTCCGAGCTACTTCCGGAAATTAACAGAAGTATCCAGTACCGAATGGACTTACGGTCTATACTTCTGGCTAACTGCCCGGTAGTACCGGTACGGTCGGTATTTTCGGAGCTACTTCTGGGCTACTTCCGGAAAAGAACAGAATGTATCCTGTACCGAAACTACTCGCGGTCGGTACTTCCGGCTAACAGGCCGGTAGTACCGACTAAGCATTTTTGTTGAGCTACAACCGGCGCGCGCGCGTGTTGATCACCCGCGGCGATGTCAATCATGGATTCGTTGACAGAGGACATGCATGGACGTGCTAACAGGCGCATTCGACGCGCCGCTCTACGGCGTACCAGGGACGGGCGGCGCCGCTACTTCTTGGTCGCCGGATCGACGAGAACGACGGCGACCGGCGGCGAACAAGGACGGACTACGGGGCATCTCTGACCTAGGGGTAGAGGAGGAGGACGAGGATGTCCAGGAGGAGCGCAAGCTTACCCTCGATGCGTAGTTGCTTGCGGTGGTGAAGGGGGAGGCCAGAATCGGCGGCAATGGAGCTCGACGCATGGCGGCCGGCGTTGAAGAAGACGAGCTCGTGCGCGACGATGACGACGAACTGGACCGATTCCTTGGACGAGGACGACGAGGGTGACGAGGCGGAGCTTTTGTCCCGCTTCGATTCGCTCGGGGACACTTCAATCGACGGCAGCGAGCTCGGCAGCCATGGCAGCTATGGTTGAGCTCGGGGGAGAAATAGAGGGGAGAGAGAGAGAGTTGGGGAGGGAGCAGGTGAGTGAGGGGGCAGGTGAGAGTCGCGGTTCTCTTAACCTCTAGGTGGAGCTCGATGGCATGGCGCAGGGGGAGCAGGTGAGCAGCGCGGCGGCATGGTGCCATGGCGCCATGGCGTGGCCACTGTCACCATAGTGACGAAGACACTCGGTACTTCAGGATTTAACAGCCGGTAGTACCGGTCAAGTCAGCAACCCAAAATCATTTAATTGGGGTACTTAAACCTTTTAAAAAATTATGAAAATTTTCAGGGAGGCTCCCCATACCAAAGTGAAGATCCCCATATTTTTATTTTTAATTATTTGGAAAGTTTAACATGTTTTCCAAAAATAGGAATTGATTTGCACCAATTTTGATGTCTCCATTTTGTGAAACCATTTGGCAATAATTTGATTTTGACAAATAGTTATAAAATGTATTCTTGGAACTTCCTAGACAATTTGGAAACTCAAGAATAATTATTTTGCCAATTTGAGCAATGCATTTGGGTTGGAAATTTGGGGAGGGTTTTGCTTCCCTTTTAATTGTTTTCCAATTGTTGCTTTATTAAACTTAGCAATGTAGAATGTATGCCATGATGCAAGTGCAATGCAAAAGTGAAAATTTGGTTTAAATTTTACAGTACCAAGTTGGGGCTGTTACAGCTAAGGAGAAGTTACCAGACTACGACCGCTCTATTATGAAGTCACGTGAATCTCAGAAGTAGCGGGCGCGTGCAAGTGGGAGAAAAGTTCCCCAACTCGGAGATCAATAAAACCAATCGTGCCCCCCACTCAATGTCTTTTCCGATATCCCTTATGATTCAGACTGTACAAAACTAATCAGAGAAATGGCCGGTGAGCTTGGTTTGTCTATGGCTGAATACTTAGGCTCTATACAAGAGTATCCCATGCCTGAGTTCGCATACAAATACCCGCACGGGAAGCCTCTTGTCATACCTGAGGAGGTCCCAAAGCTACCAACAAAAATGCGAAGATTGCATCAGTGGTACATGGAAGAAGGAAAGAAAGGGACAAACTGGCTCATTTTGGGAAATAAAGATGAGCGTTTCTTGCGTGGAAATGCTGAGATACACATTGAATTTGAAAAATTATTTCAGTTATTCAATCAAGACGCCATCGACAAATCCATCGTCAGTGCCTATTGTCAGTAAGTATTTTTTTCTATAATTAAGTCTCTAGCTTAGCTCGTTCATTGCATGTATAATTATCCTCACTCTATTATGCAGATTGAAGATTCTCGAATGCAAACAAGGACGAATCTATGACCTTGGGTTCGTTGACCCAGATGTCGTTCAGCAACATAATCTAATAAAAAAACCCAAGGAAACAGAGGACGTCTTGGTAAGGGCGTTAAGGAGATAGGAAACCAAAAGGGAAATACTATTTCCTTACAACTTCGGGTGAGTGTTACTATCTTATACACATTCTATTCACTTACTCGATGTTAAGTGTAATTGACGATTTATGCGTGCGCAGGTTCCACTATATTCTGCTAATCATTGTTCCTGACAAACGACTAGTACAAGTCATGGACCCGCTACCTAATGACTCTGAGAAGTGGGCGGACATGCGTGAAATGCTCCAGAGGTAATTTCAATCATTCTGGCACTATATTGTCAACTTTCCTTCATTTCCTGGTATCTAGTAATTAGTAAGTCCTTTATTCATTTTCTTTGCCTGCCAGGGTTTGGAAACGGTTCACCAATAGGGCTCCGGGTGATTGGAAAGAGGAGCTTATATTTGAAGAACGAAGTGTAAGCACTACTAGCTAGACCCACGCATCTGTTTGATTCTAGTTTCAATAACATTATCATGCTTGATTATTATTTTGATTGAACTCTGTTCTCGTAGAGTGCCCGAGGCAGGGATCTGAGAATAATTTATGTGGATTCTACGTCTACGAGTTCATTCGCAAGATGACCTGTGAGAGGGGCAGAATCTTAGAACAACTTCGAGTACGTAAACAATATTCATAATATAATTTTATTACCATCAATTGTGTTGAGATTCATTCATATATATATATATATATGAATGAATCTCAACACAATTGATGGTAATAAACCCTTCTTTAAATTAGATCGAACGGATGTGGGACAGGCTCCTACCGAAGGAACGCGTGCGAGCAATTCAAGAGGAGTTGGCGGCATTCTTACTAGAACATGTCATATCTAAAGACGGAGAATTTTATCCCTACAAGTCGGGATCATAAGAGATATTGTATATATATGGTACTATATATGTAATATGTTCGACTGCAAGGACGAAGAAATAGGTCACACTTTGATCTTATATTTATGACGATGTTGTGTAATGGTTCCTTCCTTGTTGTATATATGTAGTACCGTCAAATTGAATGCAAAACCTTAACCCTAAAAAGGAAAACAATAAATGAAAAAACAATTGAAACGAAAAATAGTAAAATAACCCCTAAACCCTAAAACCCAGCGTGCAAACCTTTAGTCCCAGTTGGTGTTACCAACCGGGACTAAAGAGTCTTCGACACCGGGCGCTCTACAGCGGCCACGTGGAGACCCTTTAGTCCCGGTTCGTAACACAACCTGGACTAAAGGTGTGGGCCTTTAGTCCCGATTGCGCAGTCCCGGTTGTGCAACCGGGACTAAAGGCCCTTTGGGCCCGGCACTAAAGGGCCTTTTTCCATTGGGGTGGCGCCTCCGCGACAAAACTGTCAGTTTCCCTCGGGCAGTGGAGTCGTGGGCTGAGGTCCATGTGGACAAAAAACGATGGGTTCATGGGGGGGATGCGCCCTATGTCGGTAGTTCAGATCCGTCTCATTTCCCACGGCTGGTTAGCTCTCACGCCCAATAACTCTTCCCGAGAGCGTTAAGCCTCCACGAATGCAATAAAACGGACAAAACTTGGGAAAAGTTTATTTGCATTCTAAAAGTGCAAGTTTACAAGTCTTATTCGGAGGTACGGCTCCTAAAACGTAGTTCATAGTCCCTGGTATTGTCCCGTTTGCTTTTAGGATCACTTGTCGTCCTCGCTGGAGAGATGCTTCATGATCTCTTCCACATGGCGGGTCACCTCGGGATCGGTCAACATCTCGGGGGTGAGGCCTTCTAGGTCAGGCAGCGAGAGGAGCTGCTGATTCCGCTGATGGAGGGCCCCGACGAGCTAGGTGGCCACCTGCCGGGTAGTAGCCCTCCCTTCTTGGAGGGTGGCTTTGCTCACGCTCCCTTTGATGCCATCGTCCATCGAGGCCACGAGCTCTAGGAACGAAGGATAGCACCGGAGGGAGTAGGAGTGCTCCCTAGGGAGGACGGGCAAGCCTGTCACCTTTAGCATAGCCAGCGCGTCCATGAACTTTGAAGACCAGGCATGCATCTGGAGAAGGAGCTCATCATTGCCCCGTTGGTGATTGCAGAATTCACTCTCCTCCTTGGCGTGTGCCTCCTTGGCCATCGCTAGGTAACTCTGCACCGCCTTAAGCTGTTTGGACAGCTCCTCATGATGGTCCCAGACAATCTGAGCCTGCGACTTGCTCGTTTCCGTGGCCGCCCGACCCTCAACAAGTTCCTTGGCTTCGGTCCACCGCACGATGTTCATGCGCTCGGCGGCTTCATCCTGAAACTTCACCGCGCCCTCCAGATTTCGGATCCTCTCCTCCAGCGCGACTCGGTGAGCACCTGCGCTCTTCTTGAATTCTTCAGCTCTGGCCAGGGCCGCTTTCTGTGCATCGATGGTGGCTACCAAAGATGCAATCCTCTCCGCATGCTTTTTCCGCTCGTCGCGAACCCGTCGTAGGTCATGCCGAGCTTGTCCCCGACGTTTCTCCTCGTAGGCGAGGTCTTCCGGTCTCTCAACTTGATGGCCTCATCTTTCACCCGGATGGTCTCCTTTGTTTCCTCCTCCACCTCAATGCGAGTCCACACCTACACGTTCAGCATCCCTTGCTCCAGGCATTCCTTGTCGAGGGCCGCCCTGGTCTGGAACGCCTCCTCCACCTCGAGGAAGGTTTTCTTCTGAGCTTTAAGCATACATAGACACTGCTGCAGCTCTTCATGCTGGTAGGACAGCCTAAGCTCGTGGGCATTGAGCAACTCCTCATCCGCTGCCACCCGCTCCTCTCGAGCGCGCACTTCCTCCTCCCGGGAGGAGGAAGAGCGCGCCTGCTGCTCAAACTCGGCCTTTGCGAAGGCAAAGATCTCCCGGACGTTGTGGAACATCTTCAAGAACCCTGGCGGCATGTCTGCTGTCCGCGGACCAGGCTGGGAGCTCGCGGGCCTAAAAGCTAAGGCGCCGCAGGGAGCCTGCTCGGTCTCGGCACCGAGTTCTTGGCGGACCGCTGGGGGCTCGACATCGCCCTCGCCCCCGGCGTAGTCCTCTGGCCCTTCAGCACCAAGTTCTGGGCGGGCCGCTAGGGGCTCAACGTCGCCACCGCCCCCGGCGCGGTCCTCCGCCTCGAGATCTGCATCAACAATGAAGTGTTAGCCTCTGGTGGAATCCCGGTCACCTGGGGGTGACAGAGACAACTCCAGGAGAAATTACCTGGAGATGGCTCGGGGGACGCCGGGTCCTGACCAGGGGCCGCTTGTTCCTGCCCATAGGGAGGCGATGTCAGGGCCGCCATCGATGGCGACCCTTCGGTTCCTCTCTCTGGGGAGCTGGCCCTCGGAGTGGTTCCAACGGGAGATGGGAGCTCCTCCACGACCACCATGGAGCCCTCCGCGGCCTCTGCCGCCTCTTCATCTTCATCAACTCGGGCATGCTTCCGGGGGCTTCCGGACCCGGAGGATCTGCAAACATGCGACGACGGTCAGGGCTGCCGCAGTCCCTGGCAAGCACAGAAGGGTCAGGGTGGGGGTCCAGACTTACCTCTGGACTCGTTTGGCACCGGATAAACCCCACCGCTTCCCCACCAAGTCTCCGAAGCAATCCGGCGTTGACACGCTCTCGTCATCTCCTTCATCGATAAGAATCGGGGGCGGGAGGGCTTCAGATTCTCCATCTGACTCCTGCCCCGCTGGCATGTTCGGAGGTGCTGGCTTCTCAGGGGGCGGCTCTACCCGAGCGCCTCCCTTGCTCACGCTCACTTCCTCCTCGCCTCGGAGGGGTGCGGGTGGAGCCCGTAGGCGTTGCACCGCGGCATGGGAGGCACGACGTCTCCGCCCGCGGGGAGGTCGAGCAACTAGAAAATTCCCGGCGAAAGGTCATACGACACCCCCGGGAGTAAAAAGAACATCTTTCCCTTCAGCAGCTTTGGTGATACCCGGGTCCCCATCTCCCGGCGGGCCTCCCACAACGGCTGAGTTCCAGCGGAGCGATCCCTCGCCGGACATAGTCACCGGTAATCATAGTGCAAGTTCCCTGGCTATATCGGAGCTCTGTCAACCTCCTAATGACCGGGAGGAGGGCTTCATCTTGAGAGCTTAGATCCCTGGAGTTGGCTAAGCTCTCAGCCAGGGCAGATGGCACCAGAAGATGGGGGCTGAGGTTGGCCGCTTGGATGAAGAACCAGTTCCGCCTCCACTCCCTCCAGTTGGCTTGGATCTTCATATCCGGGTACTGGTGCGCCGTTTCCTTCTTGAGGCAGAAGGACACTCCGCCCGCTATCCACTTCGACCTCCCCCTGCGGGGCATGAAGTAGATCGCCAATGTTCACCAAGGCGAAGAAGACCCGTGGGATCGCGCTGCTCCTCCGCGAGTGCGGACCCGACGGATGGGACAAGACAGTCAAGACCGGATGTTGGGGACCCACTTTAACTTTTTTGTCATAGCCCTGGCAGCAGAAGGACGTGGCCGCCGGGACTATGCCCGAGCGGCACCGAGAACCGCGACTAAGGACTGGGGGACCTCCCGGGGTCTCCTTCAACCCGGCAAATGACGCAGAGGTGACGGGGACCCGGACGCCCGGCAGGAGGCCAGGCTCATCCCCGGGAACCAACCTCAGTACAAGGAAAGAGGATAAGCTTGCCAGCTCCGGCTGGAAGCTCCTAGAAGACTTGGGCGCCAAGAAGATGGAGGCGCCACGGGGGGACACGGTCGGAAAAGGTGTCAGCCTGTAACATCCCAAATTTAATAACTAATGAAATAAATAGTTATAAATAACCCCAAAAATCAGAAGCAACAAAAACTTTTTAAGACTCTTCACTAATTGTTGAGTTTTCCTTCCCATTGTTTGTTCCATCAAGTGTGTTGTGTTGTTTGTGTTGATAATCACCTTATGTCAACCTTTGAACTTAACAAAAATAAAACATGACCGTGTGATCATGTATTGACAAGAAAAACTAGTACTCCTTGTATCCTCTACAATCCCATTATTTTTGTTCAAGCCCTTTCCAAAGATTTTTTGGTTTTAACAACAATCCAAAGACCTAGATCTCAAGAAAATAAAATTATTTACAAAACTACATGCTATAAGATAGGGAGATCTCTATGGTACACTCTCCTACGTCATCTAAACCCTAATACTTTTACAAGTATTTAAAACACTTATATCAAAAACCTCTTTGAAAAACTACAAATGGGAATTATATTAACCTCGAGCCTCTTGAAAAATATCAAGTTATGAGTTAAACACCTTTTGAGGCATCCTGTCATGCATGATCACCCTCTCACAAATATATGAAAATTGCTTGGATTAAGATTTACTTCCTTCCTGCTTAATTTACTTATGCTTGACTGTTCACTATGATTGACTCTTTGGTGAGGATTGAATTCCTTGCTTACTTGTGTTGCTTGTTCAACCTTAAATACCTCTAAATGAAAATGATGATGTTATTTATTGCAATGGGAAAAGTTGGTTAAAAAGCTCTCGCGAACTTGATGCACACTTTACTTTTATTGCATTTGATAAAGATGAACCATTGTGATTAATATTATGATGATAGTGGCTTGATAAATGTTTAAGGTTGGGTGTTAGCCCATATGTGCTGTCACATGCAAAGCTTTCAACATGTTCCATCATTTATTTAGTTGATATCATGTACTTTTGTTTATGGATGCCTATCATGATGAAATAATGTGGAAATAGAGTTAAGTTTAAATGGGTTTGTATAAATGGTTAGAGAGAATCCTGGGCCGCTAATCTAAGCCATGCATCATTCATGGTGGAAATTTACTTACATGCTATTTTGAACTCTCTGTGATACACCCTACAATAAAAAGCTATATCAAGTGGTAAATAAAGAGGGTGTTGAGATTGTTCATTATGTTTGTTTGTCTTGTTGTTTTGATGTGGGCTTGATCCATATCATGGGACAAGAGGTACCCCAGTTGAGACTCTTGATGATACCATTATTACTTACAATGATAGATAACTTAAATTTGCTTTGTTTCCCAAGTTGAGTAATCATGGTGTAGGTACTTGTATTCAAGGGCATGAGACATCTAACCTTTACTTTATCAAGGCCACTACTCATATTTGCTTTCACATTTAACTTTAATCATTGAAGATGCTATGATAGGGGAATGAGAGCTTTGCACCAAGTATTACCATTGCAATCAATAACTTAAGTAGAATAGTTTGGAGGATAGATGAAACTTATGCATGTTTGACCTCTACTTATTTATATACTTTTCCAAAGTGTCCACCTTTTACATTCAGATTTTCATCTACACTCTATGGACCACAAGTATGCAAAAGTAAGAATGTCCATAGTACTATCTTTTATGTTACACTTTGTGAACTATCATTGATCATCCTTGCATTGAATACTTGATATCACTTTATAAACTGTTTGCATATTGATACTTCTTTGAATAATGAATCATTTGACTTTATGTAGCAGTAGCAATCATCTTTTATATCCATGTTGTGATTATATTGCAAAGTTCATGTTAGTTTTATCACTTTCATACGATGACGAGCATGAGTTAAGCTTGGGGATGTTGATGCATCTAAAATGCATAGATGAACTTTGCACTATAATAGTTATTTTCCATTCATATTTGCATCATATAAGGGGTATATTACTATTATTTAAATATTTTTGGTAATTAATAATGATTTCCCCTTTTATGGAATTAATCCTGCGTAGGCAGAAAACCCCTATTTCTTTCTTTATTTGTTTCAGGACCTTAACGATGTCATAATGAGCTATAAATTTACAGCGGTCATTATTTTGGAAGGAGGAAGACCTAGGAGCAAAAGAAGCAAACGAACGGAGGCCGGAGGGCCAAAATAGGGGGCCCCACGCGGCTACAGTACCAGGCCGCATGGGCCCACCTATTTCTGCCCTCATGGCCCCGTTTGCATCGATCCTTTGCCCAGAAGCATCCTCGTGACCTAAAAACGCCTATATAAAAGATCCCCCGATGTTTTTCGACGGGAGAGCCACCACAAAAGAGAAACAAGAAACAGAGACCAGGAGGCTGTAGATCGGAGGGGGGAAACTCCGGCGGAGCCCTGCCGGAGAGGTCTCCTTCCTCTCCATCGACATCTCCACCGGCTCCATGATGAAGAGGGAGTAGTCCACCTCTGGACTATGAGTTTGTGGCAGTAGCATATGTATCTATCTCTCTCTTGAGCTTCACTAATTAGCACCGTATGAGCTGCTGAACATGATTATGGTCACTGTTGTAATACCATTGTGGTGGATCTTTCTATGAGTTAATATATGTTGAGATTGCAATGTTTATTTCAGTTATGAAAGTAGATGCATATTATGTACCCTATTCTTATATCCTTGTTATGATCAAACATGTTTATGAGAGCGTGTGTGGGGGAACGTGTGCATTAGTTGGAGTAACGGGGGTGGTGAAGTGATAAGCTGACAACTTAATATCATGATCCATTGGTTGTTTACCTTACTTTGTTGCCTCACTAGGGATAAACCAAAATACCATGTTGCAAGGTATGAGGAGTGACATGCCTCTACCTAAGACTAGATCCATCATGTGTTTATTTTCACTTCATGTCATTAATCTTAAAGCTATACTCTGATGTCATCTTAATTACTAAGGTGTATGATTTAGTTCACATCTTGGTGCAGTATAAGTGAGACTAATAATCAAAAGGTCTCTATGTTAGGACGTGATGCCCATATAATTACTAACATGTCATTGAACTTGTTTGCAATATCATATGTTAAAGAGAGAGTGCATGTGTGAAACCTTGAACCCCGGTCCATTTTTAATCATAAGAAACCACTTTCCAACCACTTTTAAGCATCTTTTACATTCAGCCATTTTAAAATCAGAAAATACAAAAACACTTTTATTGATTGCATTCACAAATAAAAACCCCAAAAATACCATCCATCATCATTACTATCATCCTTGCATATTTATTTACCACCATTGCATATTTATTTACTATTTTGCATCATTTATTATCTTAATATCATTCTCACACCTTGTGCTTGACAACCACTTGGTGAGGTTGAGGGCACAAAGCAATCTACTTTGTTTGCAGGAAATCTAGAGAAGGACAAGGAGATAAAACCCACACTACTGATTCCCCGAGAGTTCGATATTAAACCCTCGAGTCACCTTCTTGGGGAAAACTTCCACTACTACATACTCTGCACTTGGAGGCTAAACCTATCCCTTATATTTATTATTTTCCTTTTAGGGTATCAAGAATGCTTGTTAGATCCCCGGGTCGATTCGGCGAGCCAGACCATGCACTCAGCACCAAACCTGTTGCGCTCAAACCCACTAGTGGTGACGTAATTTATTTTTTCATTTACATCGATGGTTTATCTCCTTTTCTGGTCGTGGGTATTGGGGAAGCTAACCCACCATCCCCTGTGTGTATGCGTGCGGTTCCTCATTTTCATCAGGTGGAGGCAAGCGATTGCAACTAGGCCTGGCGGCCAGCGGCGAGCGGCTCCAGCTGGGGACTCCGACCGGCGAGGAGGGCTGCTGCTAGGGGATGCGGCCGGCAGCGAGCGGCTCCAGCTCGAATTGCGGCGGTCGGCGAGCAGCTGCAGCTTGAATTGCGGCGGTCGGCGAGGGCTGCAGGTGTGAACTGTGGCGTGCGGCGGGCGACGGGTGACCTCAGTGGAGCTGTGGTGAACGGCGGATCAATTCGGCTTGCGGGCGGCGCTGTGGTGCCATCCGTGGTGGTCGGCATCCATGCCGCTTCGCCGGAGCTACCTGGTGGGCTTAGCCGTGAAGGTACCGAGCTGCTTTTCCTTACCTTTTTCTTCAGTTTTTTTCGGTTCAAACCATACTGCTTTTAGGTAGATTTATGCAGGCTATCATTACCTTGAAGCCTGTTTTTGCTGTTCAAACTAATGCTCGTACTTGATTTGAGTTGGTATAGTTTGCTTCTGATCCATCTTTTATGTGGTATTTTTGCAAGCGAGTAGCTGTGATCAATTAGGGCTCCTTATTTTCTGATGGTTTGTGTTTTCATTCACAGATATACACATTTTAGTGAATATTAAGTAAAGATTATGTGGCATCAGTACTGCTCCATAATTATTGTTGCCTATTTAAGGCCCAGTTCTTTTGGCGGCTTCTCCGAGAAGCTGTCCTACCCCCAGCTTCCTGGAAAAGCCGCACTTAAAATTTAGGTAAGCTTCCGAAATGGTTTAGTCTAAACTACTTAGGAAGCCTACCTAAATTTTTGGTGCGGCTTCCCTAAGAAGTTAGGGGTAGGGCAGCTTCCCGGAGAAGCCGCCAAAAGAACTGGGCCTAAATCATCCAATAGTATTCCTGGTATGCCCCGGGGTGTGAGGGGTTGTCCGTTCTGTGTTGTAAGTTGGCTGATGTTAGCATGTCTATGGATAACTTTTTTTTAGGGGGGAAACATAGCACTTTATTGATCTAAAACATTGTTTCTGATACAAAGACCGGTAGGAGGCTGGAGGAGCCAAACCTGACGCCCGATACTACTTGAGACGCTAGCTCGTGCCAGTCTATGGGCTTCCATATTAGAGGATCGACTCCCGTGAACAATAGACACCTCCTGAAAGCATCTGGATTCAGCTTTAACCTCGGCAAGAACCATGATGTAGGTCCCCGCGAAAGGCTGTTGCAGGTTATTAATCACTCCCAGGCAGTCTGTCGCCACTGTGAAGCGAGTAAGCTGCAGGTCGCTCACTAGTGCAAGCGCCTCCCGGCATGCGATCGCTTCAAGGACTGCAGGATCGGAAATACCTGCGATAGTCAGCGATGAGGCACCCAAGTAGACGCCCGCCTCGCTCCGGCAGATTGCCCCCACCGCGCCACCCGTGCCCGTCTTCGCCACAGCAGCGTCAACGTTGATCTTTGCACACCCAGCGCGCGGTGGTATCCACCTGGGGTGTGTCTCCTGCACCCCAGGTCTCAAGCTCTTCTTGTCCTTAATTGAGATAGATAGGTCCTCGAGATACCTCTGAATGAAGAGGTGCATGGACATCGAGCTCTGAAACTCGCCCTCATGGATAATCTTACGCCTTGCATACCAGATAGCCCACATTGTCACCGTCACCTTTGCAAAGTCCTCACGGGACAGTGTCTCCATCATCGCGAATAGCCACTGTTTCGCCGATGGATCTTCATTCATACTCATATGCTCAGTCACCCCTTCATCAGCCAATGCCCACACGCTGCAAGCGATCGGACAATTGAACAGGGAGTGACGCCATGAATCGGCTCCACCACATATCAAGCACAAGCTTGTCTCGGCCATGTGCCTATGGAAATGGACATCGCCCGTCGGCAGGGACTGATGTGCCAGCCGCCAAAGGAAACCGCGATGGGGACGCCACCACACCGCTGCCCAGTAAGGCACTGCTCACCCGCGATGAGGTAACAGGCTACTCGCCGTGGTCAAGGCCACCCACCACGGCGCGAAGCCTCCGACACCAGCCCCTCACCGCGGTGCAGGCCAACCACCACGCCGTGAAAGCTTCCGCATGGCCGCCAGCCTCGACGTTACCGCCGGCCGACGAGACCATCCCTGCTGGCGTACGCTTGCCACCAAAAGTTCCCGCGCCGCCTCCTATTTCCGCTGGCCGACGAGGCCGCCTCCAGCTGCCGCACGCTCCCCTTCGGAACCGGTCCCCGTAGAATAGGTCCAGAAAATGCGGGAAGTGGATAGCTACCCCACAATTAGGAAATAAATAAACTGTCGCGGCCAACGTAAAAAGTGGAAAAGAAATTATGTCACACGAGGGAGACTGGCGGCACTGAACCACGCCCAGAAGGCCCAGAAGGTTCGATGGGTGGTCCGGCTCGATCGAATAGACCCGGGTGCATAATAAGTAATTCTGCACCAGTGTTTTAATATATATATATACACACCCTATTCAGCACCCAGGGTGCATAATACATATTTTGCACCCTAAGTTTCTTTTACTTTCTTTTATTTAAAATTTATGTTGTAAGAATAATGCCGCCAACTCCTCTTGAATTGCTCGCATGCATTCCTTTTGTAGGAGCCCGTCCCGCATCCGTTCGACCTAATTTAAAGAAGGGGGTCAATATATATATATGAATGAATCTCAACACAATTGATGGTAATAAAATAATATTGTGAATATTGTTTACGTACTCGAAGTTGTTCGAAGATTCTGCCCCTCTCACAGGTCCTCTCGCGAATGAACTCGCAGATGTAGAATCCACATAAATTATTCCCGGATCCCTGCCATGGGTACTTTACGAGAACAGAGTTCAATCAAAATAATAATCAAGCCCGATAATGTTATTGAAACTAGAATCAAACAGATGCACGGGTCTAGCTAGTACTAATTACACTTAGTTCTTCAAATGTAAGCTCCTCTTTCCAATCACCCGGAGCCCTATTGGTGAACTGTTTCCAAACCCTGGCAGGCAAAGAAAATAAATAAAGGACTTATTAGTTACTAGATACCAGGAAATGAACGAAAGTTGCCGATATAGTGCCATAATGATTGAAATTACCTCTGGAGCATTTCACGCATGTCCGCCCACTTCTCAGATTCATTACGTAGCGGGACCATGACATGTACTAGTCCTTTGTCAGGAACAATGATTAGCAGAATATAGTGGAACATGTGCACGCATAACTCGTCAATTACACTTAACATTGAGTAAGCGAATAGAATGTGTATAAGACAGTAACACTAACCCGAAGTTGTGAGGAAATAGTATTTCCCTTTTGGTTTCCTGTCTCCTTAACGCCCTTACCAAGAGGTCCTCCGTTTCCTTGGGTTTTCTATTACATTATGTTGATGAACGACATCTGGGTCAACGAACCCAAGGTCATAGATTCATCCTTATATGCATTCGAGAATCTTCAATCTGCATAATAGAGTGAGGATACTTATACATGCAATGAACGAGCTGTTCTAGAGACTTAATTACAGAAAAATACTTACAGACAATAAGCACTGACGATAGATTTGTCGATGGCATCTTGATTGAATAACTGAAATAATTCTTCAAATTCAATATGTATCTCGGCATTTCCACGCAAGAAATGCTCATCTTTAATTCCCAAAATGAGCCAGTTTGTCCCTTTCTTTGCTTCTTCCATGTACCACTGATGCAATTTTCGCATTTTTGTTGGTACCTTCGGGACCTCCTCGGGTCTGACAAGAGGCTTCCCGTACTGGTATTTGTATGCGAACTCAGGCATGGGATACTTTTGTATAGAGCCTAAGTATTCAGCCATAGACAAACCAAGCTCACCGGATGTTTCTCTGATTAGTTTTGTACAGTCTGAATCATAAGGAATATCAGAAAACACGTTGAGCGGGGGCATGATTGGTTTTCCTGATCTCTGAGCTGGGGAACTTTTCTCCCGCTTGCACGCACCCACTACATCTGAGATTCACGTGACTTCATAATAGAGCAGTTGTAGTCTGGTAACTTCTCAGTCGTTGGTCGCCTCAGGTTTTTCAAAGTTTCTTCACTTTTGCCAGATCTATTTTCTCCACTGGGTCCGGCCGCTCCGGTGCTAACTGACGTTTCACATCCGCGTCTACTTCTCTGGCAAGTTCCTCATCAGTCATCTCGTAAGCTAACTTATTGGCAGGAGTGGCCTTTTTTGCTTTCTTCGTTGAGGATTTTTTAGGAGCTGTAGCACTAGCCGCTGGAGCGGCGCCGGTGATGCTCTCCCGCTTAAGAACCCGAGGCTGAGGCGGCGGAGGCGGCTGAGCCTGCTAAGGTGGCAGAGGCAGCTGAGCCTGCTGAGGCAGCGAAGGCGGCTGAGTCTGTTGAGTCGGCGGAGATGGCTGATTCTGCTGCGGCGGTGAAGGAGGCTGAGTTGGGTGAGGTGATCGAGATAGCTGATTCTGCTGCGACAGCAGAGGTGGCGGAGACGGATGAGGCAGTGGAGACGGTGGCCCTGGCTTCCAATTTGGAAGCACAATGTGTTCCTTCTGCCATAGAATAGTAGTTTTTCTGGCATCTCTCAGTGCAGTCTCCCCTTCACCTGTAGGGTAGTCAAGTTCCAGGACCTCAAATCCCTTTATAACTTCATCCACTGCGACAACAACATAGCCAGCTTCAATCGCCACCTTCACGGTTAGGTTCATCGATGGAGCATGTAGCTCCCAATTTTCCCTCTCCGTGATATCATCCACGGGGTAGCGACGAGCCGAGATATCTGGCCGAACAAGCTCCATGGAAGCCATGCTGCTTTTCCGCTGAGATAGTGGGCCGCTATTTTCCAATGCAGGATCTTCGTGCCGCTGAGATTGGCCGGTAGCTTCCTGGCTGGTAAGTGCATCTAGTATCTCCTGCTGCCTCATTAGTTTTTCTTCGATCTGCTTCAGCCGGTCTGCCTCCTCTTTCTTTTTCCTCCCTCGGCTTCTATAAGTGTCACTGCAGTTGGGAAACCCATACTTCCACAAAACGGAGCCTTCTGTGCCTCATGCTCGTCCACTGTGTTCTTTATTCCCGAGGGCGTGTGTTAGCTCGTCGTTCTCTCTGTCTGGATGGAACTGTAGTGACCTTGCCTGTTAAAATAGACAAGATACCTGTGTATAGTGCTAGTCCCTGGATCGACTCGCTAGCACACACAGTACAAGATGAAATACCACAACAGTGCATCAATTTATTACACGCATGATCCAGAATTCAAAGTAGTTTCGATTACAAAGTGCATAGCTCGGAGCTAGCTTTATTTAGAGTAAACAGCGGAAATAATTATTAAGCATGGAGTCTCCATCATCTTCATGCTGCCACAGGCGAACATGTCGGTTGTAGACTCGAAACCCCTAACGAACCTCACTCTTCATCGGAACAACCTGATAAAATATATCAACAAGGTGGGTCAGAACCATATAAAATGGAACTGGCAAGTGACACTTTGTGGACTCATATTGGAACAACTCTAGTAACCTATATGCATATTTGGCTTGGTGGAGTTTGAAGGCTATTTTGCAGAAAGCCAACTTTTTCCTAACTGTTCATAAAACAAATTTTTTTTTTTATCTATACGAGACTTTCATGGCATGAAAGCCACCATCTCGGCTACCCTTGTTCACCCAACAATTTTTAATTTAGAGAAATTTGAGTGATGAGATCTTCCGTTGACGTCCTCGTCCAGTTTGCTCAGAAATGTCCGTAACCGGGGACACGGCTATGATCATAGTTTTACTACTCTCGAGAGGTTGTGCACTTTCACCACTAGACTTAACCAACCCAAACTATCCCTCACACTCCAATAGTGTTTCGGGGAAAAGAAGAAGGTTAAGACGAGATCTTTCAGAAGCATTTTCCCACCCCATACCGGCCTGACACGTTCCACCTACAACCCTCTACCACCACCTGTCAAGCCGGGGTGAGTCCACACAACTTAGTTGATCAAGACAGAGCCCATATGACTAATGGCTGCACTGGAAGCTAACTAAACAGGGAGTAACGTCGATCTCTTTGTCCCTGGGTGGCCATCCACAAGTGCACATACTCGGGTAAAACCATAGACATGGCCCCGAGCAGCCACTCAACTCCAACCGCCAAGCAATTCCAAAATCCACCCAGGAGGTTCTTTCAACTTAGTAGATATTTTACTTTTATCAAAAACAACATTTTGCATAGCAAGACTAGAATTCTACCAAGTTATCATAGGTGTGTCTAGACCAACTAGTAAAGGAGGAACTATACTAAATAGTTTTAAATCATAGCAATACTAATAACTTATCATGCAATTTTCCAAGTAATACTACAACATGCATAATTCAAAATAATAGGACAGAAATATGCAAGTGTGCCACTTGCCTTGGCAACAAGAGGAGCAGGAGTAGCAGCTGCAAAGGTCCTCGGTTCCCTCCGAATAATCTAACAAAAACAACACACACAAATAAACATACAATTCACACAAGTGGCAATACAAAAATTATGCTATGCATGAATATGCAAAATTTACAACAACACAAAAATAAGTTTACTTTCTATTCTCTGGTTGTACTATATGCATGATGCTACAAAACAAATTTTATTAAATTACTTAATAGGAATAAAACCAAAACACTCAAAAAGGCTAAAACAAGGGTTTTATAGTTTTCTGTAATAAAATATTTTATAAATTTTGGAAAACAAGTCTACTAGACAGAGGACATCTAGACAAAGCTTCTGCAATTTGGATCACTCAAATTGGATTTGTAGAACTCAAGATATGGCTAAAATAAGGTTTTAGGGTTTCTGCAAATACCAAGTGTGTGCACGTATCAAAAGTGAAATTTTATTGCACCACTGTATTCTACACATTTTTCTGAATCCATAGACATCAAAATCACTAAATTTGGATTTGTGGTTTAGGAGATATGGAATTTCAAAGTTTGGATGAATTTCTGTCAAAAAACAGAAAAACAGATAAATAAAAAAAAAGAACGGGCGACGTGGCGCGCCCTGATTCATCGATACCGGTTCGGGTTTTTAAAATAAAACCGGACCGTTGGATCAAGATCCTGCGGCCCGAAAAGGATCGGCCGGGATCGGGCGGCGCGACCGGCCGGAACCCTAGCCCGCGCGGCGGTGCCGGGCCGGCACGGCGCGTTCCGGCGTGTCCAGAGGGAGAGGGAGGACGGCGTGCTCACCACGGCGTGCAGGGGACGGAGGCGGGCTCGGTGGCGAGGGTGGCGGCGACTTGGAGCTCCGGTGCGGCGGGAATTCCTTGCCGGAGTTGCTCCCGCGGGCGGCCGGCGTCGGGCCGAGGATGCTCGCGTCCAACTGAGGCACGGGAGGGTACAAAACCTTGTCAAAAAGGTGCGCCATGAAGAAATAAATGAAGGGGGAGGGAAGAAATGGCACGGGGATGCCGGACTTCACCGGAATCGAGCTCGACGGTGGCGGCAACCGGCGGGACGGCGAGCACGATTGGGGGCAGCCCGGGGGCTATTGGGACGGGAGAAGTGGGGGCAAATGGAGAGGAGGTGGTGGGGGTTAAGGGGCGCGCGATGGTGCGGCAGTTCGCACTCGCGGTAGTGCGCAATCACGCGAGGGAGCCGACGGGGTGACGGGCAAGCTCCCGCGGCTGTTGGGGACGGAGCTGACATGCGGGACCCGCATGTCAGTGGGAGAGAGGGGGAAAGGATGCGGGTGGGCTGAGCTGGGCTGTGGCTTGCTGGGCTGGCCCGGTTGGGCTGGCTCGGCCGGCCTTCTTTTTTTTTTTTTTAAACAAAACCTTTTTCTATTTTCTGTTTTCAAAAAAACAAGGCAAAACCAAACTTAAACTTTTGAGAAAAAATTTGATAAAATACTTTTTGAAAAGCTTGTTAAAAATAGAACACTTTGGCACTTAGTTTGCCAACAAAATAAAATAAAATAATTGGTTTTATGACAAGGGTAAATTAACCCTATTATGCCAAAATAATTATTTTAACACCAAAGTTTGAGTTTAAAACCCTAAACTAAAGACTTAAAAATGCAATGCAGCAAGAGATGATGCATGAATGGAACTTTTTAAATTTTTGAAATTTTGGGATGTTACAAACCTAACCCCCCTTAAGATGAATCTCGTCCCCGAGATTCGGATTGGCTAGCAAATAGGTGTGGATGGTCTTCTCGTAGGTCATCTTCTCGTTCCCAAGTAGCTTCATCCTCCGTATGATGATTCCACTGTACCTTGCAAAATTTTATCGTCTTGGTTCGAGTAACTCGTTCTGCTGTCTCCAAGATCTTTACAGGCTTCTCTTCATAAGTAAGATCACTCTCCAGTTGAACTTCCTCTAGCGGCACTGTATCTCTCAGTGGTGTTTCTGCCATCTCCGGGTGACATTTCTTCAACTGGCTCACATGGAACACATTATGAACCGCTGATAAGACCTCTGGTAGTTCCAACTCATAAGCTACTTCTCCCTTGCGAGACAAGATTTTATAGGGTCCAATAAAGCGAGGTGCAAGTTTTCCTTTGATGCCAAATCTCTTTACTCCACGAAGTGGTGAAACTCTAAGATATGCCCTATCTCCAACTTCATATGTAATCTCTCTTCTCTTGGAATCCGCATAACTCTTCTATCTTGATTGAGCAATTTTCAGTCTATCTTTTATCAATCTCACTTTCTCTTCTGCTTCCTTAATTATATCTGGTCCGAATAAACTTCTCTCACCTACACCACTCCAAAGTAATGGTGTAGTGCATTTCCTACCATACAAAGCTTCAAATGGAGACATCTCTATACTGGCTTGGTAGCTATTGTTATAAGAGAACTCCGCATATGGCAGATTATCATCCCAACTTGATTTGTAGTCCAGTGCACATGCCCTGAGCATGTCCTCTAAAATCTGATTTACTCTTTCTGTGTGTCCATCAGTCTGTGGGTGGAAAGTTGTGCTAAACTCCAGCCTGGTTCCAAGTGATTCATGCAATTGCTTCCAGAAATGTGAGGTAAATTGGGTACCCCTATCAGATACAATCTTCTTAGGAACACCGTGTAAACACACAATTCTCTTCATATAAATTTCTACTAATTTTGCACTGGAATACGTAGTCTTCACCGGCACAAAGTGGGCTACTTTTGTTAGACGATCAACTATGACCCAAATCGAATCATATCCAGATTTGGTTCTGGGTAATCCTGTGATGAAATCCATACCAATTTGTTCCCACTTCCAGTCTGGAACTGGTAACGGTTGTAGTAATCCTGCTGGCTTCTGGTGTTCGGCCTTCACACGACTGCATACATCACATTTTGCGATATACTCAGCGATATCTCTCTTCAAGCCATTCCACCAAAATCTCTCCTTAACATCCATATACATCTTAGTGTTTCCTGGATGTATAGAGTAAGGGGAGTCATGAGCTTCTTGAAGAATCAACTTCCTAAGGGCTTCATCGTGTGGTACGCAAATGCGTTTCCCAAACCACATGGTACCATTTTCATCTTCCCGAAAACCCTTGGCCTTGCCTTCGCTTAGGTTCTTTTTGATTTCTTCCATCACTTTATCACCTTTCTGTGCTTCCTTTATTTTGTCCATCAAAAGAGGTTGTACTTCTAATGAGGCTAAGAATCCCTCAGGTACCACTTCCAACCTAAGGTCCTTAAATTCTTTGCATAAATCTTCAGGTAATTCTCCTGCCGTAAGTCCGTTTACATAGACTTTGCGGCTCAAAGCATCAGCCACTACGTTGGCTTTTCCAGGATGGTACTGTATACTCAAATCATAGTCCTTGATAAGTTCTAACCATCTCCTTTGACGCATATTCAACTCCTTCTGGGTAAAGATATATTTCAGACTTTTATGATCAGTGAATACTTCACAACGATTGCCAAACAAATATTGCCTCCATGTCTTCAAAGCGTGTACCACTGAAGCTAACTCCAAGTCATGAGTGGGGTAATTAACTTCATGCTTCTTAAGCTGTCTTGAAGCATAAGACACTACCTTGCCTCCTTGCATTAACACACTTCCCAAGCCATGACGTGAAGCGTCACAATAGACTTGGAAATCTTTCTCTATATCTGGTAGACACAGAACAGGGGCGGATACTAATTGCTTCTTTAGTTCTTGAAAGCTAGACTCACATGCGTCAGTCCACTCAAACTTCTTATCCTTCTTCAATAGTTCTGTCATAGGCTTGGCGATTTTGGAGAAATTTTCAATGAACCTCCGATAATATCCCGCCAATCCCAAGAAACTTCGGATCTCGCCAACATTCTTTGGTGGTACCCAATTTGTCACCGCGGATACTTTTTCAGGATCCACCGCTATTCCTTCCTTAGACACCACGTGTCCTAGAAATCCAACTTGGTCCAACCAAAATTCACACTTGCTGAATTTGGCATATAACTTATGCTCTCGGAGTCTTTGCAATATCAGGTGCAAATGTTCTTCATGCTCTTTGTGGCTTTTAGAGTAGACTAAAATGTCATCGATGAATACAACGACAAATTTATCCAAAAAGTCCATAAACACTTTATTCATCATGTTCATGAAATATGCCGGTGCATTGGTCAACCCAAATGGCATCACCGTATACTCATATAGGCCGTATCTAGTGGTGAAAGCGGTCTTGGGTATATCCATTTCTCTGACTTTCATCTGGAAGTACCCTGATCGAAGATCGATTTTTGAAAATACACAAGCACCTTCCAATTGATCAAAGAGATCATTGATTTTTGGTAGTGGATACTTATTCTTGATGGTTTGTTCATTCAGGGCTCGATAGTCCGTGACTAGCCTCTGTGTACTATCCTTCTTCTGCACGAATAGGATTGGTGCTCCCCATGGTGAGGAACTTGGACGAATAAATCCTTTCTGCAGATGCTCATCAAGCTGCTTCTTGAGCTCTTTTAATTCATCTGTGGCCATTGGGTATGGTCTTTTAGCAATTGGTCCTGTACCCGGTTTTAGTTCAATGAGAAACTCAACATCTCTATCAGGTGGCATTCCCGGTAGTTCTTCTGGAAACACATCTGGATATTCTTTCACTATAAGGACATCTCCTAGGCTAACCCCCTTAAGAGAATTAAGCCTAACTTTCCTTAATTCAAACTTCGATCGAAACCTTATTTTCTTTCCTTCTAGTGTGGTGAGAGTGATAGCTCTATTTGCACAGTCTATGATTCCTTCAAAACTAGTCATCCAATCCATTCCCAAGATAACATCCAAACCTTGGGTCTCTAGGACGATCAAGTCTGCCGGAAACTGATGTTTTCCAATCTTCATATTCAACTGTCTACACTCAGAATTCACTATCATTTCTCCACCAGGAGAACTTACCCTAATAGGTTTCCCTATACTCTCAACTACTAGCCCATGTTTGTTTACAAATGCCCTTGAAATGAATGAATGTGATGCTCCGGTATCAAATAAGACTAGAGCTGGAAAGGAGTTGAGCAAGAACGTACCAATCACAGCATCGGGTTCATCATAGACTTCCTCCACATTGATGTGGTTCACATGTCCCTTCTGGAAAGGGTTGGGCTTGGCAGCTTCTTCAGCCTTCCTTTCTGGGCAATCTGTAGCATAGTGACCCTTATTCTTGCACTTGAAGCAAATCACTTGGCTAATATCCTTCTTATGCTCATGATTAGGGCGATGCTATCCATGGTTATGACTATGGCCAGCATGTCCATTTCCTTTGTAGCCTCCATTGTTTCCCTTGAATCCACCTGTGTGGTTATGACCATGATGCTTGTGGTTGCTTCCTCCACTATGGTGGTTCCCATGTTTATGTCCATGGCTCATATCATGCGAGAAGTGCTTCTTGAATGAGGGCTCAGAATGGTGTTTGTTGGTACTCATCTTCCTCTTCCTGTTTTCAGCCTTCTTGATATTATCTTCCAGTGTTATTGATTGATCAAGAAGGGTCTGGTAATTTGGGGTGTATGCAACTGACAAAGGGACCTTTAGTTCATCACACAGTCCCCTAAGGAATTTCTCCCTTCTCTTGCCATCGGTGTCAATATCCTCAGGAGCGTAACGAGACAACGTGTAGAAGTCATCCATATATTCCTTGAGCGTCCTGTTACCCTGCCTCAGATTGCGGAACTCCTCTTTCTTTAAGTTCATAATACCCGTGGAAATGTGTGCATTGCGAAATCCCTCCTTGAACGTCTCCCACGTGAGTCCATCCAGTGGGTGAGTGATCTGGTAGGTCTCCCACCATTGGGCTGCTGGCCCTTCAAGCAAGTGTGCCGTGAACCTCACTTTTTCGGTGTCACTACACTCACATGTCACTAGATCCTTACTGATTGAGCGCAACCAATCGTCTGCCACAATTGGCTCAGTTGCGGTCGAGAATTTATTGGGTTTGAGCCTCAGAAACCTAGCCAGTCTGTCCACTTGAGGTGGTGGCGGCGGTGGCGGCGGTGGTGGTGGTGGCGGATTGTTGTTGTTCTGAGCATGCGCAATGAATTGCGTCATCATCTGCATCAGTTGGGCTTGAGCTGCTATCAGTTGTTGAATTGCATCGTTCTCGGGATCACGACGGGGAGGCATCTGTGGTTTTAAGAATAGATGAGTACAGATAGAAAGATCTAAAGAAATATTTCTACCCATACAAGCAATTAACAACAAACAAACAAGCGAACTCAAAGAGAACTCGAACATAGAATTTTGGGAAAACCGTACTAAACGTTTAGGTAACCACGTAGCAAGGTTCTGGAAAACAAGTACGAAGGTACTGCCATACCACAAGTTGGTAGGTCAATACTAAAGCTTATTGTCGACTAACGACTTATTAAGGAGAGGTGGGCAACTACTCGTCCTGGATCCTGGCAAGAAACTCCACGGCGGCTTCAGTCTTGCGGCGCTTCTGTCCAGAACTCGCCTTCCTAGCCTTCCACTCCTCAACCGAGACCTCCTCGCCATCAGTGGTGTACATGACTCTCTCCTCAGGGTCTTCCTCCGATGACTCGCCAGCTGACTCCTTGGCGAGACGGGCACACTGCTCCTGCAGGGCTGCTATCATCGCCTGCTGTTGGTCCACCTTGTTCCCTAGCTTGAGATTCTCTGCCTCCAGCTTCTGGTTATCCTCCATGAGCTTCTGCTTCTGGGCCTCCTGTGCCTCTGCTAGCTCCTCAGCGGTCTCAATCTGCACTCTCTGTGCCTCGACCAGCTCCTTGGCCTGGTCTAGAACCATCATCCCTGCACGTAACTCATACCCAGTCCTGTAGAGTAGCGTCTCCAGATCCTCCAAGTGTAGCTCAAATATATCCAAGTCCTTGCGACCCTCCACGGTCCAGTATGGCATCCCCTGAGCATCACGCTTGCCGAAGCGACGATAGATAGACTCTGGGGGTAAAAGCTCGAAGTACTGCTCACAGATACGGGACAAAACCTCCTGCTTTGCCATCAAAAGTCTAGTTCCCCAAGAGGTGTACTTCTTCTTGAAAACAATCGGCGCAGTGGGGGTACCAATAGGCCTGGACAATACCTCTGTCTCAATCTCCCAGCGGTGGACTGTGGGTACATCAGAAGGCACCACTCTACCCTTGAAGATAGGAGGAACGAGGCTCAGAACTCTGCAGATACCCATCAGCTGTCTACCAAAGACACAGGTGTCATCGTCGGTCGGAACTCTCATGTGAGTGAAGACAGACATCTACACAAAGGTTAGACAAAAGAGCATTAGACAAGAGTTACGATGGTTAGTCAAAATAATAATAAAATAAAATAACTTAGTACAAAAGTTGAAATGCAGAAAATAGGTTTTTGGATTTCCTAGGGTCAACCTATGTCTATCCAAACCTAGGGTTTCGAACCTACAGGCAACACATTGCTCTGATACCATCTGTAGTGACCTTGCCTGTTAAAATAGACAAGATACCTGTGTATAGTGCTAGTCCCTGGATCGACTCGCTAGCACACACAGTACAAGATGAAATACCACAACAGTGCATCAATTTATTACACGCATGATCCAGAATTCAAAGTAGTTTCGATTACAAAGTGCATAGCTCGGAGCTAGCTTTATTTAGAGTAAACAGCGGAAATAATTATTAAGCATGGAGTCTCCATCATCTTCATGCTGCCACAGGCGAACATGTCGGTTGTAGACTCGAAACCCCTAACGAACCTCACTCTTCATCGGAACAACCTGATAAAATATATCAACAAGGTGGGTCAGAACCATATAAAATGGAACTGGCAAGTGACACTTTGTGGACTCATATTGGAACAACTCTAGTAACCTATATGCATATTTGGCTTGGTGGAGTTTGAAGGCTATTTTGCAGAAAGCCAACTTTTTCCTAACTGTTCATAAAACAAATTTTTTTTTTATCTATACGAGACTTTCATGGCATGAAAGCCACCATCTCGGCTACCCTTGTTCACCCAACAATTTTTAATTTAGAGAAATTTGAGTGATGAGATCTTCCGTTGACGTCCTCGTCCAGTTTGCTCAGAAATGTCCGTAACCGGGGACACGGCTATGATCATAGTTTTACTACTCTCGAGAGGTTGTGCACTTTCACCACTAGACTTAACCAACCCAAACTATCCCTCACACTCCAATAGTGTTTCGGGGAAAAGAAGAAGGTTAAGACGAGATCTTTCAGAAGCATTTTCCCACCCCATACCGGCCTGACACGTTCCACCTACAACCCTCTACCACCACCTGTCAAGCCAGGGTGAGTCCACACAACTTAGTTGATCAAGACAGAGCCCATATGACTAATGGCTGCACTGGAAGCTAACTAAACAGGGAGTAACGTCGATCTCTTTGTCCCTGGGTGGCCATCCACAAGTGCACATACTCGGGTAAAACCATAGACATGGCCCCGAGCAGCCACTCAACTCCAACCGCCAAGCAATTCCAAAATCCACCCAGGAGGTTCTTTCAACTTAGTAGATATTTTACTTTTATCAAAAACAACATTTTGCATAGCAAGACTAGAATTCTACCAAGTTATCATAGGTGTGTCTAGACCAACTAGTAAAGGAGGAACTATACTAAATAGTTTTAAAGCATAGCAATACTAATAACTTATCATGCAATTTTCCAAGTAATACTACAACATGCATAATTCAAAATAATAGGACAGAAATATGCAAGTGTGCCACTTGCCTTGGCAACAAGAGGAGCAGGAGTAGCAGCTGCAAAGGTCCTCGGTTCCCTCCGAATAATCTAACAAAAACAACACACACAAATAAACATACAATTCACACAAGTGGCAATACAAAAATTATGCTATGCATGAATATGCAAAATTTACAACAACACAAAAATAAGTTTACTTTCTATTCTCTGGTTGTACTATATGCATGATGCTACAAAACAAATTTTATTAAATTACTTAATAGGAATAAATCCAAAACACTCAAAAAGGCTAAAACAAGGGTTTTATAGTTTTCTGTAATAAAATATTTTATAAATTTTGGAAAACAAGTCTACTGGACAGAGGACATCTAGACAAAACTTCTGCAATTTGGATCACTCAAATTGGATTTGTGGAACTCAAGATATGGCTAAAATAAGGTTTTAGGGTTTCTGCAAATACCAAGTGTGTGCACGTATCAAAAGTGAAATTTTATTGCACCACTGTATTCTACACATTTTTCTGAATCCATAGACATCAAAATCACTAAATTTGGATTTGTGGTTTAGGAGATATGGAATTTCAAAGTTTGGATGAATTTCTGTCTAAAAACAGAAAAACAGATAAATAGAAAAAAGAACGGGCGACGTGGCGCGCCCTGATTCGTCGGTACCGGTTCGGGTTTTTAAAATAAAACCGGACCGTTGGATCAAGATCCTGCGGCCCGAAAAGGATCGGCCGGGATCGGGCGGCGCGACCGGCCGGAACCCTAGCCCGCGCGGCGGTGCCGGGCCGGCACGGCGCGTTCCGGCGTGTCCAGAGGGAGAGGGAGGACGGCGTGCTCACCACGGCGTGCAGGGGACGGAGGCGGGCTCGGTGGCGAGGGTGGCGGCGACTTGGAGCTCCGGTGCGGCGGGAATTCCTTGCCGGAGTTGCTCCCGCGGGCGGCCGGCGTCGGGCCGAGGATGCTCGCGTCCAACTGAGGCACGGGAGGGTACAAAACCTTGTCAAAAAGGTGCGCCATGAAGAAATAAATGAAGGGGGGAGGGAAGAAATGGCACGGGGATGCCGGACTTCACCGGAATCGAGCTCGACGGTGGCGGCAACCGGCGGGACGGCGAGCACGATTGGGGGCAGCCCGGGGGCTATTGGGACGGGAGAAGTGGGGGCAAATGGAGAGGAGGTGGTGGGGGTTAAGGGGCGCGCGATGGTGCGGCAGTTCGCACTCGCGGTAGTGCGCAATCACGCGAGGGAGCCGACGGGGTGACGGGCAAGCTCCCGCGGCTGTTGGGGACGGAGCTGACATGCGGGACCCGCATGTCAGTGGGAGAGAGGGGGAAAGGATGCGGGTGGGCTGAGCTGGGCTGTGGCTTGCTGGGCTGGCCCGGTTGGGCTGGCTCGGCCGGCCTTCTTTTTTTTTTTTTTTTAAACAAAACCTTTTTCTATTTTCTGTTTTCAAAAACAAGGCAAAACCAAACTTAAACTTTTCAGAAAAAATTGATAAAATACTTTTTGAAAAGCTTGTTAAAAATAGAACACTTTGGCACTTAGTTTGCCAACAAAATAAAATAAAATAATTGGTTTTATGACAAGGGTAAATTAACCCTATTATGCCAAAATAATTATTTTAACACCAAAGTTTGAGTTTAAAACCCTAAACTAAAGACTTAAAAATGCAATGCAGCAAGAGATGATGCATGAATGGAACTTTTTAAATTTTTGAAATTTTGGGATGTTACAGGAACATCCCGTCATATACCTCCTTCATTATCTTTTTAAGTTCAGTGAGGGGGTTGCAAGTTGTGCTTTTGTAAAAATGCACTTCCCTGTTTCTGGGTGCAACTTTCCCCCATGCCCGTAGAACCAAAGCTTTGCCCGTTCAGCCCACTCCTGCATCTCAGGAATTATCCCTTTTTCAAGCAGGTCGTTCTCATCTTTCTCCAACTTAGGCTTGGTAGCCCTGTAGCCACTTGACCCCATGCTGTGGTGATATTCTTTCTTTGCAGCATTTTTCTTATTTATTGCTGACCTTTTCGTAGCCTCCTCCGATGTCTTGTACTCGACAAATTCGTCCCAGTGATCTTTTAGCTTCTCATATGGTCTAGTGAATTCTGGAGTCTTTCCTTTAAGGACATAATCCTTGTTTAACCTTTTCTTCCAGTTGATAAATTGTTCGGCCATCTTCTTAAGGGTCCACTCCTTGACCTTTTCCTCTATGGGATCCTCGTTATTTTCATCCCCCTCTAACGGATGAGCATCATCCAAATCATTTTGACGAGGTAGCGTGAAATTAGCCATGGGCGTTCCAATGGTTGTCTTTGGCTCTATCGTTGACAAAACCAGCAGATGAGCGTGGTCCAACCGCCTTTGGCTTATTCCAGTCTTGAATGGTGATCGGGATGTTGTCCCTAACAACAACTCCGCATCGACTTATAAATATTTTGGCGTGCGTCATGGGAAGAATTGGTCTGCCATCTTCTGCGATGTCTTCGATCTTGTACCTTTCATCTTTCTCCAACCTTTTGGCTAGGCCTCGTTTGTTGTCAGAAGATTTGCTCGATCCTGAGGGCTAAAAGAAGAAAGAGCATTAATATATGTATATACAAATCAAATTATGCATTTAGTCAACAGAGGGTTAATTAATATACCTTGCCGGACCCTGTAGTAATTAAGGTTTGAGAACCGGAGCCGTCAGCTTCTACCTCCACTCCCTCACCGGAGTCGTTCAAAAAGCTCGAGGTGATATCGATGTCATCATCACCGCGGATCACATCCTCCAATATTTTTTCCTGATATTCGTCTCTGCCGCGATCCATAGTTTCTACAAAGACAATTGACTTGTGGTTAATTAGCAAAAAGATAAGACATATCAAAAATTCATTAGCAAAGAGATAAGACATATAATTTTTAACAAGTACTATAATTTTTAACAAGTATTATAATTCTATAATTTTTAACAAGTCTCTCCCACCAGTTTTTATTTTACATTGAAATTTTTATTATTGCCATTTTTATTACACACAAGTACTAAATTATTGCAATTTTTATTAACAATATAGATCACTAATTAATTTTTATTGCCAGATTATTAACTTTTTAACAAGTATTATAATTCTATAATCACAGTTTTATTTTACATTGAATTTTTTATTATTGCTTATTACACACAAGTACTAAATTATTGCAATTTTTATTAACAATATAGATCAGTAATTAATTTTTATTGCTAGATTATTGACAACATAATTTAGCTAAGTTAGCTAGGTTAATCAAATTTAGCAAATTTAGCTAATAGTTTGTTTTAACAAATTTAGCTAAGTTAGCTAAGTTAATCAAATTTAGCTAAGTTAACAAATTTAGCTAAGTTAACAAATTTAGCTAAGTTAGCTAAGTTAGTCAAATTTAACAAATATAGCTAACAAAAAAAGCATATTAACAACATATTAATTTTTATTGCTAAATTATTAAAAACATATTTTAGCTAAGTTAATCAAATTTAGCAAATTTAGCTAACAAAAAAATTAACAAATTTAGCTAAGTTAGCTAAGTTAATCTAATTTAGCTAAGTTAACAAATTTAGCTAAGTTAGCTAAGTTAGTCAAATTTAACAAATTTAGCTATCAAAAAATCATATTAACAACATATTAATTTTTAATGCTAAATTATTAACAACATATATTAGCTAAGTTAATCAAATTTAGCAAACAAAAAAAATTAGCAAATTTAGCTAACAACAAAATTTAACAAATTTAGCTAAGTTCGGCCGGTTCCTTACTGGAGGAGAAGAGGAGGAGGGCCGGCGAGGAGGACGGCGGCTGGCGACGAGGAGGACGGCGGCCGGCGAGAAGGAGGACGGCGGCCGGCGAGGAGGGTCCGAGAGCACGACGGTCGAGAGGAGGACGACGCGGCGGCCGGCGAGGAGGAGCTCTCAGAAGAGGAGGAGGAGAACGCGGTGAGGAGGAGCTCGGCCGGCGAGCGGCAGCGCGTGGAGGGTGGGGTGGCGTGTGGAGGCCGGCGGCGGGCTCGGGCGGTGCGGCGGATTTGGGCTGCTTGCTGGCGCCGGTTTCTTGCGCGCTCCTGGTCCTTGGTGTTCTTCGCGAGATCGAGAATGAGAGAGTCTCCAACCGGGACGAAAGGTGACCCTTTAGTCCCGGTTCCAGCCACTAACCGGGACTAAAGGGCATTTTCGGGGGCACCGAAAGGGCGCGCGCCAAAACCACCTGTAGTCCCGGTTCCATCCACGAACCGGGACTAAAGGTGCTTTTGAAAATTAAATTTTGGGCGCGAAGGCCACAGTTTAGTTTGTTTTTTCAAAACAATAATAAACTTGTAAATTCAATATCTTTTGATCTGTTTATCAAAAAATGCAAGTAATATATAAAATTGTTCATAAAAATGTAATCTATCTATTTATAACAAATTCATTTTTGTTTGAGATTTGAGATGAATTCATTTAATTACAAAATTTGGAATTTGAACTCCATTAAGTCATTAAACTTATAAGTTCAATATCTTTTGATCTGTTTATCAGAAAAATGCAATTAAAATATCAAATTGTTGATAAAAATGTAATCTATCTATTTATAACAAATTCAATTTTGTTTGAGATTTGAGATGAATTCATTTAATTATAAAATTTGGAATTTGAACTCCATTAAGTCATTAAACATACATATTTTATATTTCACTTTTCTACTCCTTTTTTTATGCCGGTATCGGGTGTAGTATGCCCAATCAGGAAGAATCACACTGATCACGTGTTTCCTTCGAACGCTTACGAGCCGTTGGATCAGCGGTTTGTTTCTTTCGAGCGCTTGTGAGCCGTTGGATCTCAAGCAGAAGATAAGGCACACATATCAATGCTCCTTTTGTCCTAGTCCCAGCTACCAACCGGGACTAAAGCTGAAGAATTGCCCAGATCTTTTAGCTCTAAATACCCACTATGAGGAGGAGATGAAGAACAAGAGCACGGCAACAACAGAAAGAGAAGACAGAGGACTCCTCTATGCACGAGCTTCTTGAAGATGTCGTTGGGCAGTGACCTATGACATCTTCGAGGGTCTCAGCATAGAAGCGTTCTCTTAGTGCTAAGAGGGTTCATACTATAGTCAAGCTAGTATGGAAGGCAAAGACAGAGGACATCTCTATGTCAACAAAATAAGATACACATGTGTGCCAAGTTTGAGAACACTCATACATAAATATTTAATATATTATTACACATAACCAACATCCCCATATAGCGTATGTCCCTTGCTTATGATCGCGCCGGCCATAACCATGGAGCATCTTCATCGTTTAACATGATGGTTGGGTCAATGTTCACCGTGAAGGGCGGAATTTCATCAAACTTATTATAATCTTATGACATGTCTGTCTTGTCCTCCATTCCCACGATGTTTCTTTTCCCTGAAAGAACTATGTGACGCTTTGGCTCATCGGATGATTTATTCGGTTGCTTTTTTTTATTTTTCTCAGTTTGTGTAACAGCCCCATTTTTGGTACATGAAAATATGAATAATTTTTCCACTTTTGCATTTCATATTGCATCATGGCATCTATATTTAAATTGCTTAAACAGGAAATAATGCTTTGGCTTTAACTATTAAATCAAGAATGGTGAATGATGTTGGACAAACAAATTTAAATTTGAACTATCATATTTGTCCAGGAAGTTCTAATAATTTCAAATATGATTGTTGCAAAAATTAATTCAAATGCCACATCAAATAATTTAACAAAGACCAAAATGCCTATGAGCATTTTTAAAATGATTGACACATAAAATGTTTTCCAAATGGGCTGCAATTTTTATGAAATCTCCCTAACATAATATGCTAGCTATGTGAATTTTTCTAGAATTTATAAAAATGTTTCAAGGCCTTAATTAAATCCCTAAACCCTTCTAGTTTTAAATGGAAAAAGGAAAAATGCAAAAGATTAAAAACCTGACAGTGGGCCCCCTGTCATCCTCTCTCCTCCTCCTCCTTCCTCCTGGCACCACAATGCTTACACTGGCACCATGGCCGCGCTTCCGCCGTGTCCTCCTCTGCGCGCTCGCGCCACGGCCCCCTGGTGGATAAGAAGGCCACCTCGGCCGCCTCTCTCTCCCCCTAGCTCATCCCCCCCCCCCCCCCCCCCCGCTCCCGGAAACCCTAACCTAGCCGTCATGGCCATGACTTAGACGAGGTCACCATCGCGCATCGCCACCGTTCCAGGACGCCCGGAGCAGATCGAAGACTGCCAGTAGCTCCGCCTCATCGCCCTCTCCTTCCTTGCCTGCGGAATCGTGCCGGGACCCCGGGATTCGACCGTCATCGTCCTCTTCTTCCCCGACTCCAACCGACAGCCAGGCTAATTGCCGCCGTTGTAATCCTCCTCTATCTCTGGCGAGCACGTACACGCGCCAAGGGTGATTCGCTGGTCCTTCGGGACATCCCTGTTACCCTCCTACCTCCCTCGAACTACGCCGTCATCTTAGCCCACCGTCGGCCGCCGCTGTCGCCGACGTACGCCTCGCTCCAGTGACCAAATGGTCGCGGCTCCGCCCATTCCTGGCTCTCTGTAGTTAGATGCGGCGAACCCACCCATTAGGGTGCTCCAGTACGCAGTAGTCCGCTGCCACCGTGCGTGTCTCCGCCGGTGAGCACCGCGCGCACCGTGTCGGTCGCGGCTCCGACCGGGTCAAACCTGCCCTTGGGCCGTCCAGCTGACGTGGACACCGACGTGGCCTGGGACCCCCCTGTCGGTCTCTGTGGCTAGCTAGGCCTGCGTACAAAACGTTTCGGGCCGTTTTTCTGAAATTAAATTAAAAGACAGAAATTGTTTGAAACTTTGAAATTCAATAACTTTTGAACCACAATTCAGAAAAATGCAAATAATATGTCAAATTGTTTAGAAAAACAATATCTAACTGTTAGTACCCTTGCCATGATCAACTAAAATTATTAAATTGCCTTTAATTAATAAATGCTAAAATGGCAGAATTAAATCAATATTTAGAAAATTCATAACTTGAAAAATACTTAACCAAAAATTATGAATGAGCTATCAAAATGTTCAGTAAACAATGAAATACAAGTTTATGTCATTTGAGATAGTTGTAGATTTAAATTTCGGGCTGTTTATAAAAAATTGAGTTGAAAGGCAGATTTAAATCAATAATTAGAAAATTAATAACTTGATAAATATTAATCCAAAAATTGCAAATGATATACCAAAATGCTCAGCAAAACAAAGGCTATCTAGTTATGTTGATCTCACAGCATGACAACAATTTTTCCTTTGATGTCATTTTCGAATTGGTTAAAATGATTTAAATTGAATAACCGTTTAATTCACCATTTCTTCATCGTTAATCGAAAAATTGCAAACGAAGTACCAAAATGATCAGGAGAACATTATCTACCTAATAATGTCATTTTCATGCATGTAGAACTCATATTTTAGTACTGGACATTTTGGGTAAATGCTTAATTCACTAAGTTAAATATGGAGTTATAACCTGTTAATTGCGATAATTATTTTTGGGGTTCCATTTAACTCGTGGGACATGCCCAAGACCATTTCAGTGCATAATTTTACCATATCATCATGAGTGTGCATTGCACCTTTGTATTCATGTTATTTATTTTGTTTCCTGTTATTGTTTGTGTTTCGGTAGATTCCAGAGTCGAGGTTCCACCACAATACCTCGACAATCCGCGCGACCAGCACTATTAGCAAGGCAAGAGCTAACCTAACCTTCTGTGCATATCTCATCCTATTAGTACAAGTATTTTCTCCACCATAATATTGCATTCGTTTCTAGAGACCACTTTTTGCCAATGTATAGAGTATCCTATGAATTGCATGTTCCCTACCCCAATACCTGTTTCCCTCCTATTAACCATAGGTTTGATGTGGGCCTGAGTTAATTCATACCTGTTGTATGTTATGCTTAGCTATGCTTAGCCATGCTTAGTCGAATGCTTAGTCGTCCGTTGATTAATTTCCATAATTGTGAAGTTGATGGAATGTGCGGACAGTGGTGGAAACTTGTGTTAATTAATAAATGCTTAAAGGCTTGGATGAGTTGCCATCAAGGTTGGTGGTGTTTTGTCTCATTCTTGCCGCCTAGGTGTGAGTTCTTTACCTCTTGAACCAAGACTAGTGTGCTACCATCGGTGGGGGTATGGGCCCCTTAGTAACCGAATAACTTGTGCGGGCATATCCGAGGGTCCTCTAGTTTGCGCTTTCCATTTCCGTGTGAGTTGCCGGTGGATGATGATGATGATGTGATGAGGATGGTGGTGTCAGGATGTGGCGATGGGGCAGGGTGTTGAAATAGGCACTGAACTTGTCCTGTCGTCACGATGACCCTTGGATAGTCTCATGCGAGGTAAAGGTTTAACCGCGCCCGCCCCGCCGGCTTTCCCAGGAAGAGAGCTAATTGATCAGGCAAGGGGTCGGACGGTACCAATGGCTAAAAACAGTACACCCCTGCAGGGTTTAATCTTTTCAAAAAGTCGTGTCCACGGTTATGGACAACTTGGGAATGGACGATAAGATCATAGAAAACCTGAACTAATTTAAAACTTGGCAACATGTGATAAAAGGTTCATTTCCTCGAGGGTGATTCGAGGGAGTGCCTTGGTGGAGATGAGTGGTGGTTCCTGGTTACTGTTGGTTCAAGGTGAACCGAAGAAAGAAAGTTTTACTATCTTATCCCCTTTGTGAAAAACCTTCTGAGTAGTCGGTGCCATGAGTTCTAGTGTTACATGAAAGGAAAACTAGCTTTACGCAAAAACAACTACCATATAGCTTTGAAGCCAATCAGCATCGGGCCTATTTCGCCCTACTAATTCTTGCGAGTACGTCGTACTCAGCCTTTCTTGTTGTTTATTACTTGTTTCAGAGGAGGACGTCACCGAACAGGAAGGTGGGTTCTTCATAGACATCGGCAAGTAGTCTTGGGTTCCCAGGTGGTAGCTTGGGACGTCACGGAACAAGCTGGCTGGGATATGTTATTGTAGGCCTCTTAGGCCATAATTTGGATCTTGTTGTTAGACAACTATATTTGCTTCCGCATGATGTAATGTTGGGTCTGTGACCTCTGATGTGATATTTGCTATCTTTCTCATTATATGAGTTGAACTATGATCTCTTTGTGTCGTAGAGTCTGTGATGTGCCAGTTGTTCCGCAGTCTTGATCTCTCTATTATGCATTGATAGCTATGCCAGTGTTCATGGCATGATCGAGGTGTTGCGTTGCCGATGATCCATTCCGAGCACGCCTGCCAAAGGTTTTGGCTTGGGAGTGGTAATCCCAGTGACCTTCGATTGTGTAGCATGGCCTGTGGGTTACATAGTATCACTATATAATTCCGGGGTCGGGGCTTTACAAATTGGTATCAGAGCAGTACTGGCTGTAGGAAACCCTTGTATTGGTCGATGTCGAGTCTAGTGTGGTGAAAATTATTTATAACCTAAAAATGTGTTGTGAAAACCCTCATAGGATTCTTTTTACTCCTTACCCAACTCGCTCCATCTCTGAGTTATCTTACCTCTGTTTGTTTTAACAGTTGTGTCAAAGTTTAAGGTTCTTGGGGTTGGGTTCTTACCATCCAGATTAGGTCTCGAGTCTTAATTTTGTTCCTAACTTTTGAACTGTTCTATTGTTGCTACAGATGACGCGTTCGGGACTGGTTGTCCGTCTGACTCGCTGTGAGGGCGTCCTCGGGTTCCCCGCCTTGTTTGCAGCTGCCTTGGCCAGCCAGGGTTGCCGGTGGTACCCCGAGTATGTGGTGTACGAGGAGCACTTCCCTTACGGACAGGGGCAGTTCTTCTGCAAGGCCCGTGTCCTGAGTCCGGATGGAGACAGCGTTCTGCACCAGGCTGTAGGTGTGGGTTTGACCGAGGAGCAGGCTATCCAGGAGGCTTCGTTCAACGGCCTCTCCGTGTATTGCGGAAACTGCGACTACTTAGCTAATCCGAGCTCAGATTTCTATCACTTCCCGACGGCTGATGACGGTCTGGAGGGCTATTCCGTTGCTGTGTACTCAAACCCGGTGACTGAGCCAGACCGCAGTCACTGGGCTCTTATCGAGCTGGTTAGGGCGTTGGACCTTCGTGCCCGTCAGTGGTACCTCTACACGGTGGCTGCTCGTGAGAGCCACCGGAACACGCTGATGGCCTTGGAGCCATACGTCTAGTCCGGGATGCTTCCCCCAGATCTCCTTTCGCCTCTAACGATGGAGCTGCCCGGCTACATGAGCAGTCCGAAGGTGGGTGGCACCGTTCCGCCGCGTGGACCTGCTCGAGTGACCGGGGGCGACGTCCACACGCCGCCCTATGACCGCCAGCCAGCGAGTGCCCGCCGTTTCAACACTCACCCTCTGCGTCTCCCAGGGCGTGCGTGTCTAGTACTTCTAGGAGACAGGTATCTGCGGGTACCTAGTATCGTATTCTTGCCTTCCTGCGTGATGTGCAAGATACCCACTATCTGTAGTGGTTGCTTTCCAAGTTAGAGTTGGTTATACCAAACTGAATGACTTGTATCATCTGTATTTTCCATTCGTGTAATGCGTACTAAAGCTTGTAAGCTCGTATTTGAATCACCTAATGGGTTTTATTCCGACTGGCTTATGTCTGTTGTGTTCAATTATTTTCCTGCCATGTTGAAGTGATGAAACATGTTCTTCCTCGCTCAATCTTGATGAATTGTTGTCGTCCGTAGTCGCTTAGCCCGGGTCTAAGCAAATACTAAATTCCTAGCCATTTGTGGATAGATACTAACTGTGTCTTTGTTCAAATCTCCAGAATGGCTCCTAACCGTCGTGGCAGCGCAAGCGATGCTGAGCCACCGCCGCCACCCTCAATGGTGGAGGTTCTGATGGCTATTGAGAGAACCGCCTGCGCGACAAGCATCTGCTCGGGAAGTTGGTGCTGCAGGGTGCACGGAGGAACACTGAATGCAAAAATCTCACTGATTTCCTGCGGTCCAAGCCTCCCACTTTCGCCTTTGCTAAAGTGCCCCTGGATGCTGATGATTGGCTGCGTACCCTTGAGCGCAAGTTCGCCGCATTGCATGTTCCGGCGGCTGAGCAAGTGAACTTTGCAACCTACCGTCTGATTGGAGCCGCTGGTTCTTGGTGGGAAAGCCATGCGGTAATGTCTGCGGCGGACCATGTTTGCACATGGGCTGAATTCCGCACCGCTTTCCGTGCTGCTTACATTCCTAAGCCCATCATGGAATTAAAGAGGAGGGAGTTCCTGGATCTGAATCAGGGACGCATGGATGTCCAAGCTTATGGGTGGGAGTTCAATCACCTGTCTCGCTACGCCCCGCGGGACGTGACCAATGATGAGGACAAGCAGTACCTGTTCCGCAAGGGACTGACTTCGCGACTCCGTTATGAGCTGTTGTCCTTCAAGTTCTAGTCTTACCAGGAGCTGTACAACTAGGCTCTCACTCTGGAGCAGGGTAGGAAGGAACTAGAAGCTTCTAAGAGGCCTGCGCAGGGGGACCATCAGAGCTCCTCTTCTTCTGAAGTCAAGAAGCACAGGGTCTTCGTGCCTTACAGCGCAATGCCCCGTGCTCCTTTCATGCCAAGGCCTTCAGGATTTAGGCCACCTCCGCCTCACCCAGCTACTTCGACCTTGGGTGCGGTTGGAAATTGGCTTCGTCCTCAGCTGCCTGCACCACCGAGGCTCACTTGCTACAGCTGTGGCCAGCCAGGTCACTACTCAAGGGAGTGTCCTCAGAAGGCACCTGCTACCGCAACACCTGCACCAGCACCCTCTACACCAGCAGCCAAGGCTATGACTGCCAGTCATGGTCGCCTAAACCACGTCTCTACTGAAGAAGCTAAAGAGGAACCCGGTGTTCTCATGGGTATGCTTCGAATTAATGGATATCCAGCTTCAGTTTTGTTCGATTCTGGAGCATCGCATTCATTCATATCCATAGCTTTTGCACATAACCACCAAATACCGTTTGTGAACATGGACTCCCCTCTAGTGGTTAAGACACCAGGTTCTAATTGGCAAACTAACTGGATGGCTCCGGAGGTCCAGATTTCTATAGGCTCTTGTCCTTTTCCTTTCACGTTGATAGCACTGAGGTCAAGTGGTCTAGATGTCATTCTGGGTATGAACTGGCTAGTCAAATATCAGGCTAACTTGAACTGTGCTGCCAAGTCAGTCACAGTGATCCACCCAACATTCGGGCTAGTGAGTTACTGGTCCCCTTCATCGGCAACTCCATCAGCTGCCACTCCTCTCTCTCCGGAGATCAGTCTATACTTCATGGAAGGTATCACCCCACCTGAGATGCATGAGGTAGGGGTGGTGTGTGATTTTCCCGACGTCTTTCCTGAAGAATTACCTGGCAGGCCACCTGATTGAAGTGTGGAGTTTGTCATCGACCTGGTTCTAGGAACTTCTACGATTTCCAAAAGGCCCTACCGCATGCTGGCAGAAGAGTTGACTGAGCTGAAGAAACAAATTGATGAGCTGATGGAGAAGGAATTCATTCGGCCTAGTAGCTCCCCCTAGGGTTGCCCTGTCATCTTTGTCAAGAAGAGGGATTCTAATGTTCCTTGTCTGGTTGTCGATTATCGGCCTCTGAATTCGGTAACCATCAAGAACAAGTATCCTATTCCTCGGATACTTGACCTGTTTGATCAGCTAGCTGGTGCAACTATATTCTCCAAGATGGATCTGAGGTTAGGCTACCATCAGATCAAGATCAGGAAGGAGGATATTCCGAAGATGGCTTTCACTACCCGTTATTGTCTATACGAATATACCGTCATGTCCTTTGGTCTCACCAATGCCCCGGCTACCTTCATGAGGCTTATGAACTCCATCTTCCATGAGTACCTCGACAAATTCGTCATAATATACATTGATGACATCCTCGTTTACTCCAAAACCGACGAAGAGCATGCTGAGCATCTTCGACTAGTTCTGACAAAGCTTCGTGATCATTGCCTCTATGCTAAGTTCTCCAAGTGTGAGTTCTGGTTGAAGGAACTCATCTTCCTAGGTCATGTGGTGTCAGCTGCTGGAGTAGCAGTTATACCTGACAAGATTCAATCAATTCTGGATTGGGCGACTCACAAATCGGTCAAAGACATCCGTAGCTTCCTTGGATTGGCGGGTTATTACCGCCGATTCATCGAGGGCTTTTCCAAGATAGCCAACGCATTGACTGACCTTCTCAAGAAAGATAAGAAGTTTGTATGGACGGACAAAGCGGAAGAGAGCTTCCAAACCCTCAAGGTCAAACTCACGACTACCCCTGTGCTTGTCCTTCCGGACACCGACAAGGACTTTGTCGTCCACTGTGACGCCTCATTGCAAGGCTTGGGCTGTGTGCTGATGCAAGAAGGCCATGTGGTAGCCTATGCCTCTCGCCAACTGTCGAGGTTAGGGCTCGGCAAATCCCTGGGTCGAGTACCCCGGGTTGATTGAGGGGGAGAGAGATGGCGCGCTGGTAGTTCCGTCGGCTGACAAGCAAGGATTTACCCAGGTTCGGCCCCTCATTGTGAGGTAAAGACCTACATCCTGCTTGTCTGATCTGTATTGATGTATCATGGTGGCGTTACAATGGTGCCGCCGGCGGCGGGTGTTGTGTCTCTCTGGTCCCCTCCCGTGGGGGATCCCCTGCCTGGCTTTATAAAGGGAGCCAGGTAGGGTTTACATGTTTTCTTGTATTGTACTCCAAGTCGTGCTTCATGGGCTTCTTTGGGCCTGCCAGGTGGGCCGTAGATTGGATCGCACCAGGTACACCAATGATAGGGGACCCGAAGGGTATATCCCCGTCAGTAGCCCCCGAGTGTCTGGTCGATTCGAAGAATCGGGCAGAGACTAAGAGCAGCATGTCGAGCAGGCATAGTCGAAGAAGGTGCGATCGTCTTAGTCGACGGAGACGCAGTCAATGGAGACACAGTCGATGGAGACGCAGTCGATGTAGTCGAAGCAGATGCGGGTATGTCGGGTATCACTGTTCCGACGGGTGCGCCGTCTTGTTCCTGAAAGAGACAAGTAAAAATGATTCGACTCCGGCCGTTGAGGGCTTACAGAGGATGGTTTAGTCAGTAACGCTTCGACTGAATATTGATCTCATGCTATCGGGGGCGCGACAGCGCTCCCGATGGGAGTAGCCCCCGAGATTAAGCTGAATTGCTTGCAATTGAGGTTAAACTCAGTTTTTCTTCAGTCGAAAAGCCCGCTCCCGATGGGAGTAAAGAAGAGACTCGAGCTAACGGAGTCGCAACTGACTTTGGATGACTTACTTTGTACTCAGCCGGTTTGGCTTACTGTGTATTTTTATTCAGCCTGGTGGCTTACTGTGTATTTGCATTTTTCGAGTGCTTGCTCAGCCTGACTGCTTACTCGTGTGACTCGAATGCGTTCGAGTGTAAGCTCAGCCCGACGGCTTACTCGGTGGACTCGACAGACATATCGAGTATTTGCTCAGCCAAACGGCCTACTGTGTTGTTGGACCTGTATGGCGCGAGCCCCCGAGTGGATTCGAGTGGCGGCCTAGGATTTTCGAGTTATGCCTGTGCGGCGCAGCCCCCGAGTGATTCGAGTGGCGGCCAAGGCTGGACTTAGACCTGTATGGCGCGAGCCCCCGAGTGGTTCGAGTGGCGGCCTAGGATTTTCGGGTTAGGCCTGCGCGGCGCAGCCCCCGAGTGATTCGAGTGGCGGCCAAGGCTGTACTTTGACCTGTATGGCGCGAGCCCCCGAGTGATTCGAGTGGCGGCCTAGGATTTTCGGGTTTGTTTGTGGCCTGTGCGGCGCAACACCCGGGATAGCATCGGATGCGGCCAAGGCGAGTATGCTGCGGCCTGTGTGGCGCAGCACCCGGGAGAGCATCGGGTGCGGCCAAGGCGATTTTATTGTCGCGGCGGACCGGAGTCAACGCGTGGAGGTAGTCGACGCAGCGGACCGGAGTCGACGCGGCGGAGGTAGTCAACGCGGCGGACCGGAGTCGACGCGGCGGAAGTAGTCGACGCAGCGGACCGGAGTCGACGCGGCGGAAGTAGTCGACGCAGCGGACCGGAGTCGACGCGGCGGAAGTAGTCGACGCGGCGGACCGGAGTCGACGTGGCGGAAGTAGTCGACGCAGCGGACCGGAGTCGACGCGGCGGAAGTAGTCGACGCAGCGGACCGGAGTCGACGCGGCGGAAGTAGTCGACGCAGCGGACCGGAGTCGACGCGGCGGAAGTAGTCGACGCGGCGGACCGGAGTCGACGTGGCGGAAGTAGTCGACGCAGCGGATCGGAGTCGACGCGGCGGAAGTAGTCGACGCAGCGGACCGGAGTCGACGCGGCGGAAGTAGTCGACGCAGCGGACCGGAGTCGACGCGGCGGAAGTAGTCGACGCAGCGGACCGGAGTCGACGCGGCGGAAGTAGTCGACGCGGCGGACCGGAGTCGACGCGGCGGAAGTAGTCGACGCAGCGGACCGGAGTCAACGCGGCGGAAGTAGTCAACGCGGGGGACCGGAGACGGGCCGATGAAGGCGAGGCCGCCAGCCCCCGAGTGTCGGAGACGGAGCCGATGGAGGCGAAGTCGACGAAGGCGAGGCCGCCAGCCCCCGAGTGTCGGAGACGGAGCCGATGGAGGCGAAGTCGACGAAGGCGAGGCCGCCAGCCCCCGAGTGTCGGAGGCGGAGCCGATGGAGGCGAAGTCGACGAAGGCGAGGCCGCCAGCCTCCGTTGATCGCTTGCTATCCATATTGTAGTTGGGGCCGAACTCTTTGTTTTGGCAGGAAGTCGAATTGCTCGGAAGTCGAATTCGCGACCTGCACTCGCGGATTTGTCTAGATCCGAAATCCATTGCAGTCCTCGGGGCGCCGACGGAGATCTAACCGTTAGAATAGTCTCCAATTTTTTGCAGTGGTGCGGGATTGTATTCCGCATGTTTTCACCGGAGGGATCTTCAAAGTGATATCCGAGTCAACCTAGATAATTATTTTCCCGAAGCCGCACGAAGTTTCGTCAGGGTTCTGACACAGGTTCAGTGTGAGGGTCGGCCAGGAAGATCCAGCCGTTGGAACGCGCTGAAATTTTAACAGCTTGTAGAAAACTCAATTTCGAATCTTTCCACTGAAGGGATTGTCGATATGATTTCCGAGTCGCCGTCGGTGATGTCCGCAACACAGGTGTTGCTGCTGCCCTGTAGTCTGTGCGCGAGGGGTGTTGTTGTTGATGAAGATTAGAGCCGCCGAAACGTTGAATCCAGCGCGCATTCTTCCCACAGACGGCGCCAATTGTCGAGGTTAGGGCTCGGCAAATCCCTGGGTCGAGTACCCCGGGTTGATTGAGGGGGAGAGAGATGGCGCGCTGGTAGTACCGTACGGCTGACAAACAAGATTTACCCAGGTTCGGCCCCTCATTGTGAGGTAAAGACCTACATCCTGCTTGTCTGATCTGTATTGATGTATCATGGTGGTGTTACAATGGTGCCACCGGCGGCGGGTGTTGTGTATCTGTTGTCCCCCTCTTCCCGTGGGGGATCCCCTGCCTGGCTTTATAAAGGGAGCCAGGTAGGGTTTACATGTTTTCTTGTATTGTACTCCAAGTCGTGCTTCATGGGCTTCTTTGGGCCTGCCAGGTGGGCCGTAGATTGGATCGCACCAGGTACACCAATGATAGGGGACCCGAAGGGTATATCCCCGTCACCAACTCAAACCGCATGAGCACAACTATCCAACCTATGATTTAGAGCATGCTGTCGTGGTTCATGCTCTGAAGCAATGGAGACCCTACCTGTTGGGCAACCATTGTGAGATCTTCTTGAATCACCAGAGTCTGAAGTATCTCTTTAACCAGCCTGATCGGAATCTCTGACAGAGAAGATGGTTGGAGTTAATCAAAGACTATGATGTGACCCTCAACTACCAGCCTGGCAAGGCAAATGTTGTTGCAGATGCACTGAGTCGCAAGTCTTATTGCAACACCCCGATGGTTGAGAGGGCTCAACCTACTCTTCATGAAGTATTCACCCGTTTGAATCTGGAGATTGTTCCCTCCGGATATCTAGCAAACTTAGAGATCAAATCCACCCTTGAGGATGAGATCAAGGCAGCCCAGCAGCAGGATGCTGATATCCTCGAAATCAAAGAGAAAATAGCAAGTGGGAAGGCTAATTGTTTTTCTGTTGATGACAATGGTGTTGTCTACTTTGGTAACCATCTGGTGGTGCCCAAGAGTGGGAATACCAAAGGGTTGATACTCTCAGAAGCTCATGAATCACCCTTCCATTCATCTGGGTAGTACGAAGATGTACCAAGATCTCCGCCGTCAATTCTGGTGGTCTAGCATGAAGTGGGAAATTGTCGAGTATGTTGCTGAATGCGATGTCTGTCGCCGTGTGAAGGCTGAACATCAAAGGCCAGCGGGTACTCTTCGCCCAATAGCTATTCCCGAGTGGAAATGGGATGAAGTTGGTATGGACTTCATTACTAGATTTCCAAAGTCTCAAAAGGCAAATAATGCCATATGGGTAGTCATCGACCGTTTGTCCAAGGTCGCTCACTTCCTTCCGGTTCGAGACGATATTCGAGCAAGCCAACTTGCTGATTTGTATATGGCCCGGATTGTTCCTTTGCATGGGGTTCCACTGAGGATCATCTCAGACCGTGGAAGTCTATTTGTGTCCAAATTCTAGCAGAGCTTCCAAACTGCTATGGGAACCCGTCTCAACTTCAGTACGGCTTATCATCCTCAAATTGATGGTCAGACGGAAACACTACTAGGGAAATGGTCATTAGTGGCGCACCATTATTTGATTTCTGTGGCGCATCCCGGAAATGGGGGGATGCGCCACAGAAGTCTCGCCACTAAAATGTAATTCTGTGGCGCATCCAGGAGGTGCGCCACAGAAATACCAAGATTCTGTGGCGCACCAGCAAGGGTGCGCCACAGAATTATGTCTGTGGCGCATCATTTCTCATGCGCCACAGAATTCCATGCGCCACAGAAAAATAAAAAGATGCGCCACAGAATAATTTAAATGTATTTTCAAATTTCTGCTGCCTGCTGTATAAATACAGGTATATTACAGAAAATACAGGTATATTACAGAAAATACAGGTATATTATAGGAATTACAGATTTATTACAGAAAATACAGGTATATATTATAGGAAATACAGGTATATCACATTACTTAGAGCCCAAGATACACGATTATTACACAAGTCATGATACATAAGTTAATCGTTTCACACATTGATTACAAGTGCTGAATTTAGGGGTACAAAAGTTCATCTCATGTCACATAAGTCATTGTACAAATATAGTGACCCAGCAAGAGACCCCAGCAGCGACTCAAAAAGAAGAGACTCCAGTGGCTCCTCCGGCAGAGACCCTCGACAAGTGGGCTGAGGGTGCTTCAGCGTCGGACGCAGGAACCTCCGATGATAAGTGGGGCCTAGTGATCCCTTAATGTCTAAGCAATCACTAGGGCCCACTTATCACGGTGGTTCCTGCGCCCGACGCTGAAGCAACCTCAGCCCACTCGTCGAGGGTCTCTGTCGGAGGAGCCGCTGGAGTCTCTTCTTCTTGAGTCGCTGCTGGGGTCTTTGCTGGGTCACTTTATTTGTACTATGACTAATTTGCTGGGTCGCTAATGGAGAACACGTCTAGCTCCACTGGTAGCTGCAGGATTGAGCCTTCTTTTTTATCGGCTCAGGGAACGGTTTAAAGCAGTCTTTCGTCAGCCACGTCCTCATGTCATTTTGCTTGTCTAGGCGGTCTTCGATCTCCCACTTAGACATCCCTGCAGATGGATTGGGATATATATTTGGTTAATAATATATCGAGTGGATTGGGATATATATTTGGCTGGAGATGGACAAATTACCTCTGGGGTTGTGTAAGGACCCCCCTTCTGTCATGACATCTTCCACGATGATTTGCGATAACTGCATCCGGATGCGATGGAATTCTTCTCTAAGATCAGCGTCGGTGATTTCCCCTCTAAGTTTGGTCCATTCTTGGAGACTAGATGGCCACCTCGTTTTCTCTGCATCCCGGACAAACCCTTTAATGTGATGGAGGACGTAGAAGGCATCCTTCACGCTGCCAGTCGCATGCTTGATGCAATGGAACCCGGTCCCATGGCAGAAAATGTGTTTCTTCTCCTTCGTGAAACGTTCCTTTCCTTCATGGAAGTGGCCTCCCTTTTGGGCATAGCCCTCGAGAGCCTCATCGAGAACACCCTTTATTCTGGTGTAGTCTTTAAGACTCCCTGAGTCGATATAAGTGGCAACGGACCATCTTCTGTAGCCACATTGATTGAGTACTTGTTGGAGCCGAAGCTGATCATTGGGGGAGGCCCTTTTTTCCCTCCCTCAATCCATACCCTAACACCCTCACAGACGGTAGGAAAGAGCGACGTCAACGTCTTTGTCACTGCCTGTGCGATGACCATCTGAATCATACTATTTTCCTCTATCGGTTCCTCGCCTCCTATTCGAGAACCCCCGGCCTCATTATTGTCAGCCATGTTCGCACCTATAAGAAAAAAAACGTCAAAGTTAGTACACCAAATATAAGGAAAAAATCACTTAACTAAGTACTAAGATACCCCGCCCCATGCATTAGTCGCAATACCCCATATGTCATATTTTTAGCAAAGTCATGCCAAAATTCACGAAAAATTTCGGCATGACCTTTGCTAAAAAAGGGACATATGGAGTACCCGAATTTGCCGGAACGGAAGTTAATCGACGTTCCGGCAATCTCAAGGGCCTCTCGGGGTACCTGCACAAGCATTTCACAAATAATGGCCGGCATCGCTGGCCGGCAACAGCATCCATCACATCAACACATCAACAGATTTCCGGCCGGCATCGCTGGCCGGCAACAGCATCACTTCAACACATACATCACCACATCCACATCCACATCGAGGGAGAGAGGAACTACCTCAGGTAGGAAGGGAGGCTCAGGTCCGAGATCGGCGTGGTGGAGGTGCTCCTTGTGGTGCTGCAATAAATTAACCAAACCATGATTTAGCATCTAGCACACACATTTCACAAAAGTAGCTAGCAGCAAAAGCACCTAGCAGCAACTAAAAATGCAACTTCAAAATAGTTAAAAAGTACCAACTTTGGAGGCTTACAAAATACTATAAGTAATTTGGATGTGTGCCTCATACTTAGATTGGACACACAAAAGTTCCAGGGATGGTGCGAGTGAGCCAAGTAGGATGCACGATGTGTATTCGTGCATATACAAGGCTCACTAGCGCCATCCCCGGGATCACATGGTGTCACTTCATTTTAATCATCAGCACATGCATTAGTCGGAATACCCCATATGTCCTATTTTTAGCAAAGTCATGCTAAAATTCACGAAAAAATTCGGCATGACCTTTGCTAAAAAAAGGGACATATGGAGTACCCGAATTTGCCGGAACGGAAGTTAATCGACGTTCCGGCAATCTCAAGGGCCTCACGGGTACCTGCATTTCACAAATAATGGTCGGCATTAACACAAACAAGAATGCATCTTAACAACACTTAGCATTAGCAATGACACTAGCACTAGCACTATGTCCTTGACAACCATATGCAGCAAGCAACAACACAAAGCAACCCATATGTCCTCAACTAGTGTGCTTGCTTGCAGCAAGCAAGCAATTACTAGTTAGCACTAGCACTAGTACTAGCAATGATACTTAGGAAAATTACTAGCACTAGCAACAACACTTCGGAAAATTTTGTAATTTTTTTGGTCTCTAGCAATGACACTATAGTGCAATTGCTAGCACTAGCAACAACAGTAGCAACAACACTTAGAAAAACACTTAGCACTTGCAACTGAAACCTAGAAAATTTGTTTGCACATTTCATCAAGCACCTAGTGTGCAACCATGGCAGGAGAGGGAGGGGAGGGAGAGAGGGGCAGTACCTCGGCGAGGATGGCGAGTTGAGGTCGTCGGTGGCTCGTGCCTGGCCCAGGGCGGCTCGACGGCGAGGGGAAGGGAGGTGACGGCGGCGCGGAGGGGAGGGAAGGGGAGGGAGAGAGGGGCTGGCCGGGGCGCGGCTCGGGCGGCGGCGCGGTCGAGCACGGCCGCATGGTGGGCGGCGGCGCGGCTCGGGCGGGGGCGCGGCTCGACGGCGAGGGGAGGGGAGGTGACGGCGGCGCGCGCGGAGGGGAGGGAAGGGGAGGGAGAGAGGGGCTGGCCGGGGCGCGGCTCGGGCGGCGGCGCGGTCGAGCACGGCCGCGTGGTGGGCGGCGGCGCGGCTCGGGCGGGGGCGGCCGGGGCGCAGGGGATCGAGGTCGCCGGCGACGGGGAGTTGCGGCGGCGTCGGGGGCGACGGGGAGGCGCGAATAATCCGCGAAATTTGGAAAGAATTAGAGAGAGGCGGCAGCGCGGGGGAGGCCCCACATGTAAGTGGAGGCGCGATAATTCTGTGGCGCACCTCCGGCGTCATGCGCCACAGAATTATCGACATTCTGTGGCGCATCTGCAGAGGGATGCGCCACAGAATTTTTTGTTTCTTAATTTTTTTGGTTAAATTTTATTGAAAGAATAAATATGCTTGTGTTTTTTTAATCTTTAGTTGTAGGAAAATTTTGGGGAAGAATTAAAGGTTAAATTTGGTTACAAAATACACACAATGTGTCATACATATTCAATTCATTTAATACATATATATGCTCTTGCATTGTCTCACACACAATTTCTCTCATACATATTCATTGAATACATAAATATGCTTGCATTGTCTCACACACACACACAAATTAAATACACCAAAAAAGTCTTCTTCGTCTCGGTTCCGAGCTAGCTTCTCTTCTTTCCCTTCTTCGCGGTTGAATACTTCAGGCCGGGCACCTTGAGATTTCTTCGCGTGAACGGACAACCTTTAGTAGGTAGGGAGGTCTTCCGTCTTTCTTTGCTAGTAGTAGGCATGTCGAAGTACTTGTCGAATTCCTCCTCGATCTTCGGATCGCCGTTCTTGTCCAAGTCTTCCTCGTTGGCGTCTCCTTCCATTCCGATGATGCTCCTCTTGCCCCTCCTCACGACAACACGGCTAGGCTTTGACGGGTCGGTAATGAAGAAGCATTGCTCGACTTGGCTAGCGAGTACCCATGGCTCATTTTTCGTGGAGGCGTTCTTCGATTTGGCATCGGGTATTACCATGGTGGTGAAATACCGGTCTTCTTTGACGACGTCCTTGGCCCATCTCACACGGAACATTGGCACCAATTGTCCACAGTAGTTGAGCTCCCATATCTCCTCAATCCTTCCGAAGAATCTTTCCTTCACAGTAGCCTCGTCATCGCCGTAGGATAGCATAGTTACTCCTAAGTTTTGATATTCGCTATTCCTGTCCTTTTCCTCGGTGCAGAATCTGTAACCGCTGATGTCGTACGTCTGATAAGTCTTTACGTTGTGCCCGGGGCCCTGTGATAAGAAGAATATGAGTTTTTCATCTTCCGTAGCTGGCGGTATGCTCTTTGCTTGAACCAGTTGCCTTTTCTTGAACCAACGCGTGAAGCTGGAGTTGTGCTCTCTGGTTACGTCTCCCTTCTTCCTCGGTCGGCCCAGGTCGATGTAATTCTGCTCGATTAAGCTTTTGTGCTCTTCCACCCAAGGTTCGATCAATTGTAAGTGTTGTAGCGTGACCCGGTGAGCCCTGTTGAAGTCGTCTTGTCGACCATGAATGTCGACATGGAGTGAGCGGTAGCCCTCGCGGTGACCAAATCCCTCGAGCCTGCCGAGGTGCGTCCTGATTGGCAGACCAACATCCTGGTTGTTTCGGCCCCTGAATGAGAATACTCATGTGTATGTATTTTTGCTTCGTGCACAACCACGGGGGAAGGTTGTAAGGCCATACAAACACGGGCCAGGTGCTATGCGTGCTACTCTGGTTGCCAAACGGATTGAGTCCATCGGTGCTCATACCCAGCCTAACGTTCCTTGCGTCGCGCCCGAAATGTTCAAAGGCCATGTCCAATGCTTCCCACTGGCAAGCGTCTGAAGGGTGTGTCAGGATCACGCCCTTCTCTGGATCTTCTTCGGGCTTCTCCCTTTTCGCGTGCCATTGCATGAGCTTTGCTTCCTTAGGGTCCACGAAATACCGCTGCAGACGGGGAATGAGAGGAAAGTACCAGACCACTTTTCGATGAACATTCTTCCCACTCTTGTACCGTCCCTGGCCGCACACCGGACATGTTGTTCTGTCCTTGTACACGCCCCGATAAATTGCGCAATCATTGATGCAGGCATGGTATCTCTCATACGGTAGGTCAAGAGGGCACACAACTTTCTTGGCCTCCTCGATACAGCTTGGCAATGTGTTCCCCTCGGGAAGATGATCGTGCCAGAATTTCAGGTGCTTACTGAAGCTGACGTCGGTCCATCTGTTTTCCTCCTTCATCTGTAGAGCATCAAGCGTTACATGCAAGCGCGTATGCTGGGGCCGGCAATCACGATACAACGGAGTCATCACGTCTTTCTTCATTTGCTCCAGCTTGGCTTTCTCTCTGGCTGCACCTCTGGCGTCGCTCGTCTCCTTGAGTAGGAGTTCTTGAAGATGAGTGTCCTGCAAGGCCGAAGTTAGCGAGGTCTGCGTATCCGCGTCTTCTCCACCACCATCTACTCCTTCATCATGACCATGTCCGCTGGCATCTCCTTCGTCATGATGATCTTGTCCGCCGGCATCTCCTTCGTCATGATAACCATGTCCGGGAGACTCTTCGTCTTCTCGCCCGCCCTCGTTTTCATGCGCATCATTTGCTGTCGGCGCCTTGTTGAAGCCTATCCAGAAACCGCGCCTGAGTAGGTGTTCCTCCAATTGTCCGGAATCAGGGTCGATCCAGCTCACGAGTTTGCATGTTCGACACGGACATCTTATCTGGTGCCTGTTGCACCGAATCATGTCCGCCTTTGCTTCTTCCTTGTATCTACCGATTTGACTGGAGCTCATCTTGATGACCATGGTTGCTACATATAGATAAAGCAGAAATAAGAAAAGGTCACGCGCACACACACACACACACATATGTCCCTTTTTTAGCAAAGGTCATGCCGAAATTTTTAAAAATTTCGGCATGACCTTTGCTAAAAAAGGGACATATGGAGTACCCGAATTCGCCGGAACGGAAGTTAATCGACGTTCCGGCAATCTCAAGGGCCTCTCGGGGTACCTGCAAGCATTTCACAAAAATATCCACATCTCCACGACACGATGGTCGGAGCACAACAAACAAACGTCTCGCCATCGTCCAAACCGCCCCTTCATATGCATGTTTTGTGCCGGCCACACAAAACATGCATATGCATGTCCATCCAACTATACTCACCTAGTAGATTTGTCACCGAGATGTGACCACGATCGATGAGAGAGAGTGTGCGGTGTTGGAGAGAAAAAGAGATGTATTTGGGAAAGGAGTATATATGGATCGAGCCTCCCCCGGCCCCCTCACCAATTACCTATCAAATAAATTAGGTTTAACTACAAAGAATGGAGAAAAGTATGAGCAAAATGGGGTGGGAGGGAGGAGGAACACGAGCTGCTCAAGGTGGAAGGAGAGGGGAAGAAGAAGACAATGGGGGTGGTGAGTGGGGGCTGCCCTTTTTGTAACTCTGTAAAGGCATTTTGTGGCGCATGAACTTCCATGCGCCACAGAAATCCAAATTTCTGTGGCGCATGTGATTTCATGCGCCACAGAAACACCTCCCCCAATCATTGGTGCCCGGCCCACGCTATATTCTGTGGCGCATACGTCCAGATGCGCCACTGAAATTCTACTTTTTGTGGCGCATCAAACTTCATGCGCCACAGAAAATGTGTGGTAGGATGCCATCCAGCCGTTGGTGGTGGGGCCCACATCTTTTCTGTGGCGCATGGGATCTAATGCGCCACAGAAAGATCTAATTTAGTGGCGCACGGGGAACTAGTGCGCCACAAAAACCCTAAACTTTCTGTGGCGCATCGTCAGACATGCGCCACAGAATATTATCAGTGGCGCACGGCATACTAGGTGCGCCACAAAAACACCTTCCACCTATAGCTAGTTTCCTAGTAGTGAAAGGGTAAACCAAGTTCTGGAGGACATGCTTCGGGCATGTGTCATCTCCTTCGGTAAAGGTTGGGAAAAGTATCTTCCCCTCACCGAGTTCTCCTACAACAATAGCTATCAAGCTAGTCTGCTGATGGCTCCATTTGAGGTTCTCTATGGACGAAAATGTCGAACTCCGCTAAATTGGTCTGAAACTGGAGAGAGGCCACTCTTCGGTCCTGATGTGATCAATGAGGCTGAAGTGAAGGTCCGCATCATTCGAGAGAATCTGAAGATTGCTCAGTCCAGGCAGAAGAGCTACTATGATAAACATCATCAGGAGGTTCACTATGAAATTGGTGAAAAAGCCTATCTTCGAGTCTCTCCCCTCCGAGGCGCTCGCCGTTTCAGGATCAAGGGAAAATTGGCACCTCGCTTTGTTGGTCCTTTCACTATCCTGGGTAAGCGAGGTGATCTCTCCTATCAGCTCGAGCTCCCCGAAAAATTCCCGGATGTGCATGATGTGTTCCATGTCTCTATACTCCGTCGTTGCTTCAAAGATCCTATACGTGGGGTTGATCATGTAGTGTTGGACATTCAGGAAGATCTGACTTACCGAGAGCATCCTGTCCGCATCTTGGATGAAGCGGAAAGGAAGACTCGTAATCAAACCATCAAGTTCCTCAAGATCCAGTGGTTGAACCATTCTGAAGAAGAAGCAACCTGGGAGCGCGAAACTAATCTTCTTCAGGAATATCACGCCTTCTTCACTCAAGCCTAGAATCTCGGGATGAGATTCCTGTAAGGGGGGTAGATTTGTAACAGCCCCATTTTGGTACATGAAAATATGAATAATTTTTCCACTTTTGCATTTCATATTGCATCATGGCATCTATATTTAAATTGCTTAAACAGGAAATAATGCTTTGGCTTTAACTATTAAATCAAGAATGGTGAATGATGTTGGACAAACAAATTTAAATTTGAACTATCATATTTGTCCAGGATGTTCTAATAATTTCAAATATGATTGTTGCAAAAATTAAATCAAATGCGCATCAAATAATTTAACAAAGACCAAAATGCCTGTGAGCATTTCTAAAATAATTTACACATAAAATGTTTTCCAAATGTTTTCCAAATGTTTTCTAAAAGAATTTATAAAAATGTTTCAAGGCCTTAACTAAATCCCTAAACCCTACTGGTTTTAAATAAAAAAAGGAAAAAGGCAAAAGATTAAAAACCTGACAGTGGGCACCCTGTCATCCTCTCTCCTCCTCCTCCTTCCTCCTGGCACCACAGTGTTTACACTGGTGCCATGGCCACGCTGCCGCCGTGTCCTCCTCTACGCCCTCGCGCCATGGCCCCCCTGGTGGATAAGAAGGCCACCTCGGCCACCTCTCTCTCCCCTAGCTCATTCCACCCCCCCCCCCCCCCCCCCCCCCCGCAGAAACCCTAACCTAGCCGCCATGGCCGTGACTTAGCCGAGGTCGCCATCGTGCATTGCCGCCGTTCCCAGGACGCTCGGAGCATATCGAAGACTGCCAGTAGCTCTGCCTCGTCGCCCTCTCCTTCCTCGCCTGCGGAATCGTGCCGGGACCCCGGGATTCAACCGTCATCGTCCTCTTCTTCCCCGACTCCGACCGTCGACCGCCGGGCCGATTGCTGCCGTTGCAGTCCTCCTCTGTCTCCGACAAGCACGTACACGCGCCAAGGGTGAGCCGCAGGTCCTTCGGGACATCCCTGTTACCCTCCTACCTCCCTCGAACAACGCCGTGGTCTTAGCCCGCCGTTGGCCGCCCCCTGTCGCCGACGTACGCCTCGCTCCGGTGACCAAATGGTCGCGGCTCCACCCGTTCCTGACTCTCCATAGTTAGACGTGGCGAACCCACCCGTTAGGATGCTCCAGAACGCAGTAGTCCGCCGCCACCGTGTGTGTCGCCGCCGGTGAGCACCGGGCGCACCGTGCCGGTCGCGGCTCCGACCGGGTGAAACCTGCCCGTGGGACGTCCAGCTAACATGGAAGCCGATGTGACCAGGACCCCCCCTGTCGGTCTCTGTGGCTAGCTGGGCCTGCGTACAAAACGTTTCGGGACGTTTTTCTAAAATTAAATAAAAAGACAGAAATTGTTTGAAACTTTGAAATTCAATAACTTTTGAACCACAATTCAGAAAAATGCACATAATATGTCAAATTGTTCAGAAAAATAATATCTAACTGTTAGTACCCTTACCATGATCAACTAAAATTATTAAATTGCCTTTAATTAATAAATGCTAAAATGGCAGAATTAAATCAATGTTTAGAAAATTCATAACTTGAAAAATACTTAACCAAAAATTATGAATGAGCTATCAAAATGTTCAGTAAACAATGAAATACAAGTTTATGTCATTTGAGATAGTTGTAGATTTAAATTTCGTGCTGTTTATAAAAAATTGAGTAAAAAGGCAGATTTAAATCAATAATTAGAAAATTAATAACTTGATAAATATTGATCCAAAAATTGCAAATGATATACCAAAATTCTCAGCAAAACAAAGGCTATCTAGTTATGTTGATCCCACAGCATGACAAAAAAATTTCCTTTGATGTCATTTTCGAATTGGTTAAAATGATTTAAATTGAATAACTGTTTAATTCACCATTTCTTCATCGTTAATCGAAAAATTGCAAACTAAGTACCAAAATGATCAGGAGAACATTATCTACCTAATAATGTCATTTTCATGCATGTAGAACTCATATTTTAGTACTGGAAATTTTGGGTAAATGCTTAATTCACTAAGTTAAATATGGAGTTATAACCTGTTAATTGCGATAATTATTTTTGGGGTTCCATTTAACTCGTGGGACATACCCAAGACCATTTCAGTGCATAATTTGACCATATCATCATGAGTGTGCATTGTACCTTTGTATTCATGTTATTTATTTTGTTTCCTGTTATTGTTTGTGTTTCGGTAGATTCCGGAGTCGAGGTTCCACCACAACACATCGACGATCCGCGCGACCAGCACTATCAGCAAGGCAAGAGCTAACCTAACCTTATGTGCATATCTCATCCTATTAGTACAAGTATTTTCTCCACCATAATATTGCATTCGATTCTAGAGACCACTTTTTGCCAATGTATAGAGTATCCTATGAATTGCATGTTCCCTACCCCAATACCTGTTTCCCTCCTATTAACCATAGGTTTGATGTGGGCCTGAGTTAATTCATACCTGTTGTATGTTATGCTTAGCTATGCTTAGCCATGCTTAGTCGAATGCTTAGTCGTCCGTTGATTAATTTCCATAATTGTGAAGTTGATGGAATGTGCAGACAGTGGTGGAAACTTGTGTTAGTTAATAAATGCCTAAAGGCTTGGATGAGTTGCCATCAAGGTTGGTGGTGTTTTGTCTCATTCTTGCCGCCTAGGTGCAAGTTCTTTACCTCTTGAACCAAGAATAGCGTGCTACCATCGGTGGGGGTATGGGCCCCTTAGTAATCGAATAACTTGTGCGGGCGTATCCAAGGGTCCTCTAGTTTACGCTTTCCATTTGCGTGTGAGTTGCTGGTGGATGATGATGATGATGTGATGAGGATGGTGGTGTTAGGATGTGGCGATGGGGCAGGGTGTTGAAATAGGCACTGAACTTGTCCTGTCGTCACGATGACCCTTGGATAGTCTCATGCGAGGTAAAGGTTTAACCGCGCCCGCCCTGCCGACTTTCCCCGGAAGAGAGCTAATTGATCAGGCAAGGGGTCAGACGGTACCAATGGCTAAAAACAGTACACCCATGCAGGGTTTAATCTTTTCGAAATCCGTGTCCATGGTTATGGACAACTTGGGAATGGACGATAAGATCATAAAAAACATGAACTAATTTAAAACTTGGCAACATGTGATAAAAGGTTCATTTCCTCGAGTGTGATTCGAGGGAGTGCCTTGGTGGAGATGAGTGGTGGTTCCTGGTTACTGTTAGTTCAAGGTGAACCGAAGAAAGAAAGTTCTACTATCTTATCCCCTTTGTGAAAAACCTTCTGAGTAGTCGGTGCCATGAGTCCTAGTGTTACATGAAAGGAAAACTAGCTTTACGCAAAAACAACTACCATACAACTTTGAAGCCAATCAGCATCGGGCTATATCGCCCTACTAATTCTTGCGAGTACGTCGTACTCAGCCATGCTTGTTGTTTATTACTTATTTCAGAGGAGGACGTCACTGAATAGGAAGGTGGGTTCTTCATAGACATCGACGAGTAGTCTGAAGTTCCCAAGTGGCAGGTTGGGACGTCACGGAACAGGCTGGCTGGGATATGTTATTGTAGGCCTCTTAGGCCATAATTTGGATCTTGTTGTTAGACAACTATATTTGCTTCCGCATGATGTAATGTTGGGTCTATGACCTTTGATGTGATATTTGCTATCTTTCTCATTATATGAGTTGAACTATGATCTCTTTGTGTTGTAGAGTCTGTGATGTGCCAGTTGTTCCGCAGTCTTGATCTCTCTATTATGCATTGATAGCTATGCCAGTGTTCATGGCATGATCGAGGTGTTGCGTTGCCGATGATCCATTCTGAGCATGCCTGCCAAAGGTTTTGGCCTGGGAGTGGTAATCCCAGTAACCTTCGACTGTGTAGCATGGCCTGTGGGTTACATAGTATCACTGTATAATTTGGGGGTCGGGGCTTTACAGTTTGGTAGACATGTCCTTCACGTAGAAAACCTGAGCCACATCATTGGCTAGGACGAATGGTTCGTCTCTGTAACCAAGATTGTTGAGATCCATTGTTGTCATTCCGTACGGCTTGTCTACCTGAACCCCGACTCCATTCAGCTTGATGTATTTGCACTGAAACAAAGGGACCATAAAAGAAGGTCCATAGTCAAGTTCCCATATCGCCTCTATGTAACCGTAATATGTGTCCTTTTTCCCATTGTTGTTTGTTGCATCAAAGCGGACACCACAGTCGAAGATGGTGACCTGGCCAACAAGTACAGCTGATCTCCAACAATGTTGTTATTCATGAGATGTTTTCGCAACCAACCGCCAAAAGTCTCAATGTGTTCATGTGTAATTGAGGTGTCAGACTGTCCCGGGTGTTGGGACCGTACTATATTCATGTGATCCTCGATATACGGAGCCACCAAGGTTAGAACTCTGTAGAACTTTGTAGTGTGCTTGAGTTAAAGAATGCCCGTCCCTACATATTTTAGCTTTCTTTCCTACCGTGCCTTTTCCACTCAGTCTTCTCTCATGCCGTGATTGTGGAATACCAATCGGCTTAAGGTCAGGAAGAAAGTCAACACAGAACTCAATGACCTCCTTTATTCCATAGCCCTTGAAGATGCTTCCTTCTGGCCTAGCACGGTTATGGACATATTTATTTAAGACTCCCACGAACCTCTGATTGCTACTGATGAAGAGTTGGGTGGTGCCCCAAGCGAAGGCGTGGATGTAGCAAGCAGCAATTTTCCCTCGATAACGAACCGAGCTTTATCGAACCAGTAGGACCTTGAAATCAACAACAAAGTGAATGTTGAACATCTCTGGTGCTTAATCTTCAATAGACATGGACCTACACACACTCAACCAAAATACTTTGCCCCCCAACGGCGGAAAGGTTGTCAATCTTTCCGGTCTCGCAGAAAACAAAGCGGTTAATTGTATAGTGAAATAGATGAAATATGAAAAGTGAGCTGTGGAGTAATGATGATAAAATGTAAGTAAATGAGGTTGTAAACAATGTAGAAAGATGGACCGGGGGCCATGGGTTCACTAGTGGAGTCTCTCAAGTAAATTGAATGATCATATGATGGGTAAACAAATTACAGCTGGGCAATTGACAAGATTATAACACAAAGTTAATTTGGCTATGACAAAGTGAACATGATAATATTTATGGAGGCATCATGTGTAACAGCCCAGAATTGGTACCCTAAAATATGGGCCAAATTTTCACTTTTTGTTTTGCATTGCATCATGGCATACATATTTAAATTGCTAAATTAAACATTGCAAACAATGAAAAACATTAAAAGGGAACAGACACCTTCCCAAAATTCCCAAACCAAATGCATTGCTCAACTTGGCAACACAAAATATTCTTGAGCTTACATATTTGTCCAGGAAGTTCCAAGAATGCATTTCATAATGATTTGGCAAGAGTCAAATTTTACCAAACCATTAAATAAATTGGGACTCCAAATTTGAGTTAAACCAACTCCTATTTTTGAAACCATGTCAAACTATCCCAAAAATTCAAACTAAAATCATGGGGAGTTTCAATATGATTGTGAGAGCCTCCATGAATAATTCCATCATTTTTGGAAATGCTCAAATGCTCCAAATAAATACAATTTGGAAATTGCCATAAATGATTATAACTAAAACCTATGAATAAATGTAGTGCAAAACTTTTTAGTTTGCAACCCCAATTTTTGTGAAGCTTCTAGATGGTAAGGGGAGCCTACCTGAATTTTTGTGGAATTTTAGAAAATGTTTAAGTGCCTCAATTAAATTCACTAAAATGCTACTGGACCTTTTTGCAAATAAGAAAAATGGATCCGGGGGGTTTTCAGAAAACTGCCTTCTTCCCTGTCGCTACAGGGAAGCCACTGTGGCCATGGCAGGCGCCATGCCGCCGTGCCCCTCACCCCTGCCTCGATGCCGGCCCCCCTTTCCCCTGGCGATAAGTGGAGGCCCCCCTGCGTGCTGCTTCTCCCCCACATCGTCCCCTCTCCCGTACAAACCCTAACCCTAACCTAGCTTGGATGCTGCCGTGACGCCGCCGCCTCGCCGCGCCAATCGCCGCCGACCTGCACCGCCCCGAGCTCGCCAGAGGTGCCTTCCCGGACCGCCTCGGTCTCCTCTTCCTCCCGGTGCCACCGGACCGTGCTGGGAGGCCCGCATTCGCCGGAACCGTCCCGGTCTCCTCCGCCCGGGCCGCCGCTCCGTCTAGCACCTCCCCATCGACTCCGGCCTCCCCCGACCTCGCCGTCCGCTCCATATCGCACAGGGTGAGCACACGGTGCTCCGCGTACCTTTCTCCCTCTCCCTAACCCGCCTATGCCGTGCTTCCACCGAATGCCACCGCCGGCCGCCGCTGGCCATGGTCGCCGCCGGCCATCCGGCGACCATATGGTCTGCCCCTCCGCTCCCCCTGGCTCCTCTCCTCCTCCTCTAGCTCATAGCACAACTGCCCGCGCCCAATTCTGCACCGGATCGACGAATTGATGCTCAACATCCCGCTGCCCTGCTGGTGACGTCATGATGACGGCAGCAGTTCATCTGTTTTATATTTTTAGAAAATTAACAGAAAATGTTGCAAACTTCGAAAATTCATATCTTTTAAACCATAAGTCCAAAAATTGCAAATAATATGTCAAAATGCTCAGCAAGAAAATGTCTAACTGTTAGTGCCATTTGTTAACTTATTTGGACAAATTAAATTGACTGTATTTAATAAAAACAGAAATGGCAGAAATAAAGTGGAATTTATAAAATCCATGACTTTATGAACATTGCTCCAAAAATTGCAAACAATATACCAAATTGATCAGAAAATTAATATCTCTCTGTTAGCATCATTGCCATGATCAACTGAATTAATTAATAAATACTAAAATGGCAGAAAATAGGTGGATTTTGGAAATTGCATAACTTTAGTTTTATACCTCCAACAATTATGGTTAAGCTCTCAAAATGTTCAGGAAAACAACATCTCCATGTTAGTTCCATTTTCCATGCTATAATGAACATTTAAATTGCTGTTTAATTAAAATTACTAAATTGGCAGATTTATTTCATATTTTGGAAATTTCATAACTTGAGTTCTACTCATCCAAAAATTATGTTTAATAGCTCAAAATATTCAGCAAGCAATGATCTACAAGTTTATGTCATTTTATAGAATTTTAGATCTAATATTGGTGATGTTTAATGAAGACAATTAAAATGGCAGAATTAAATCATTTGTTAAAATTATCATAACTTGATGAATATTAATTCAAAAATTGCAAATGATATACCAAATTGATCATCAACTCAAGGGCTATTCATCTATGTTAAAATCACAGTATGAAAAATAACTTTTCCTTTGATGTCATTTTCGAATTGGTTAAAATGAATTAAATTGCCTAACTGTTTAAATCACCATTTATTCATCGTTAATCAGAAAATTGCAAACGATATACCAAAATGATCAGTGGGTTAATACCTATCTAATAATGTCATTTTCATGCATATATATCTCATATTTCAGTACTGGACATTTTGGATATTTACCTAATTCACTAAGTTAAAGATGGAGTTTTAACCCGATAATTACAATATTTAATTTAGGGGTTCCATTTAACTTGTGGGACATGCCCAATACCATTTCAATGCATAATATGACCATCTCATCATGATTGTGCATTGCACTTTGTATCCGTGTTATTTATTTCTTTTCCTGTGTTGTTTCTGATTCGGTAGATTCAGGAGTCGAGGTTCCACCACAATACCTCGACAACCAGTGCGACCATCTTTATCAACAAGGCAAGAGCTAACGTAACCTTCTTGGCATATCTCATCCTATTAGTACAAGTATTTTTACCCACCATAATATTGCATTCGATTCTAGCAACAACTTTGTTCAGTGGATAGAATTCCTATAACTTGCATGCTCCCTGAACCATTACTATGTTTCCCTACCTATGAACCATAGCTTGATGTGTTGGCATGAGATAAATCATATCTGATGTATGTCATGCTTAGATATGCTTAGCCATGCTTAGTCGAATGCTTAAGTTGTCCGTTGAATAAATTCCATAGTTGTGAAGTGGATTGAATGTTCGGACAATGGTGGAAACTTGTGTTAATGATAAATTTGCTAAAAGGCTTGGATGAGTTGCCAACAAGGTTGTTGGTGTTTTTCCTCATTCTTGCCGCCTAGGCTGAGAGTTCTTTACCTCTTGAACCAAGACGAGCGTGCTTCCAACGGTGGGAGTATGGGCTCCTTACTAACCAAATAATTAGTGCGGGCGTATCCAAGGGTTCTCTAGTTTGCGCTTTCCATTTGCGAGTGTGTGACTGGTGATGAAAAAGAAAAATGATGATGATGATGATGGTGATGATAGGAGTGGCGATGGGGCAGGGTGTTGAAACTTGTCCTGTCGTCACGATGACCCTTGGATATTCTCATGCTTTGTAAAGGTTTAACCGCGCCCGCCCTGCCGGCTTTCCCCCGAACAGAGCTAAATGTACAGGCAAGGGGTCGGACGGTACCAATGGTAAAAACAGTACACCCCTGCAGGGTTTAATCTTTTCGAAAAGCCGTGTCCACGGTTATGGACAGCTTGGGAACAGACGATAAGATCATAGAAAACCTGAACCTTAATCAAATGGCAGCTAGAGGTTGCATAATCAACGTGTGATAAAAGGTTCATTTCCTCGAGGGAGATTCGAGGGAGTGCCTTGGTGGAGTTAAGTGGTGATTCTGATGACAGTAGGTTCCGTGGGAACCGAAGAAGAAAAGTTTACTATCTTATCCCCTTATGAAAACCTCTGAGTAGTCGATGCCATGAGTCTTAGTCTTCGGAAGGATAAAAACTAGCTTTATGCAAAAACAACCATATATAGCTTTGAAGCCAAACAGCATCGGGCCTATATCACCCTACTAATTCTTGCGAGTACGTCGTACTCAGCCTTGCTTTGTTGATTATTACTTGTTTCAGAGGAGGACAACACCGAACACGAAGGTGGGTTCTACGTTGACATCGACGAGTAGTCTGGGGTTCCCAGGTGGCAGCTTGGGATGTCTCGGAACAAGCTGGCATGGGTTATGTTTATGTGCAGGCCTCTTAGGCCATAATTTGGATCTTGTTGTTTAGACAACTATATTTGCTTCCGCTTGTGTAATGATGGGTCTGTGACCTCTGATGTGTTCTTTGTATCTTTCTCAATTATATGAGTTGCTCTATGATCTCTTTGTGTCGTAGAGTCTGTGATGTGCCAGTTGTTCCACAAGTCTTGATCTCTTTATTATACGTGATAGCGATGTCTGAGCTTATGGCATGATCGAGGTGTTGTGTGCCGATGATCCATTCCGAGCACACCTGCCAATGAGTTTTGGCCTGGGATTGGTAAACCCAGTAACCTTCGATTGTGTAGCATGACCGGTTGCACAACGCTTCACTGTATAGTTCTGGGGTCGGGGCGCTACAAGTTGGTATCAGAGCAGTACTGCCTGTAGGAAACCCTTTCTATTGGTCGATGTCGAGTCTAGTTCGAGAAAATTATTTATAACCAAAAAAATGAGTTGTGAAAACCCTCTTAGGATTCTTTTTACTCCTTACCCAATTCACTCTGATCTCGGTGCCATCTTACCTCTATTTGATTTAGCAGTTCTTCTGCTCGTCTGGCAATTCAAGAATTTAGGTTCACGGGGTTGGCTTCTACCTTTAGTCTACTGGTTAGCTCTGCTCGTCTGCCGTTCTAAAGCCTGAAGAGAGGAAGCATTGCGGATCATCAAGACATTCCTTTGCTTTAGCCCATGGTCTTGAACCAAAGGTCCCGGATTGTATTGGAACTCTGGTGTACTGTTTCATGAGGGTTGTCACCCATGAGAGCATTATGCTATTGTGAGTTCCGGTGCATGAAGCTGATCTTTCACCCAAGATTTTTCCCGCTGAATCCTGACGTTATTTGTCAAAACCTACATCAGGCTGGCCATGTTTGGAGTTGATCTTCAATTTGGTGGTTGTAGTCGTAATTGAATTGCGGCAACAAAGCTCTTCCCTGTCACTAGCCGTATCTAGACTCTCTGTCATGAAACCCTCTAGATCACGACAAGAGTGCCCTCAGCAAGTTTCCCAGCTATGTTTGTGTTTCCTCCAATAACACTTGTTAGTAAAACCCCTTTCAACACGAGTTGTTGGAAGAGTGCTATCTTGTACTTCTGCAACATCTTGGGAATTCTCCTAAAGCATGTTCCTTACCCTTTATTGTTGTCCGACCTTTATCTGTCAGTTGACAGTCAAGTGTATCGTGCATTGGTGTTTTCCGATGCAGGTTACCCTTGTGGTCCGTCAAGGCATTCCACTTTGGGATGTCTGGAGAAACAAACTCCGGTACCTTGTCCATTACTCGGGCCAGGTCAAAGTATTGTAATCCGCAGAATAAGAGGCTTGTCTAGCTTTTGTTCTGTTCAACCTTAGACTGTCACACTCTTATATATCCAGAGGTCGTGCTTAGTCTCATGACGTACTGATGAAGTGATGCTCTTACCCTTCCTTATCCATCTACCTCCGAGCCACTCGGGCTCGAGATTGTTGAGGATGCATATTGAGATGGTAATCGGATACTCTTAGCAATTGTTATTGCTTTGACGTCCAAGGACTTTGATGGCACTCCTAGCATGATTGGTAATCTGATCATCAAGCCGAGTTTGACTGTTCTACCAAGTCCATTCGTTCAGATGCACACCTTCGGTTAATGAGTTAGGTTCTTGTCGAAACTCTTAAGACCACAGTGTTTCGCTTAGAAAAGCAAAGTTTCCTCTCGCAATCTAGCTCGTGTTCTGGAGCTTGACGCTGTAGTCAATTCTTGAGATCCTTATCTCTCATTACCTGTTGTAACCCCTCCCTCGGACATGTCAAGTCTCAAGTATCCGCACGCCTAACCGAATCTGAATCTCAAGCAGAAATGATGGTTGGTGTTCCGTAAGAGTATAACCTAGGCCTTGTGTAAATCCGGCAAGTTTGAGGTGGTGGTTGCCCTACTTAACTGGAAGGTCTATTGTGATATCCTCTTGCCTTTCATAAAATCAAACCACTCTCCATGAGGATATTCTGATTCTTATTCTAGAAGTTGTCCTTATGGTCTCTATCCAATCTTAGCGGTCCGACCTTTATTTGATGACCTATTGAAGGCTTTTTCGAAGCCTGGTAGTGGTATCTAGAACATCGAGGAGAACATTAGCGTGGTGCTGCTAAAAATGTCTCTCGTTCATTTCTCCTATCCTTGCTCGACTTTTGTTTGGTCAACTTGTTCCTAGTTTTCCCCAATGGCTTATGGTCTTGTCCAAAGTTCATATTTCCAACCTTGGAGAAAGCTTGTCTTCTTCTGTTCACTCTGCTACGTCAACATGTTATGCTGGTTAGCCGAAGTTCTGCAATGAGGAAGATCGTCGTGGGATCGAGAAGATCGTTGAAGTTAAGGGTTGCCATGTTTCCCTCTTCCCTCTTCCTACTCTAGGAATCTCGGGGCGAGATTCTTGTAAGGGGGATAGATTTGTAATAGCCCAGAATTGGTACCCTAAAATATGGGCCAAATTTTCACTTTTTGTTTTGCATTGCATCATGGCATACATATTTAAATTGCTAAATTAAACATTGCAAACAATGAAAAACATTAAAAGGGAACAGACACCTTCCCAAAATTCCCAAACCAAATGCATTGCTCAACTTGGCAACACAAAATATTCTTGAGCTTACATATTTGTCCAGGAAGTTCCAAGAATGCATTTCATAATGATTTGGCAAGAGTCAAATTTTACCAAACCATTAAATAAATTGGGACTCCAAATTTGAGTTAAACCAACTCCTATTTTTGAAACCATGTCAAACGATCCCAAAAATTCAAACTAAAATCATGGGGAGTTTCAATATGATTGTGAGAGCCTCCATGAATAATTCCATCATTTTTGGAAATTCTCAAATGCTCCAAATAAATACAATTTGGAAATTGCCATAAATGATTATAACTAAAACCTATGAATAAATGTAGTGCAAAACTTTTTAGTTTGCAACCCCAATTTTTGTGAAGCTTCTAGATGGTAAGGGGAGCCTACCTGAATTTTTGTGGAATTTTAGAAAATGTTTAAGTGCCTCAATTAAATTCACTAAAATGCTACTAGACCTTTTTGCAAATAAGAAAAATGGATCCGGGGGGGGGGGGGTTTCAGAAAACTGCCTTCTTCCCTGTCGCTACAGGGAAGCCACTGTGGCCATGGCAGGCGCCATGCCGCCGTGCCCCTCACCCCTGCCTCAACGCCGGCCCCCCTTTCCCCTGGCGATAAGTGGAGGCCCCCATGCGTGCTGCTTCTCCCCCACATCGTCCCCTCTCCCGTACAAACACTAACCCTAACCTAGCTCGGATGCCGCCGTGACGCCGCCGCTTCACCACGCCAATCGCCGCCGACCTGCGCCGCCCCGAGCTCGCCGGAGGTGCCTTCCCGGACCGCCTCGGTCTCCTCTTCCTCCCGGTGCCACCGGACCGTGCTGGGAGGCCCGCATTCGCCGGAACCGTCCCGGTCTCCTCCGCCCGGGCCGCCGCTCCGTCGAGCACCTCCCCGTCGACTCCGGCCTCCCCCGACCTCGCCGTCCGCTCCATATCGCACAGGGTGAGCACACGGTGCTCCGCGTACCTTTCTCCCTCTCCCTAACCCGCCTATGCCGTGCTTCCACCGAATGCCGCCGCTGGCCATGGTCGCCGCCGGCCATCCGGCGACCATATGGTCTGCCCCTCCGCTCCCCCTGGCTCCTCTCCTCCTCCTCTAGCTCATAGCACAACTGCCCGCGCCCAATTCTGCACCGGATCGACGAATTGATGCTCAACATCCCGCTGCCCTGCTGGTGACGTCATGATGACGTCAGCAGTTCATCTGTTTTATATTTTCAGAAAATTAACAGAAAATGTTGCAAACTTCGAAAATTCATATCTTTTAAACCATAAGTCCAAAAATTGCAAATAATATGTCAAAATGCTCAGCAAGAAAATGTCTAACTGTTAGTGCCATTTGTTAACTTATTTGGACAAATTAAATTGACTGTATTTAATAAAAACAGAAATGGCAGAAATAAAGTGGAATTTATAAAATCCATGACTTTATGAACATTGCTCCAAAAATTGCAAACAAGATACCAAATTGATCAGAAAATTAATATCTCTCTGTTAGCATCATTGCCATTATCAACTGAATTAATTAATAAATACTAAAATGGCAGAAAATAGGTGGATTTTGGAAATTGCATAACTTTAGTTTTATACCTCCAACAATTATGGTTAAGCTCTCAAAATGTTCAGGAAAACAACATCTCCATGTTAGTTCCATTTTCCATGCTATAATGAACATTTAAATTGCTGTTTAATTAAAATTACTAAATTGGCAGATTTATTTCATATTTTGGAAATTTCATAACTTGAGTTCTACTCATCCAAAAATTATGTTTAATAGCTCAAAATATTCAGCAAGCAATGATCTACAAGTTTATGTCATTTTATAGAATTTTAGATCTAATATTGGTGATGTTTAATGAAGACAATTAAAATGGCAGAATTAAATCATTTGTTAAAATTATCATAACTTGATGAATATTAATTCAAAAATTGCAAATGATATACCAAATTGATCATCAACTCAAGGGCTATTCATCTATGTTAAAATCACAGTATGAAAAATAACTTTTCCTTTGATGTCATTTTCGAATTGGTTAAAATGAATTAAATTGCCTAACCGTTTAAATCACCATTTATTCATCGTTAATCAGAAAATTGCAAACGATATACCAAAATGACAAGTGGGTTAATACCTATCTAATAATTTCATTTTCATGCATATATATCTCATATTTTAGTACTGGACATTTTAGATAATTACCTAATTCACTAAGTTAAAGATGGAGTTTTAACCCGTTAATTGCAATATTTAATTTAGGGGTTCCATTTAACTTGTGGGACATGCCCAATACCATTTCAATGCATAATATGACCATCTCATCATGATTGTGCATTGCACTTTGTATCCGTGTTATTTATTTCCTTTCCTGTATTGTTTGTGTTTCGGTAGATTCAGGAGTCGAGGTTCCACCACAATACCTCGACAACCAGTGCGACCAGCTCTATCAACAAGGCAAGAGCTAACCTAACCTTCTTGGCATATCTCATCCTATTAGTACAAGTATTTTTACCCACCATAATATTGCATTCGATTCTAGCAACAACTTTGTTCAGTGGATAGAATTCCTATAACTTGCATGCTCCCTGAACCATTACTATGTTTCCCTACCTATGAACCATAGCTTGATGTGTTGGCCTGAGATAAATCATATCTGATGTATGTCATGCTTAGATATGCTTAGCCATGCTTAGTCGAATGCTTAAGTTGTCCGTTGAATAAATTCCATAGTTGTGAAGTGGATTGAATGTTCGGACAATGGTGGAAACTTGTGTTAATGATAAATTTGCTAAAAGGCTTGGATGAGTTGCCAACAAGGTTGTTGGTGTTTTTCCTCATTCTTGCCGCCTAGGCTGAGAGTTCTTTACCTCTTGAACCAAGACGAGCGTGCTTCCAACGGTGGGAGTATGGGCTCCTTACTAACCGAATAATTAGTGCGGGCGTATCCAAGGGTTCTCTAGTTTGCGCTTTCCATTTGCGAGTGTGTGACTGGTGATGAAAAAGAAAAATGATGATGATGATGATGATGATGGTGATGATAGGAGTGGCGATGGGGCAGGGTGTTGAAACTTGTCCTGTCGTCACGATGACCCTTGGATATTCTCATGCTTTGTAAAGGTTTAACCGCGCCCGCCCTGCCGGCTTTCCCCCGAACAGAGCTAAATGTACAGGCAAGGGGTCGGACGGTACCAATGGTAAAAACAGTACACCCCTGCAGGGTTTAATCTTTTCGAAAAGCCGTGTTCACGGTTATGGACAGCTTGGGAACAGACGATAAGATCATAGAAAACCTGAACCTTAATCAAATGGCAGCTAGAGGTTGCATAATCAAATGTGTGATAAAAGGTTCATTTCCTCGAGGAGATTCGAGGGAGTGCCTTGGTGGAGTTAAGTGGTGATTCTGATGATAGTAGGTTCCGTGGGAACCGAAGAAGAAAAGTTTACTATCTTATCCCCTTATGAAAACCTCTGAGTAGTCGATGCCATGAGTCTTAGTCTTCGGAAGGATAAAAACTAGCTTTATGCAAACAACCATATATAGCTTTGAAGCCAAACAGCATCGGGCCTATATCACCCTACTAATTCTTGCGAGTACGTCGTACTCAGCCTTGCTTTGTTGATTATTACTTGTTTCAGAGGAGGACAACACCGAACACGAAGGTGGGTTCTACGTTGACATCGACGAGTAGTCTGGGGTTCCCAGGTGGCAGCTTGGGATGTCTCGGAACAAGCTGGCATGGGTTATGTTTATGTGCAGGCCTCTTAGGCCATAATTTGGATCTTGGTGTTTAGACAACTATATTTGCTTCCGCTTGTGTAATGATGGGTCTGTGACCTCTGATGTGTCCTTTGTATCTTTCTCAATTATATGAGTTGCTCTATGATCTCTTTGTGTTGTAGAGTCTGTGATGTGCCAGTTGTTCAACAAGTCTTGATCTCTTTATTATACGTGATAGCGATGTCTGAGCTTATGGCATGATCGAGGTGTTGTGTGCCGATGATCCATTCCGAGCACACCTGCCAATGAGTTTTGGCCTGGGATTGGTAAACCCAGTAACCTTCGATTGTGTAGCATAACCGGTTGCACAACGCTTCACTGTATAGTTCTGGGGTCGAGGCGCTACAAGTTGGTATCAGAGCAGTACTTCCTGTAGGAAACCCTTTCTATTGGTCGATGTCGAGTCTAGTTCGAGAAAATTATTTATAACCAAAAAAATGAGTTGTGAAAACCCTCTTATGATTCTTTTTACTCCTTACCCAATTCACTCTGATCTCGGTGCCATCTTACCTCTATTTGATTTAGCAGTTCTTCTGCTCGTCTGGCAATTCAAGAATTTAGGTTCACGGGGTTGGCTTCTACCTTTAGTCTACTGGTTAGCTCTGCTCGTCTGCCGTTCTAAAGCCTGAAGAGAGGAAGCATTGCGGATCATCAAGACATTCCTTTGCTTTAGCCCATGGTCTTGAACCAAAGGTCCCGGATTGTATTGGAACTCTGGTGTACTGTTTCATGAGGGTTGTCACCCATGAGAGCATTATGCTATTGTGAGTTCCGGTGCATGAAGCTGATCTTTCACCCAAGATTTTTCCCGCTGAATCCTGACGTTATTTGTCAAAACCTACATCAGGCTGGCCATGTTTGGAGTTGATCTTCAATTTGGTGGTTGTAGTCGTAATTGAATTGCGGCAACAAAGCTCTTCCCTGTCACTAGCCGTATCTAGACTCTCTGTCATGAAACCCTCTAGATCACGACAAGAGTGCCCTCAGCAAGTTTCCCAGCTATGTTTGTGTTTCCTCCAATAACACTTGTTAGTAAAACCCCTTTCAACACGAGTTGTTGGAAGAGTGCTATCTTGTACTTCTGCAACATCTTGGGAATTCTCCTAAAGCATGTTCCTTACCCTTTATTGTTGTCCGACCTTTATCTGTCAGTTGACAGTCAAGTGTATCGTGCATTGGTGTGTTCCGATGCAGGTTACCCTTGTGGTCCGTCAAGGCATTCCACTTTGGGATGTTAGGAGAAACAAACTCCGGTACCTTGTCCATTACTCGGGCCAGGTCAAAGTATTGTAATCCGCAGAATAAGAGGCTTGTCTAGCTTTTGTTCTGTTCAACCTTAGAGTGTCACACTCTTATATATCCAGAGGTCGTGCTTAGTCTCATAACGTACTGATGAAGTGATGCTCTTACCCTTCCTTATCCATCTACCTCCGAGCCACTCGGGCTCGAGATTGTTGAGGATGCATATTGAGATGGTAATCGGATACTCTTAGCAATTGTTATTGCTTTGACGTCCAAGGACTTTGATGGCACTCCTAGCATGATTGGTAATCTGATCATCAAGCCGAGTTTGACTGTTCTACCAAGTCCATTCGTTCAGATGCACACCTTCGGTTAATGAGTTAGGTTCTTGTCGAAACTCTTAAGACCACAGTGTTTCGCTTAGAAAAGCAAAGTTTCCTCTCGCAATCTAGCTCGTGTTCTGGAGCTTGACGCTGTAGTCAATTCTTGAGATCCTTATCTCTCATTACCTGTTGTAACCCCTCCCTCGGACATGTCAAGTCTCAAGTATCCGCACGCCTAACCGAATCTGAATCTCAAGCAGAAATGATGGTTGGTGTTCCGTAAGAGTATAACCTAGGCCTTGTGTAAATCCGGCAAGTTTGAGGTGGTGGTTGCCCTACTTAACTGGAAGGTCTATTGTGATATCCTCTTGCCTTTCATAAAATCAAACCACTCTCCATGAGGATATTCTGATTCTTATTCTAGAAGTTGTCCTTATGGTCTCTATCCAATCTTAGCGGTCCGACCTTTATTTGATGACCTATTGAAGGCTTTTTCGAAGCCTGGTAGTGGTATCTAGAACATCGAGGAGAACATTAGCGTGGTGCTGCTAAAAATGTCTCTCGTTCATTTCTCCTATCCTTGCTCGACTTTTGTTTGGTCAACTTGTTCCTAGTTTTCCCCAATGGCTTATGGTCTTGTCCAAAGTTCATATTTCCAACCTTGGAGAAAGCTTGTCTTCTTCTGTTCACTCTGCTACGTCAACATGTTATGCTGGTTAGCCAAAGTTCTGCAATGAGGAAGATCGTCGTGGGATCGAGAAGATCGTTGAAGTTAAGGGTTGCCATGTTTCCCTCTTCCCTCTTCCTACTCTAGGAATCTCGGGGCGAGATTCTTGTAAGGGGGATAGATTTGTAATAGCCCAGAATTGGTACCCTAAAATATGGGCCAAATTTTCACTTTTTGTTTTGCATTGCATCATGGCATACATATTTAAATTGCTAAATTAAACATTGCAAACAATGAAAAACATTAAAAGGGAACAGACACCTTCCCAAAATTCCCAAACCAAATGCATTGCTCAACTTGGCAACACAAAATATTCTTGAGCTTACATATTTGTCCAGGAAGTTCCAAGAATGCATTTCATAATGATTTGGCAAGAGTCAAATTTTACCAAACCATTAAATAAATTGGGACTCCAAATTTGAGTTAAACCAACTCCTATTTTTGAAACCATGTCAAACGATCCCAAAAATTCAAACTAAAATCATGGGGAGTTTCAATATGATTGTGAGAGCCTCCATGAATAATTCCATCATTTTTGGAAATTCTCAAATGCTCCAAATAAATACAATTTGGAAATTGCCATAAATGATTATAACTAAAACCTATGAATAAATGTAGTGCAAAACTTTTTAGTTTGCAACCCCAATTTTTGTGAAGCTTCTAGATGGTAAGGGGAGCCTACCTGAATTTTTGTGGAATTTTAGAAAATGTTTAAGTGCCTCAATTAAATTCACTAAAATGCTACTAGACCTTTTTGCAAATAAGAAAAATGGATCCGGGGGGGGGGGGGGGTTTCAGAAAACTGCCTTCTTCCCTGTCGCTACAGGGAAGCCACTGTGGCCATGGCAGGCGCCATGCCGCCGTGCCCCTCACCCCTGCCTCAACGCCGGCCCCCCTTTCCCCTGGCGATAAGTGGAGGCCCCCCTGCGTGCTGCTTCTCCCCCACATCGTCCCCTCTCCCGTACAAACACTAACCCTAACCTAGCTCGGATGCCGCCATGACGCCGCCGCCTCACCGCGCCAATCGCCGCCGACCTGCGCCGCCCCGAGCTCGCCGGAGGTGCCTTCCCGGACCGCCTCGGTCTCCTCTTCCTCCCGGTGCCACCGGACCGTGCTGGGAGGCCCGCATTCGCCGGAACCGTCCCGGTCTCCTCCGCCCGGGCCGCCGCTCCGTCGAGCACCTCCCCGTCGACTCCGGCCTCCCCCGACCTCGCCGTCCGCTCCATATCGCACAGGGTGAGCACACGGTGCTCCGCGTACCTTTCTCCCTCTCCCTAACCCGCCTATGCCGTGCTTCCACCGAATGCCACCGCCGGCCGCCGCTGGCCATGGTCGCCGCCGGCCATCCGGCGACCATATGGTCTGCCCCTCCGCTCCCCCTGGCTCCTCTCCTCCTCCTCTAGCTCATAGCACAACTGCCCGCGCCCAATTCTGCACCGGATCGACGAATTGATGCTCAACATCCCGCTGCCCTGCTGGTGACGTCATGATGACGTCAGCAGTTCATCTGTTTTATATTTTCGGAAAATTAACAGAAAATGTTGCAAACTTCGAAAATTCATATCTTTTAAACCATAAGTCCAAAAATTGCAAATAATATGTCAAAATGCTTAGCAAGAAAATGTCTAACTGTTAGTGCCATTTGTTAACTTATTTGGACAAATTAAATTGACTGTATTTAATAAAAACAGAAATGGCAGAAATAAAGTGGAATTTATAAAATCCATGACTTTATGAACATTGCTCCAAAAATTGCAAACAATATACCAAATTGATCAGAAAATTAATATCTCTCTGTTAGCATCATTGCCATGATCAACTGAATTAATTAATAAATACTAAAATGGCAGAAAATAGGTGGATTTTGGAAATTGCATAACTTTAGTTTTATACCTCCAACAATTATGGTTAAGCTCTCAAAATGTTCAGGAAAACAACATCTCCATGTTAGTTCCATTTTCCATGCTATAATGAACATTTAAATTGCTGTTTAATTAAAATTACTAAATTGGCAGATTTATTTCATATTTTGGAAATTTCATAACTTGAGTTCTACTCATCCAAAAATTATGTTTAATAGCTCAAAATATTCAGCAAGCAATGATCTACAAGTTTATGTCATTTTATAGAATTTTAGATCTAATATTGGTGATGTTTAATGAAGACAATTAAAATGGCAGAATTAAATCATTTGTTAAAATTATCATAACTTGATGAATATTAATTCAAAAATTGCAAATGATATACCAAATTGATCATCAACTCAAGGGCTATTCATCTATGTTAAAATCACAGTATGAAAAATAACTTTTCCTTTGATGTCATTTTCGAATTGGTTAAAATGAATTAAATTGCCTAACCGTTTAAATCACCATTTATTCATCGTTAATCAGAAAATTGCAAACGATATACCAAAATGACCAGTGGGTTAATACCTATCTAATAATGTCATTTTCATGCATATATATCTCATATTTTAGTACTGGACATTTTAGATAATTACCTAATTCACTAAGTTAAAGATGGAGTTTTAACCCGTTAATTGCAATATTTAATTTAGGGGTTCCATTTAACTTGTGGGACATGCCCAATACCATTTCAATGCATAATATGACCATCTCATCATGATTGTGCATTGCACTTTGTATCCGTGTTATTTATTTCCTTTCCTGTATTGTTTGTGTTTCGGTAGATTCAGGAGTCGAGGTTCCACCACAATACCTCGACAACCAGTGCGACCAGCTCTATCAACAAGGCAAGAGCTAACCTAACCTTCTTGGCATATCTCATCCTATTAGTACAAGTATTTTTACCCACCATAATATTGCATTCGATTCTAGCAACAACTTTGTTCAGTGGATAGAATTCCTATAACTTGCATGCTCCCTGAACCATTACTATGTTTCCCTACCTATGAACCATAGCTTGATGTGTTGGCCTGAGATAAATCATATCTGATGTATGTCATGCTTAGATATGCTTAGCCATGCTTAGTCGAATGCTTAAGTTGTCCGTTGAATAAATTCCATAGTTGTGAAGTGGATTGAATGTTCGGACAATGGTGGAAACTTGTGTTAATGATAAATTTGCTAAAAGGCTTGGATGAGTTGCCAACAAGGTTGTTGGTGTTTTTCCTCATTCTTGCCGCCTAGGCTGAGAGTTCTTTACCTCTTGAACCAAGACGAGCGTGCTTCCAACGGTGGGAGTATGGGCTCCTTACTAACCGAATAATTAGTGCGGGCGTATCCAAGGGTTCTCTAGTTTGCGCTTTCCATTTGCGAGTGTGTGACTGGTGATGAAAAAGAAAAATGATGATGATGATGATGGTGATGATAGGAGTGGCGATGGGGCAGGGTGTTGAAACTTGTCCTGTCGTCACGATGACCCTTGGATATTCTCATGCTTTGTAAAGGTTTAACCGCGCCCGCCCTGCCGGCTTTCCCCCGAACAGAGCTAAATGTACAGGCAAGGGGTCGGACGGTACCAATGGTAAAAACAGTACACCCCTGCAGGGTTTAATCTTTTCGAAAAGCCGTGTCCACGGTTATGGACAGCTTGGGAACAGACGATAAGATCATAGAAAACCTGAACCTTAATCAAATGGCAGCTAGAGGTTGCATAATCAACGTGTGATAAAAGGTTCATTTCCTCGAGGGAGATTCGAGGGAGTGCCTTGGTGGAGTTAAGTGGTGATTCTGATGACAGTAGGTTCCGTGGGAACCGAAGAAGAAAAGTTTACTATCTTATCCCCTTATGAAAACCTCTGAGTAGTCGATGCCATGAGTCTTAGTCTTCGGAAGGATAAAAACTAGCTTTAACAACCATATATAGCTTTGAAGCCAAACAGCATCGGGCCTATATCACCCTACTAATTCTTGCGAGTACGTCGTACTCAGCCTTGCTTTGTTGATTATTACTTGTTTCAGAGGAGGACAACACCGAACACGAAGGTGGGTTCTAGGTTGACATCGACGAGTAGTCTGGGGTTACCAGGTGGCAGCTTGGGATGTCTCGGAACAAGCTGGCATGGGTTATGTTTATGTGCAGGCCTCTTAGGCCATAATTTGGATCTTGGTGTTTAGACAACTATATTTGCTTCCGCTTGTGTAATGATGGGTCTGTGACCTCTGATGTGTCCTTTGTATCTTTCTCAATTATATGAGTTGCTCTATGATCTCTTTGTGTTGTAGAGTCTGTGATGTGCCAGTTGTTCAACAAGTCTTGATCTCTTTATTATACGTGATAGCGATGTCTGAGCTTATGGCATGATCGAGGTGTTGTGTGCCGATGATCCATTCCGAGCACACCTGCCAATGAGTTTTGGCCTGGGATTGGTAAACCCAGTAACCTTCGATTGTGTAGCATGACCGGTTGCACAACGCTTCACTGTATAGTTCTGGGGTCGGGGCGCTACAAGTTGGTATCAGAGCAGTACTTCCTGTAGGAAACCCTTTCTATTGGTCGATGTCGAGTCTAGTTCGAGAAAATTATTTATAACCAAAAAAATGAGTTGTGAAAACCCTCTTAGGATTCTTTTTACTCCTTACCCAATTCACTCTGATCTCGGTGCCATCTTACCTCTATTTGATTTAGCGGTTCTTCTGCTCGTCTGGCAATTCAAGAATTTAGGTTCACGGGGTTGGCTTCTACCTTTAGTCTACTGGTTAGCTCTGCTCGTCTGCCGTTCTAAAGCCTGAAGAGAGGAAGCGTTGCGGATCGTCAAGACATTCCTTTGCTTTTGCCCATGGTCTTGAACCGAAGGTCCCGGATTGTATTGGAACTCTGGTGTACTGTTTCATGAGGGTTGTCACCCATGAGAGCATTATGCTATTGTGAGTTCCGGTGCATGAAGCTGATCTTTAACCCAAGATTTTTCCCGCTGAATCCTGACGTTATTTGTCAAAACCTACATCAGGCTGGCCATGTTTGGAGTTGATCTTCAATTTGGTGGTTGTAGTCGTAATTGAATTGCGGCAACAAAGCTCTTCCCTGTCACTAGCCGTATCTAGACTCTCTGTCATGAAACCCTCTGGATCACGACAAGAGTGCTCTCAGCAAGTTTCCCAGCTATGTTTGTGTTTCCTCCAATAACACTTGTTAGTAAAACCCCTTTCAACACGAGTTGTTGGAAGAGTGCTATCTTGTACTTCTGCAACATCTTGGGAATTCTCCTAAAGCATGTTCCTTACCCTTTATTGTTGTCCGACCTTTATCTGTCAGTTGACAGTCAAGTGTATCGTGCATTGGTGTGTTCCGATGCAGGTTACCCTTGTGGTCCGTCAAGGCATTCCACTTTGGGATGTTAGGAGAAACAAACTCCGGTACCTTGTCCATTACTCGGGCCAGGTCAAAGTATTGTAATCCGCAGAATAAGAGGCTTGTCTAGCTTTTGTTCTGTTCAACCTTAGAGTGTCACACTCTTATATATCCAGAGGTCGTGCTTAGTCTCATAACGTACTGATGAAGTGATGCTCTTACCCTTCCTTATCCATCTACCTCCGAGCCACTCGGGCTCGAGATTGTTGAGGATGCATATTGAGATGGTAATCGGATACTCTTAGCAATTGTTATTGCTTTGACGTCCAAGGACTTTGATGGCACTCCTAGCATGATTGGTAATCTGATCATCAAGCCGAGTTTGACTGTTCTACCAAGTCCATTCGTTCAGATGCACACCTTCGGTCAATGAGTTAGGTTCGTGTCGAAACTCTTAAGACCACAGTGTTTCGCTTAGAAAAGCAAAGTTTCCTCTCGCAATCTAGCTCGTGTTCTGGAGCTTGACGCTGTAGTCAATTCTTGAGATCCTTATCTCTCATTACCTGTTGTAACCCCTCCCTCGGACATGTCAAGTCTCAAGTATCCGCACGCCTAACCGAATCTGAATCTCAAGCAGAAATGATGGTTGGTGTTCCGTAAGAGTATAACCTAGGCCTTGTGTAAATCCGGCAAGTTTGAGGTGGTGGTTGCCCTACTTAACTGGAAGGTCTATTGTGATATCCTCTTGCCTTTCATAAAATCAAACCACTCTCCATGAGGATATTCTGATTCTTATTCTAGAAGTTGTCCTTATGGTCTCTATCCAATCTTAGCGGTCCGACCTTTATTTGATGACCTATTGAAGGCTTTTTCGAAGCCTGGTAGTGGTATCTAGAACATCGAGGAGAACATTAGCGTGGTGCTGCTAAAAATGTCTCTCGTTCATTTCTCCTATCCTTGCTCGACTTTTGTTTGGTCAACTTGTTCCTAGTTTTCCCCAATGGCTTATGGTCTTGTCCAAAGTTCATATTTCCAACCTTGGAGAAAGCTTGTCTTCTTCTGTTCACTCTGCTACGTCAACATGTTATGCTGGTTAGCCAAAGTTCTGCAATGAGGAAGATCGTCGTGGGATCGAGAAGATCGTTGAAGTTAAGGGTTGCCATGTTTCCCTCTTCCCTCTTCCTACTCTAGGAATCTCGGGGCGAGATTCTTGTAAGGGGGGTAGATTTGTAATAGCCCAGAATTGGTACCCTAAAATATGGGCCAAATTTTCACTTTTTGTTTTGCATTGCATCATGGCATACATATTTAAATTGCTAAATTAAACATTGCAAACAATGAAAAACATTAAAAGGGAACAGACACCTTCCCAAAATTCCCAAACCAAATGCATTGCTCAACTTGGCAACACAAAATATTCTTGAGCTTACATATTTGTCCAGGAAGTTCCAAGAATGCATTTCATAATGATTTGGCAAGAGTCAAATTTTACCAAACCATTAAATAAATTGGGACTCCAAATTTGAGTTAAACCAACTCCTATTTTTGAAACCATGTCAAACGATCCCAAAAATTCAAACTAAAATCATGGGGAGTTTCAATATGATTGTGAGAGCCTCCATGAATAATTCCATCATTTTTGGAAATTCTCAAATGCTCCAAATAAATACAATTTGGAAATTGCCATAAATGATTATAACTAAAACCTATGAATAAATGTAGTGCAAAACTTTTTAGTTTGCAACCCCAATTTTTGTGAAGCTTCTAGATGGTAAGGGGAGCCTACCTGAATTTTTGTGGAATTTTAGAAAATGTTTAAGTGCCTCAATTAAATTCACTAAAATGCTACTAGACCTTTTTGCAAATAAGAAAAATGGATCCGGGGGGGGGGGGGGTTTCAGAAAACTGCCTTCTTCCCTGTCGCTACAGGGAAGCCACTGTGGCCATGGCAGGCGCCATGCCGCCGTGCCCCTCACCCCTGCCTCAACGCCGGCCCCCCTTTCCCCTGGCGATAAGTGGAGGCCCCCCTGCGTGCTGCTTCTCCCCCACATCGTCCCCTCTCCCGTACAAACACTAACCCTAACCTAGCTCGGATGCCGCCGTGACGCCGCCGCCTCACCGCGCCAATCGCCGCCGACCTGCGCCGCCCCGAGCTCGCCGGAGGTGCCTTCCCGGACCGCCTCGGTCTCCTCTTCCTCCCGGTGCCACCGGACCGTGCTGGGAGGCCCGCATTCGCCGGAACCGTCCCGGTCTCCTCCGCCCGGGCCGCCGCTCCGTCGAGCACCTCCCCGTCGACTCCGGCCTCCCCCGACCTCGCCGTCCGCTCCATATCGCACAGGGTGAGCACACGGTGCTCCGCGTACCTTTCTCCCTCTCCCTAACCCGCCTATGCCGTGCTTCCACCGAATGCCGCCGCTGGCCATGGTTGCCGCCGGCCATCCGGCGACCATATGGTCTGCCCCTCCGCTCCCCCTGGCTCCTCTCCTCCTCCTCTAGCTCATAGCACAACTGCCCGCGCCCAATTCTGCACCGGATCGACGAATTGATGCTCAACATCCCGCTGCCCTGCTGGTGACGTCATGATGACGTCAGCAGTTCATCTGTTTTATATTTTCGGAAAATTAACAGAAAATGTTGCAAACTTCGAAAATTCATATCTTTTAAACCATAAGTCCAAAAATTGCAAATAATATGTCAAAATGCTTAGCAAGAAAATGTCTAACTGTTAGTGCCATTTGTTAACTTATTTGGACAAATTAAATTGACTGTATTTAATAAAAACAGAAATGGCAGAAATAAAGTGGAATTTATAAAATCCATGACTTTATGAACATTGCTCCAAAAATTGCAAACAATATACCAAATTGATCAGAAAATTAATATCTCTCTGTTAGCATCATTGCCATGATCAACTGAATTAATTAATAAATACTAAAATGGCAGAAAATAGGTGGATTTTGGAAATTGCATAACTTTAGTTTTATACCTCCAACAATTATGGTTAAGCTCTCAAAATGTTCAGGAAAACAACATCTCCATGTTAGTTCCATTTTCCATGCTATAATGAACATTTAAATTGCTGTTTAATTAAAATTACTAAATTGGCAGATTTATTTCATATTTTGGAAATTTCATAACTTGAGTTCTACTCATCCAAAAATTATGTTTAATAGCTCAAAATATTCAGCAAGCAATGATCTACAAGTTTATGTCATTTTATAGAATTTTAGATCTAATATTGGTGATGTTTAATGAAGACAATTAAAATGGCAGAATTAAATCATTTGTTAAAATTATCATAACTTGATGAATATTAATTCAAAAATTGCAAATGATATACCAAATTGATCATCAACTCAAGGGCTATTCATCTATGTTAAAATCACAGTATGAAAAATAACTTTTCCTTTGATGTCATTTTCGAATTGGTTAAAATGAATTAAATTGCCTAACCGTTTAAATCACCATTTATTCATCGTTAATCAGAAAATTGCAAACGATATACCAAAATGACCAGTGGGTTAATACCTATCTAATAATGTCATTTTCATGCATATATATCTCATATTTTAGTACTGGACATTTTAGATAATTACCTAATTCACTAAGTTAAAGATGGAGTTTTAACCCGTTAATTGCAATATTTAATTTAGGGGTTCCATTTAACTTGTGGGACATGCCCAATACCATTTCAATGCATAATATGACCATCTCATCATGATTGTGCATTGCACTTTGTATCCGTGTTATTTATTTCCTTTCCTGTATTGTTTGTGTTTCGGTAGATTCAGGAGTCGAGGTTCCACCACAATACCTCGACAACCAGTGCGACCAGCTCTATCAACAAGGCAAGAGCTAACCTAACCTTCTTGGCATATCTCATCCTATTAGTACAAGTATTTTTACCCACCATAATATTGCATTCGATTCTAGCAACAACTTTGTTCAGTGGATAGAATTCCTATAACTTGCATGCTCCCTGAACCATTACTATGTTTCCCTACCTATGAACCATAGCTTGATGTGTTGGCCTGAGATAAATCATATCTGATGTATGTCATGCTTAGATATGCTTAGCCATGCTTAGTCGAATGCTTAAGTTGTCCGTTGAATAAATTCCATAGTTGTGAAGTGGATTGAATGTTCGGACAATGGTGGAAACTTGTGTTAATGATAAATTTGCTAAAAGGCTTGGATGAGTTGCCAACAAGGTTGTTGGTGTTTTTCCTCATTCTTGCCGCCTAGGCTGAGAGTTCTTTACCTCTTGAACCAAGACGAGCATGCTTCCAACGGTGGGAGTATGGGCTCCTTACTAACCGAATAATTAGTGCGGGCGTATCCAAGGGTTCTCTAGTTTGCGCTTTCCATTTGCGAGTGTGTGACTGGTGATGAAAAAGAAAAATGATGATGATGATGATGATGGTGATGATAGGAGTGGCGATGGGGCAGGGTGTTGAAACTTGTCCTGTCGTCACGATGACCCTTGGATATTCTCATGCTTTGTAAAGGTTTAACCGCGCCCGCCCTGCCGGCTTTCCCCCGAACAGAGCTAAATGTACAGGCAAGGGGTCGGACGGTACCAATGGTAAAAACAGTACACCCCTGCAGGGTTTAATCTTTTCGAAAAGCCGTGTCCACGGTTATGGACAGCTTGGGAACAGACGATAAGATCATAGAAAACCTGAACCTTAATCAAATGGCAGCTAGAGGTTGCATAATCAACGTGTGATAAAAGGTTCATTTCCTCGAGGGAGATTCGAGGGAGTGCCTTGGTGGAGTTAAGTGGTGATTCTGATGACAGTAGGTTCCGTGGGAACCGAAGAAGAAAAGTTTACTATCTTATCCCCTTATGAAAACCTCTGAGTAGTCGATGCCATGAGTCTTAGTCTTCGGAAGGATAAAAACTAGCTTTAACAACCATATATAGCTTTGAAGCCAAACAGCATCGGGCCTATATCACCCTACTAATTCTTGCGAGTACGTCGTACTCAGCCTTGCTTTGTTGATTATTACTTGTTTCAGAGGAGGACAACACCGAACACGAAGGTGGGTTCTAGGTTGACATCGACGAGTAGTCTGGGGTTACCAGGTGGCAGCTTGGGATGTCTCGGAACAAGCTGGCATGGGTTATGTTTATGTGCAGGCCTCTTAGGCCATAATTTGGATCTTGGTGTTTAGACAACTATATTTGCTTCCGCTTGTGTAATGATGGGTCTGTGACCTCTGATGTGTCCTTTGTATCTTTCTCAATTATATGAGTTGCTCTATGATCTCTTTGTGTTGTAGAGTCTGTGATGTGCCAGTTGTTCCACAAGTCTTGATCTCTTTATTATACGTGATAGCGATGTCTGAGCTTATGGCATGATCGAGGTGTTGTGTGCCGATGATCCATTCCGAGCACACCTGCCAATGAGTTTTGGCCTGGGATTGGTAAACCCAGTAACCTTCGATTGTGTAGCATGACCGGTTGCACAACGCTTCACTGTATAGTTCTGGGGTCGGGGCGCTACAAGTTGGTATCAGAGCAGTACTTCCTGTAGGAAACCCTTTCTATTGGTCGATGTCGAGTCTAGTTCGAGAAAATTATTTATAACCAAAAAAATGAGTTGTGAAAACCCTCTTAGGATTCTTTTTACTCCTTACCCAATTCACTCTGATCTCGGTGCCATCTTACCTCTATTTGATTTAGCGGTTCTTCTGCTCGTCTGGCAATTCAAGAATTTAGGTTCACGGGGTTGGCTTCTACCTTTAGTCTACTGGTTAGCTCTGCTCGTCTGCCGTTCTAAAGCCTGAAGAGAGGAAGCGTTGCGGATCGTCAAGACATTCCTTTGCTTTTGCCCATGGTCTTGAACCGAAGGTCCCGGATTGTATTGGAACTCTGGTGTACTGTTTCATGAGGGTTGTCACCCATGAGAGCATTATGCTATTGTGAGTTCCGGTGCATGAAGCTGATCTTTAACCCAAGATTTTTCCCGCTGAATCCTGACGTTATTTGTCAAAACCTACATCAGGCTGGCCATGTTTGGAGTTGATCTTCAATTTGGTGGTTGTAGTCGTAATTGAATTGCGGCAACAAAGCTCTTCCCTGTCACTAGCCGTATCTAGACTCTCTGTCATGAAACCCTCTGGATCACGACAAGAGTGCTCTCAGCAAGTTTCCCAGCTATGTTTGTGTTTCCTCCAATAACACTTGTTAGTAAAACCCCTTTCAACACGAGTTGTTGGAAGAGTGCTATCTTGTACTTCTGCAACATCTTGGGAATTCTCCTAAAGCATGTTCCTTACCCTTTATTGTTGTCCGACCTTTATCTGTCAGTTGACAGTCAAGTGTATCGTGCATTGGTGTGTTCCGATGCAGGTTACCCTTGTGGTCCGTCAAGGCATTCCACTTTGGGATGTTAGGAGAAACAAACTCCGGTACCTTGTCCATTACTCGGGCCAGGTCAAAGTATTGTAATCCGCAGAATAAGAGGCTTGTCTAGCTTTTGTTCTGTTCAACCTTAGAGTGTCACACTCTTATATATCCAGAGGTCGTGCTTAGTCTCATAACATACTGATGAAGTGATGCTCTTACCCTTCCTTATCCATCTACCTCCGAGCCACTCGGGCTCGAGATTGTTGAGGATGCATATTGAGATGGTAATCGGATACTCTTAGCAATTGTTATTGCTTTGACGTCCAAGGACTTTGATGGCACTCCTAGCATGATTGGTAATCTGATCATCAAGCCGAGTTTGACTGTGCTACCAAGTCCATTCGTTCAGATGCACACCTTCGGTCAATGAGTTAGGTTCGTGTCGAAACTCTTAAGACCACAGTGTTTCGCTTAGAAAAGCAAAGTTTCCTCTCGCAATCTAGCTCGTGTTCTGGAGCTTGACGCTGTAGTCAATTCTTGAGATCCTTATCTCTCGTCAATTCTAGAGCTTAACTTTATAATCCATCGGATCCCAGCAAACACATCACATAGTATTACAATAGTCGATCTTGATCATGTTAGGCAGCTCACAAGATCATAAACATGAAGCACAAGAGAGAGAGACTACATCTAGCTACTACCACGGACCCAAGGTCCAAGGTGGGACTACTCACAAATCATCCCGGAGGAAGGCATGGCGATGAAGAGCCCTCCGGGATCAATCTCCCCTCCGGTAGGGTGCCGGGAACTGCTTCATATTCACCCCCGAACTAGGGTTCGAGATGACGGCGCGTCGGGATGTCTTTTGGGGAAAATAATGGCCGCCCCATCAAAATTAGGGATTTAGGGATTTTATAGGCATCGGAGGGGGCAAAGGGGGTACCCCATGGGCAGGGGCGGGTCCCACCCGCGGGTCCCCAGTGGGCCGCGGCAGGGGGTCGCCTGTGCCTTGTGGGTGGCCCCTTAGGCTCCCCTTTGGTCTTCATGTGTCTTATTTCGCATAAAAAATCTCCGTAAATTTTCTTCCAATTCCGAGAATATTTCCAGAAGTAATTTTCTGAAATACAAAAACAGCAAAAACTGGGAACATGCACTGGGCATCTTGTCAATAGGTTAGTCCAACAAAATGCATAAAAATGATGTGATATGATAATAGAAACATGTGACAACATCACAAAATTAGCATGGATCACTTAAAAATTTTAGATACGTTTGACACGTATCAGTGTCCGGTACCGTCATTCGGAACAGATTGACCGCCAAGACCCTTTCCAAAGATCACTTCTAAATCCTTGACCATACCCAATATATCATCAGCAGTACGGTAGTCAGGCTTCCTCCGATGATCGTGCATACCTTTGAAATGCTTGCCTTTCTTTCTTACGGTATGTTTGGTTGGAAGAAATCAACGACGCCCTAGGTACACAACCTTTTTACATTTCTCCAAATATGTACTATCAGTCTCCTCTAAATAGTGCGTGCATGCATTGTATCCCCTGTTTGTTTGTCCTGAAAGGTTACTAAGAGCTAGCCAATCATTGATGGTTACGAAGAACAACGCTCGTAGGTCAAATTCCACCTATTTGTGCTCATCCCACACACGTACACCTTCTTCATGCCACAACTATAAAATTTCTTCAACTAATGGCCTCAGGTACACATCAATGTTGTTGCTGTGCTTCGGGCCTTGGATGAGCACTGGCATCATAATGAACTTCCGCTTTATGCACAACCAAGGAGGAAGGTTATAGATACATACAGTCACAGGCCACGTGCTATGACAACAACTCTGCTCTCCAAAAGGATTCATGCCATCAGTACTTAGACCAAACCTTAAGTTCCTTGTGTCGTCTACAAAGTTTGGGAACTCTCTCTCGATTTTTCTCCACTGCGACCCATCAGCGGGGTGTCTCAACATCGCGTCTTTCTTACGGTCTTCTTTGTGCCATCACAACAACCTGGCATGCTCTTTGTTACTGAACAAATATTTCAACCGTGGTATTATAAGAGCATACCACATCACCTTGGCATGAACCCTTTTCCTAGGGCACTCGCCCTCAACATCACCACGGTCATCTCGTCTGATCTTATACCGCAATGCAATGCGTACCGGGCATGCTTCCAAATTCTCGTACTCCTCACCGCGGTAGAGGATGCAGTCATTAGGGCATGCATGTATCTTCTGCACGTCTAATCCTAGAGGGCAGACAACCTTCTTTTCTTCGTACATACTGGCAGGCAATTCGTTACCCTCTGGAAGGTCCTTCTTCATTATTTTCAGCAACTTTTCAAATATCTTGTCATTCACACCATTCTCTACCTTCTATTGCAGCAACTCCAGTGTGCTACCCATCTTTTTCAGGCCATCTTCACAATTTGGGTACAACGGTTTGTTGTGATCCTCTAACATGCACGCGAATTTCGACCTCTCATTTTCACTTTCGCAGTCTCTATTTGCATCAGAAATGGCACGACCAAGATCATCAGCCGACTCATCTCTGATGCCTCTTGATCTTCAGCTTTCCCCATTGCAGTATCACCGTATTCAGGGTACATAGGATAGTTGTCACCATCCTCTCCTTCTTCATTTTCTTCCATCATAACCCTTGTTTCTCCGTGCTTGGTCCAACAATTATAGCTGGGCATGAAACCGTACTGAAGCAGGTGGGTGTGAAGGATTCTCGAGGAAGAGTAATCCTTCTTATTCTGACAGACAACACATGGACAACACATAAAACCATTCTGATCATTTGCCTCGGCCACACCGATATAACTACGCAGGCACGTAATGAACTCACCAGTCCGTCGGTCACCGTACATCCATTGCCGGTTCATCGAGCACCTCATACATTGCGAGATATATATTGCCGACTCATCTGCATTATATAAGTATATCAAAAATCATTACACACAACATCATGAATAGAGAAGTGACCAAATTAATTAATACAAGTTCATCACATTCAAACCAAAGCAGAGTAGTGACCAAATGTAATAGTTCTCATAATTAAAACATACATTGAAACTAACATACAAACAATCTAATGCATTTAAATGCAACAACAAATGCGATCGAAATCGCAACTAAGGTAACCATTGATTCAACAGCATAATGATACCAAGCCTCTTTATTAATGGCATAATTTCTAATCTTCAAGCGCATTGGATCCATCTTGATCTTGTGATCATCGATGACATCGGCAAGATACAACTCCAATTTCATCTTCTCTTCTTCAATTTTTCTTTCAAATCATCATTTTCTTTTTCAACTAAATTTAACTCCTCGACAAGAGGGTCGGTTGGAATTTCCGGTTCATATATGTCCTAGATAAAAATATCTATGTCAAGTGTTGGTCGGCATAATTGTTATAAACACGAAATTAAAAAATAGTTATAAAAGATAATATACCACATCCGAATCATAGACCGGACGAGGGTTGACGAGGACGGATATCAAAACCATGGCACTATACATATAACAAACAATCATACAAGTAAGAAAAATTATACAAGTAACTATGTAAATCATATAAATAAGAATTTGTTATTTTTTAATAAGAACAAGAGGCTCACCAAGGTGGTGCCGGCGACGGGGCGACGCGGGCGATTGACGATGGTGAGGACAAGGACAGGGACGGGACGGCACTAAAACCAACAAATTATACTTTAATTTTAGCTCAAATTGCATATAAAACAAATAAACTCCCTAACTTAGACATTTCATCAAACACCTAGCTTGCACTACAAAAATAAAAAGAGATAAACTAATATTGAAATGAGCTAAATTAGGAACGCCGGAGGAAATGATGAAGTTGCTAACCCTTGGATAGATGGGTGCTGCCAATCTTGACAAATGGTGGAGAAAATGGGATGAACTTGAGCTCGGGAGAGAGTAAACCAAAAGAAAATGGAGAAGAAGTTCGAGCAGAAAAGTGAGGATGGCTTGGGGTGGAAGAAGAAGATAAAGGTGGAAACCTTTAATCCCGGTTCGTATTACAAGCCGAGACTAAAGGTCCATCTTTAGTCCTAGTTTGTAATACGAACCGGGACTAAAGGGTCTCGCGCTGGCCCCCACCTCTGGGGCTGCCTGCCGCAAACCTTTAGTCCCGGTTCGTATCACGAACCGAGACTAAAGGGTCTCTACGAACCAGGATGAAAACCTCCGGAGCCCCATGCGGCATGCGAGCCGCTCGAACCGGGACTAATGCCAACGTTAGTCCCGGTTCGTGTCGCGACCGGGACTAATGCTCCGATTCGGCCTGAACAAAAGTCCTCTTTTCTACTAGTGACATGTCATCCATGGAGTCACCTTTAACCACTGGATGGACTACATTTGTCAAAAGGAAGAAGCTTGTCTCTAGGATGCAGTGTTTCTCCCGGTAGTGATTTGTAGCATCTCTAGCGAATGCAAGTGCCCAATCTCATAACCAAGCGAATGCAAGTGCCCAATTTCTTAACCAAATGAGTATAGTTATTTTCTACGTGGTTCTATTTTTTTAATGTTTGCAAGATACTCCATAAATAGTAAATTGTAAATTCAAAGCTATTTTGGAATATAAAGATTTTATCCAAACTGGATCTCACAGGACCCGTTAGAGCATCTCTAGCAGTGACTGTAAAGCGCAGAACCGTATACGCAGTTTTCGGTTTGCGTTTTACGGTCTGAAAACGGCCACGGTACAACAGAAACCGAAAGCCGAGCGGTATTCTGTTTTATTGATCGGTTTTCGGTTTCTATTATTAGCGCTGCTATTTTCAGCCGTAAAACACATGTTTGTCCAGCATTTTAATAGATATGTGATACGTCTCAAACGTATCTATAATTTTCGAGTGATCCATACTAGTTTTGTGATATTGTCACATGTTTTTATGTCAATTATATCATTTTTATGCATTTTTGTCGAACTAACCTATTGACAAGATGCCAAGTGCCAGTTCCCTGTTTTTGCTGTCTTTTACTTCTGGAAATATTCTCGGATTGGACCAAAATTTACGGGGATTATTTTTACGCCAAGACGAAGACGGAGTCCGAAGGGCAGCCTGGGAGGCGACCCACAGGGCAGAGGAGCCCCCCTGCCGTGGCCCAAGGTGGACCCACGGGTGGGGCCCGCCCCTGCCCGTGGGGCACCTCCTCGGCCCCCTCTGACGCCTATAAAATCACAATTGACCTAAAAACGTCAAGGCGGCTATTATTTTCCAGAAACTCGACCCCAACGCACCGTCACCGAAAACCCTAGTTCGGGGTCCAATCTGAAGCCGATCCTGGCACTCTGCCGTAGGGGAGATCGATCCCGAAGGGCTCTTCATCGCCATGCCTTCCTCCGGGATGAGTTGTGAGTAGTCTCACCTTGGACTACGGGTCCATGGCAGTAGCTTGTTGGTAGTCTCTCTCTCTTGTGCTTCATGTGTTATGATCTTGTGAGCTACCTAAAATGATCAAGATCGATTATTGTAATGCTATGTGATGTGTTTGCTGGGATCCGATGGATTATGAAGTTATGTTCAGATTGTGCATGATTCTTATATGTTAATTTATGTTCTTGCATGCTCTACGATATGCGTAGTTACTTTGGCCAAGTGATTGTGTGTATCTCCAAGAGAGAGTATTTATGCTAGATAGTGGGTTCATGCCCCCTTTTGTTCCTGGGCACGAGTGACAGAAACGTCTAAGGGCGAGGGTGTGGTGTTGCTACTAAGGGTAAAACAGTGGTGTTAATTTCTCTTTTGATATTAGTATTTCTTACTTCATGCACTTTATTTAATGCAATTGTCTGTTGCTTGCAACTTAATACCGTTGGGTGACAGGCTGCATAGCGATCCCACGGTGGACTTTTTAGACAAAGACGCAGTTGGACTCAACGGTCTTTGTTCCTTGTCGTGATGCCTCCATAAATATTATCATGTTCTTTATGTCATAGCTAAATTGGGTTTGTGTCATGATCTTGTCAATTGCCTAGCTGTAATCCGTTCACCCATCACATGCATATTTTATTTACTTGAGAGACTCCACTAGTGAACCCATGGCCCCCGGTCCATCTTTCTACATTGTTTACAACCTCATTTACTTGCTTTTCATCATCATTACTCATCTGGTCACTTTGCATTATTTCATCTTACAATTAACCACTTTGTTTTCTGCGAGACCGGAAAGATTGACAACATTTCAGCCGTTGGGGGCAAAATATTGGGTTGAGTGTGTGCAGGTCCACGTCTGTTGAAGGTTAAGCGCCAGAGATCTTCAACATTCACCTCGTTGTTGATTTCAAAGTCCTATAGGTTCGATAAACCTCGGTTCGTTAAACGAGGAAAATTTGCTGCTTACTACATCCACGCCTTCGCTTGGGGTACCACCCAACTATTACACCAACAAGCAGCCCTTTTCTGGCGCCGTTGCCGGGGATCGCACTAAAGATACATAAGAAGATTAGTCCCTGCCAACTCTGCCAGCAGTAATCAATATGCTTCGTTTGACTTTAGAAATATAAAAGCAATATAAAACCAATATGAAGTAAGAATATTGTTTATTGTACAATACAAACTGAATCCAAATTACAATAATGTTTTAAATTACAACCAAATAAATTAAATAAACAATAATCCAGTACAACCGAATTGAAATAATGGTTCAAATCACACATGGATAAAATGAATGAAAGAGGCGCATTACAACCCATGCCTCTGTCAGTGGTGCACAATGAGATCTTGTTGCAGCTGACACTGAATCTCAATCTCCCGGTATGTTTGAAGGAATACTTGAATACGATCTGGTTTCTAGCCGGTTTCACTTGACTGCCTACATTATCATAGACCAAATCCAAGCTCAACTCCCTCTCATCCTCGATGTTCATGTTGTGAAGAATCACACAACATGACATTATGTTTTGGAGGGTTGTTTTTGTCCCAAAAAATGAGCAGGACCTCGAACTATGGCAAACCTAGAGTGCAAAACCCCAAATGCTCTCTCAATTTCCCCGGTTAGGTGGGTATCTCGGCGAAGTAGTCTCGCATAAGCAGCTCATTGCTGTAGAAATGATTCTGGGGAACAGTGGGCTCTTTTCTGAAAGATTTTTTTTGACAGTTAATACCATGATATATTTATAGTAGCAAATAGTACATGGTAGAGATACATGAGCGGACTTCAATAATTATAAAATAAAATTCGAGGTAAACAAGCAAATATTCGAGATCTTTAAACTCTTTCTTCTTCTACGACACAATCTTATACTTTTCTGAAGTCAACCGTAGAAGGATGACATAGATATCAAACCACAAACCTGTGAATACCAACGAGAATTCTATCATCTTTACTATTAAAGGAGAGACCGTGAATTCCTGGTGTCACACTTCAATCTAATTACTTGGAAAATGCCTCAAGGGTGTCAACCTTTGTGGCAAGTCCACCGATAGCGTCTTTTACGTAACCTATGGTGGCCGGTGCTTTGGAGTCCTGTTTGTCTGCCATACTCTCTTAGGTTGTTAAACCTTAGATAAGAGACGAGGCTCTGATACCAATTGGAAGTACGTATGGTCGACTACGGAGGGGGGGGGGTGAATAGGCGACTACCAATTTTAATTAGGGCTTTAACAAAGTAAAAGCAAGTTATCTAGATGTGCAACTAGATGAACAACCCTAAGTGACAAGATACAAGGAACAAGTAAATGGGCAACGAAAAGTAAAGGATAGAAGTCACCGCAAGTGGACACAAATAATTGATTCTCGTAGTTCCTTCCCAAGGGAAGTACGTCTACGTTGGAGAGGTGTGGAGGCTCCTTGGCCCTCCTACAAGCACGTCCGTGCTCACCCTATTCTCTGTGTGCTACTCCCGCGAGGGAATAGCCCTTTCCATTGTGAGGTCGACTTGAAGGCGTTGACCAAACCTTTATACCAAGGTTGGGGCTCTCCACAATGAGTTGGAGACTCCCAACAATGTCCCAGAGCTTCTCACAACCAAAGAAGCTCCGAAACCTGCACTTGCTCCTAAGGTTTCCAAGAAACCCTAAGAGCCTACAAGATTCAAGATCCACAAGCAAATAGAGGGGGGATTCGAAATTCCTTTGGTGGAAGGCTAGATCTAGGTCTCCTCAAACACTCCTCACAAGATCAAGACGATTAGAGCTAAGGAGTGGGAGATCTAGGAGTTTTAAGCTTTTGAAACTAGGCTCATTAATGGAGGAGAGAGAGGGAACCAGAGCCTTAGTCTTCTTTAGGGAAGAAGACCTCTTTATATAGTGGGGGGCAAAATCTGCCTGTTGCCCCCTTTTCCAGCCCGAGGAGCCTGATAGTACCGGCCCAAGAGCGGTACTACCGGCTGGCCAGCTCGGTAGTTCCGACCCGAGGGCGGTAATACCGGCCCGCCGGAAACTACCAGCTTACGTAGAGCGGGGCGGTACTACCAGCCAGGTGTCAGCCAACTGCCGCAGCTCTAATAGAGGGAAAACGCGGCAGTGGCCCGATAGTAAGGCGGTAGTACCGGCCAAGCGGTACTACCGGCCTACTGCCGGCCAACTGTCGTACCTCAAACAGAGGCAAAACGCGGCAGTCGAGCGGCACTGACGTGGTACTTCCGCAAGGGGGGGGGTACTACTGGGCCAAGCCCGGTACTACCGCCCCAGCCAGTCAAAGCAGGAAACAGGGCAACCAAACCAGCCCCCGCTATATAGCCTTGCGCTTATCCTTTTTCTTGAGAGGATCCAAAAAGACTTGTGCAACTTAACCTGAGACTTAAAGACAAGATCGTTAGCACACAAATCGTGTTCTCATCAACTCCAAAATCATTAGGGATAGGCATATTCTTTCACTCGCGAGAGCGGCTCTGCACTTCGAGCGACACGAGCATCAAATGTTTGATCAAATGTCTGACCTTAGTGTGTTGTGTTTTTGCAATGAAAATAACCACACCAAGGTCCATTTTGCAAAATAACATCCTTGTCAGCATGACACCACAGCGTCACTTAGATACGCTACCACGATTGTGGCTGATTTGCTCATAAAACGAAGTAAACTGAACAATGGGCTCTTTTCTAAAAGTTTTTTTTGACAGATAATACCATGATATATTTATAGCAGCAAATAGTACATGGTAGAGATACATGAGATGACTTTAATAATTATAAAATAAAATTCGAGATAAACGAGCAAATATTCGAGATCTTTAAACTCTTTCTTCTTCTATGACATAATCTTATACTTTTCTGGAGTCAACCGTAGAAGGATGACATAGATACCAAACCACAAACCTCATTATTTAAATTTTAAGCCTTAATGCAACCATTAAAGTAATCGAGCAACATCGACAAGAGTACCAACACTAGTATTTCAGGAAAAACACAACCGAACAGCCTGCTCAACGTCACTGGGAGCCAAGAGTCCATTATCGAGGACGTAGCTGCTGGGATAAATATTGCGAGGACAATCCTCCTCGTAGCAACTATGAGAAAAAAAATCCAAGATGGATGTGACGAAGCAAGATCTGAAGGACCATACCTTAAACAAATTTAATCCTCCAACACCATTATTGACGCTGAGAAGGAGATCTCATCATCGAACGAAGGGTCGGAGATCACTTATTATAGATCCATTGACGCGGAGGCCAAAAAGAAGACGACTGCCAAAACTCTAATCGAATCTTTTGAAAACACTACTTTTACTAAAAACTCCATCCATAAATCGGGTTCCCACCCCTCCTGATGTCGGCGAGGCTGGCCGGAGAAGGGGGAACCGACATATGCGGGAGGCGGAGATGGAGGGGGCGGCTAGGTTTCTGAGAAAAAAACACGTGGCTCTTTCCTGCAAGTTCAACTCCTTTTTTTTTTAGAACAGCAAGTTCAACTCCTAAAGTTCTGTGTTGACGTGACAGGCACTACTGGGCCGGGCCGGGGCAGCCCAACTAACCTTTGTTATAAGGAAATAATAAATAAAAATCCGCTCATATAAACGAAAGCCGCCTTCTTGCTGTTGTTGTTCTGTGTTAGGTTTAGATAGAAAAATCCGTCCCCATATCTCCTTCGCCTCCGCCTCCGTCCTCTCTCCTCGACGCGGCGAGTCTCCATCCGCGACGGAGGCAAACAGATCAAGCGCAGAGGTATCCTCGTCCACTCTCCTTCGCTTTATCTGATCTGATCTGATCTGATGGGCGCCGATATGATGGCGCTCGGGTCGCGTCGACTCGGCGATTAGCCGATTAGTGTCGATTCGGCAAAAAGAAAGTTCTTTTTACTCTCCTACCGCCTCGCCACGGCACATCGTCACCGGCGGGCAATTTGGCATTTTTTTTAACTCTCCTACACCGTCAAACGCCCAGCTGCGACACCGTCATCGCCGGCAGCTGCTTAGGGTTAGGAAAGGTGTGGAAGAAGGCCTTTAAACAAATGTTGTAAGTTGTTGTTCAAATTCCTATGGAATTGCATAGGAATTTAGGTTCCTTTTATCCAAAGGCAATCTATTGGGAAACGTCTAAAAATTGGAAGCTTACAAATATCCTATGACACAATGTTGGGTGTAGACGTTTGAGTTGGGTGGGCGAGGGCGGACGGTGTGGTTACGGTGTTGAAATTTCAGCGATATGCTTGGAACTGAGAACCGTTTTAGGCTTAACTAGATAATAACCTGCACGTTGCTACTGAAATTTGAAGAGATTTTTTTTTAATCTATGAAAATTCTCCTCAGTGTACTATAAGTATCATAATTGGGTGAATAAAATTCTCCACTACGAAAAACTTGGGCATCTCGTTTGTTGTTGGGCATTCGAAAATTCAAGTTGATTTGGTGCATGCACTATCTGCTATATATAACCGATGGAATATCTAGTTAAAGCCGACACCCGCTCTAAAAAATTTAAGAAATACTTCGTTGTGTGTCTGCTTCCATGATAATCTGAAAAAGATCATGAAAACTTAGTCAAGCAATTTGGCATGCCAAAAATAATAAGGATGAATTTGCATATTTGAACGAAAAATGCACAAATGAGCCAAAGATTACGAAACTTACTACAGTGATTCTAACATGGGACAAATATGTTCCTTTTCTGAAACATGGTACCAGTTTGAAATCATTATGCCAAATAAAAACCATTTTCCATGTAGCAGATTCAGAGAAAGAATATGAAAATCACGAGAGTCCGGCTCCCCTAGATTTCAGGGATCTTGAGAAGAAAATTTCTAGACTGATAAGAAATTAAAGTAGGTAAAATAAAAACATTAAGAAAAGGAGTGGGTGTGGCACACCAGGAAAAATGAAGTTATGCCTAGCTGTTGTGCGTGTAGAAAGAATTGTAGCATGACCCCCTCCCAAAGATTTACACAATTATTAATTCCCCACACCATTATCTTGAACAGATGAAAAAATAAACAAAATACCTGCTGCCTGCATCGGTTTGTCTCACACTGGTCCACTTTCTTTCTTCCCCACGGCCGCTTTGTGCCCTTTCTTGCTTACTACAGACGAATCATCGTTGATAAACTGGAAGAGAAGAATAACACATTAAATCTACAGATTGGGAGCTTTTCTTCACAGGGCCTCTTTGGCACACACACCCTGTTTGTGCATCTCTATCACTCTATGGACGTAGCAGATAGGAGCAGCACAAAATACAAATCAGAGTGACAGTTTCCAATCACAGCCACCACTTCCCCTATCTCAACTGTTTTCTGATGGATTTTGCGTTAAGAATACCGATATCCAAGCCTAAACACTGTATAGACCGAGATGAATCGTGTTTGTACAGCCCAATCATAATATCCAAGGAAGTGAGAATGGGAGACCTCCAATGGTTCACTTCTTAAGCTGAACACACCCATTCTCGGTTAGGTATTCCACAAACTCATCAATTAGGTAGGGCCAAGCGCCTTCTTCGTCGTAGTTGGATAACTGTGGATCAATTGTCTGCAAGAACACAACAGTGAAATTAGGCAAGTCCATAGTTACGAGCTCTTTCTACATGCAAGTCATTCTAGGAGCCATCCAGTTAGTTGACATGTAGGCAGATAGAACTGAAAAGACACGAATTTGTTACGAATCGTTGAAGGCGACTGATCACAAGTTCACAACACTACCTAGCGACTACGACCTAGGCACACCAACTCGTCTAATTTGCCTAACATAAGTTTGGCTGTCAGATTAACTAACAAAAAGTAGAATTGCATACATGCCTGTTAAAGTATATGCATACAAGTTTACCCAGCATCTGGGCATTCAAATGTAACGAGGAGAGAGAGTTGGGATGACAGATGTACCTTAACAAATTCCAAAAAGCTGAAACCATGTGTCCCTCGAAATGGCTTTGTTATGCCTGACCTGATTTTCGGGGAATTGGAAAATTAGCAAAACCACACCATCTTACACCAGTAACATAATGGGAATATCTTGATGGCAATGACACATAACACAATGATCTGAAAATGGGACTAGATAGAGTTGCCATTTAAGACGCACCTGTATAAACTGACACCAATGATCAATTAGAGGCCAGTGCCTTTCGGCAAACAGCAACCTCCACATTCCAATAGCAGTCTCCAGTGCAAGAGATTTTTGACCCTGTAAAATCAAGGGAATGTTGTAGGAAAAATTCATAGAGAAGATCAAAATATAATTTATGATTGAAAAATAAGGTGCCAATTAAGACAAGGCCAACCTTTTCCCTAGCCCAAGCAAATGCAAAGTTGTAAATCTCACAGAATTATTTAGTTTTTATATAGATTATAAATTTGATACCCTGCCACAGGAGCCATTCTGTTTTGAAGAGGACTAGGCGCGTCTAGCTTGGTTTCTTTCTTTTGAAGCTTATATTCGGGGGTGTCTGAGGAGAAACTCGGTCCAAGTATTTTTGCAGAGATAGTTTGCATTTTGTTATATTCTTCACGTCAAGCTATCATTTTACTTTCAGGATAACATTACATCGAAGAAGACACGTGCTGATGGCATCCCTGATGGCATCCATTGGTCAGGAAGTCAACTTGAAGATGGACAGGAATGCTCTTATTGATAAGTTGGTAATGACCATGTTGGGGACGTCTTCAACATTGACTATCGGGGACCGGAACAAGAAGTTGGGGGTGAGCCGTGTTTTGACGTGGATACAGCAGGTTGTGGCATTGTCTTGTTTCATTGCCAACATAGCAGTTACAACCTACACCGTATTTACCAAACCCAGCAACTGGGACTATCTCTTCCCATGGGGGCTGTCAGTTGCTGTGCTGTTGAACATCTACTTTGCAGTGGTGCACCTGGCGATGGGGTACTTGAGCCTCTTTGTGCCGCAGGCACCCTTTGCGGCATGGGAAGCTCTTTATTGTGTCGCTTTCCAGGGGATTGGCTTTGCCGCCATTGGAGCCTGTTTTGTTGCCGTTGTCTTCTTTGAGCAGGCGTGGCTGCACATGTACTTTGCTTGCCTTATTGGTGTCCTCATTGCTGCCGTACTTGCCTTGTGGGTCTGGCTTGTTCGAACCTACGGGGCCCTGTCTCCATTCACGCCTTAGATGCATATCCCCGTTAACGTTTGCTAGTAGAAATCCAGGGTTCCTTTTTCTGTAAACAGACAGACTTATTATTGTTATGCGTATAAATGAATGGTTTATGATGTCTGTATTGTTGTAGGAAACACTATTGTTGTAGGAAATGGAGCCCTGTGGTTGATCCACTGTTTTTTACCTAAACACTATCGTCAAAACTATGATCTTTACCGCAGATTAGCAGCCCGGTTTGGGTGTACTCACTGTACAACGGGGGAGGGTCGCCTTTTGGCCGCCGCCGCTTTGACATGGTACAACGGGGGAGGGTCGCCTTCTGGCCGCCGCCGCTTTGACATGCATGGCGGCCTTCTTGATGATCGCCGTGCCGCTCTCCTACACCCCAAGCTGTCCCGCACCCACCGCCGCCACCCTGAGCTCGTCGCCACCACAACATGGCCGCTCTCTCTCCCTCTCCTTCTCTTATGGAATGCAATATTTTTTATTTGTTGAACCGACGAGAAATGCTTTTTTTTACTCGCGATAAAGAAGAAGTGAAATGATTTTTAATGCGTGTGGTAGCAAGAGTTCAGCAACCTCTTATGATGGCCGGTGTAGGCTCCGTTTCTCCCGTCAAAGCAACAACCGAAAGTTGGACAGGTCACTGCATACTTTTTGCTTGCCTTTAGTACTATTATTCTTTACTTCAGGTGAGACCCTCCCAACTAATCAACTAATAAATCACCTAGAGTTACTCGTCAGATGAATGATGCTCTTATGGCCGAATTTACAAAAGAAGTTAAGAAAACACTGTTTAATAAAAGTTCTGGAATGTGATTGGCGAGGACCTTACCGATGAAGTTTTGCTGGCTATCAATCAGAAGGTAATTCCGGAGAGCTGGAATGACACTACTATTGTTTTAATTCCTAAGGTAAAGAATCCTGAGTATCACAATTTCGACCAATCAGTTTGTGTAATGTGGTTTATAAGATGATCTCAAAGCTGTTGGCAACTAGACTAAAAGTTTTTCTCCCAGAAATAGTGTCCCCTATGTAGAGTGCTTTTGTGCCTGGGCAGCTTATTTCTGACAATTTCCTCGTAACTTTTGAAAGTTATCATACAATTAAAAATAGGAGAGTTGGAAGTTATGGCACATGTGCACTGAAGTTGGATATGCATAAGGCTTACGACATGGTAGAATGGTGTTTTCTCAGGCTGATTATGCTGCAACTAGGCTTCATTTCCGGCTGGGTGGACTTGATCATGATGTGTTACTTCTGTACGGTTCCAAGTCCGTCTGAACAATTCCCTTTCGGTTTCTTTTGCTCCAACTCGCGGTCTTCGTTAGGGTGATCCTCTATCACCGTATCTATTTTTATTATGTGCTGAAGGATTGACGAGCCTTATTACATACCTGGAGACACAAGGTAATCTTTAGGGTGTTAAAGTTTGTAGACATGCTCCTGCCGTATCACATTTCTTATTTGTTGATGACTCTCTAATTCTTATGAGGGCGGATAATGCTAATGCGGTTGGCTTAAAGAGCGAACTTGATGATTATTGTGCGGCTTCAGGACAATTGGTGAGTGTGGCAAAGTCAAGTATATTTTTCAGTCTGTGCACACCGGTAGAGATGAGTGCTGAAGTTTGCACCATCCTTGATATTATGACGGAGTCGATAACGGACAAGTACCTTGGTCTCCCACCCTTGGTTGGGGTGGACAGAACATATTGTTTTCAACATTTGGTTGATAGAGCTTGCAAAATGTTAAGTGGTTGGAGCGAAAAAACTCTCTCTTTTGGTGGTAAGGAGATTCTTATAAAGGCTATTATCCAATCTATTCCAGTTTATGCTATGTTGGTATTGAAGCTTCCTAAACAGATATGCAAAGAGATAATCTCGGCAATGTCCCAATTATGGTGGGGAGATGTGTAACAGCCCAGATTTGGTACCCTAAAATATGGGCCAAATTTTCACTTTTTGCTTTGCATTGCATCATGGCATACATATTTAAATTGCTAAATTAAATATTGCAAACCATGGAAAACCTTAAAGGGGAGCAAACACTTCCTAAAATTCCAAACCAAATACATTTATTTCAAATGGGCAAAACCAATTGTTCTTGAGTCCCCAAATTGTCCAGGAAGCTCAAGGATATATTTTTTAAATATTTTCCAGAGGCAATTTCTTGCCAAGCAAAGAAATAAAATTTGAGAATCCAAAAATTAGTTCAATTCAAATCCTATATTGAAACCAAGCTAAACCTTTCCAAAAATTCAAACTAAAATCATGGGGAGCTTCAATATTATTGTGAGAGCCTCCATGAATATTTTCTTTAATTTTGGAAATGCTTGAGTGCTCCAAATAAATACATTTTGGATTTGTCAAAAATGATCACATTAAAACCCTGTGAATAAATGTGAATCCAAACATTTTATTTTGGGGCACCACTTTCTGTGGAGCTCCTACATGTCATGGGGAGGCTTTACAAATTTTTGTTGATTTTATAAAAATGGTTTAGTGCCTCTTTTAATTCACTAAAACCCCTGCTGTTTTTAATCAGAAAAATGGAAAAAAGGAAAAGTTCAAACCTGACAGTGGGCCCCCCCATGACAGCCCCCTCTTCTCTCCCTCTTCACTGTGGCGACAGCGATGCCACTGCCGCCATGCCGTCGCCGTGTCCTCCTCCCCTGCCTCGCTGCGCCCTCCCTTCGTGGATAAGTGAAGCCCGCCGTCGCCCTCTGCTTCCCCTCTCGCTCCTTGCTCCCCGCGGTAACCCTAACCCTAACTCGGTAGCCACCGTCGAGTCGCCGCCGTCCGCTTCAAATCGCCGGCGACCGCTGCCTCCCCGAGCGAGTCCAAGCCGCCCAGGAGCTCCGCACCGTCGCCTTCTCCCTCCCCGGCCAAGGAATCGAGGCGGGGATGCCCAAGTCGCCGACGCCGTCCTTCCTCCTTCGCCTCCGGTCGCCACCGCTCGCGCACACACTCGCCGCCGCCCGGCCTCCCCGTGCCTCGCCGTCCTCGCCATCGCCTCCGGGGTGAGCTCCTGACCCGGATGGGCCTCCTCCCGCTCCCTCTCTCCCTCTCTTAGCCGTGCCCTCCATGCTCCGCCGTACGCCGCCGCGGGCAAGGTCGCCGCCGGCCCGCCGGTGACCATATGGTCCTCTGCCGCCACTCCCTGTGCTCCTCTCCACCTCCTCTAGCCCCTAAGGCCAGTGCCCGCGTCCAATTTCGATCAGAGACGACGAATTTGTGATCGACAGGCCGTCTGCTCCCCGCTGACGTCATCATGACATCAGTTGTTCTTCAGTTTGTTTTTCAGAAATTCACAGAAATTGGAAATTGTAATATCTAATATTTGGTAAAGCAGAAAAATGAAATTGACATACCAGATTGTTCACATTTTCATAACCTATTCAAATATGTAACTCATCCATGCTAATGAAATTTAAAAACATGAATTTAAATGTGAAATGCAAAACATATGTGAGTTATTCAAATTTTGGAAATTCATAACTAGAGGTTTACAATTTAGAAAAATTCAAATAAAATGTTAAAATGCTCAGCTAAATAAACTCTACATGTTACTGCCTTTATTTGAATTAATTGGTTAAATTAAATTTCCTGTTTTGATTAAATATAAAAAGGGCAGATTTAAATTAATAATTGGGAAATTCATAACAATTTGAATATTGATCCAAAAATTTCAAATAAGATCTCAAAATGTTCAGGAAAACAACATCTAAATTTTAGTTCTGTTTTACATGTTAAAACGATTTTTTCTAAATTGCTGTTAAGTTGAAATAACTAAAATGGCAGATTTTGAAATGAATTTGTAAATTCAATATCTTTTGTGTTATAGCTCAGAAAATTACAAATGATATGTCAAAATGTTCATACCAATCATATCTATCTTTTAGTATCATTTCTATGATCAACTAAATAAGTTTATTCTGCTGTTTACTAAAATTACTAAAATGGCAGAATTAATAACAACATTTGGAAAATCTATAACCTGAGTTTTGTTTACTCAAAAATGATGTTCAATAGCTCAAAATGTTCAGCTTGTCAATGGCTACATGTTAGTGTCATTTTCCACTCATGGCAACACATTTTGATATGATGTCCTATTAAAAATGCTTAAATTGGAAATGTCAATTTTGAAACAATCACCAAATATTCATCGTTGCTCGGAAAAATGCAAACGAGGTATCAAAACGATCAGCACGACATTAACTAACTAATAATATCATCTCCATGCATGTTGTCATCTTATTTCAATACTGGTCTTTTAGAATAACTTAAAAGCATTAATTATAATTATGTGGTTTATCCCGATTAATTGTTATAATTATATTCGGGATCCCATTTAACTTGTGGGTTATGCCCAAGACCTTTCCAATTCATAAATTTCCATGTCATCATGTGTATGCGCATTGCACTTCTATATGTGTTGATTGTTCCTTATTTCCGGTGTTTTGTATCTTCTCGATAGAACGCGATTCGAGATCGAGACGAGTCCGATGTGAAGATCGGGGACACCGATGGACGACACTGGAGTATGGATCGACAAGTCAATCACCTGCTTCCTCGAAGCTCTATATTTCTGTGCATTGCCAACCAAGGAAAGAGCTAACCTAGTCTTCTTGGCATATCTCATCCTACCCAAGTATTTTATCCACCATAATATTGCATTTGATTCTAATGTCAACTTTTGGTCACTGCTAGAGTATCCTATGAAATGCATGTTTCCCTAAACCAATACATGTTTCCCCCTCCTATGAACCATAGGTTTGAGGTGATGCCCTGAGTAAAGATATAACTATTGTATATATGCTTAGCTCTGTTTAGCCATGCTTAGTCGAATGCTTAAGTCGTCCGTTGATTATTTCCATAATTGTGAATTGATGGAATGTTCGGACAAGGTGGAAAGTTGTGATACCTAATTAAAATGCTTAACAAGGCTTGGATGAGTTGCCATCGGAGATGGTGTTTTGTCTCATTCTTGCCGCCTAGGTGTGAGTTCTTGTCTCTCGAACCAAGACCGAGCGTGGTTCCATCGGTGGGAGTATGGGCTCCTTACTAACCGAATAATTTGTGCGGGCGTATCCAAGGGTCTTCTAGTTTGCGCTTTCCATTTGCGTGTGAGTTGCAGGTGGACGATGATGATGATGTGATGATGATGTGATGATGATGGTGGTGATAGGAGTGGCGATGGGGCAGGGTGTTGAAATAGGCACTGAACTTGTCCTGTTGTCATGATGACCCTTGGATAGTCTCATGCTTTGTAAAGGTTTAACCGCGCCTGCCCTGCCGGCTTTCCCAAGAAGAGAGCTAAATGATCATGCAAGGGGTCGGACGGTACCAATGGCTAAAAAAAGTACACCCCTGCAGGGTTTAATCTTTTCGAAAAGCCGTGTCCGCGGTTATGGTCAACTTGGGAATGGACTATGAGATCATAGAAAACCTGAACCCTTAATTAAATGGCAGCTAGAGGTGGCATAATCAATGTGTGTAAAAGGTTCATTTCCTCGAGGGTGATTCGAGGGAGTGCCATGGTGGAGATAAGTGGTGTTTCTTAACTGTAGGTTCCATGTGAACCGAAGAAGAAAGTTTTACTATCTTATCCCCTTATGAAAAACCTTCTGAGTAGTCGATGCCATGAGTCTTAGTCTTCGAAAGGGAAAAACTAGCTTTATGCAAAACAACTACTTTACAGCTTTGAAGCCAAACAGCATCGGGCCTATATCGCCCTACTAATTCTTGCGAGTACGTCGTACTCAGCCTTGCTTTGTTGCTTATTACTTGTTTCAGAGGAGGACGTCACCAATCAGGAAGGTGGGTTCTACGTTGACTTCGATGAGTAGTCTGGGGTTCCCAGGTGGCAGCTTGGGACGTCTCGGAACAGGCTGGCTGTGTTATGTTATTGTAGGCCTCTTAGGCCATATTTTGGATCTTGTTGTTTAGACAACTATATTTGCTTCCGCTTGTTGTAATGATGGGTCTGTGACCTCTGATGTGTCATTTGCTATCTTTCTCAATTATATGAGTTGAACTATGATATCTTTGTGTCGTAGAGTCTGTGATGTGCCAGTTGTTCCGCAGTCTTGATCTCTCTATTATGCATTGACAACTATGCCAGTGTTCATGGCATGATCGAGGTGTTGCATTGCCGATGATCCATTCCGAGCAACGCCTGCCAATGGTTTTGGCCTGGGAGTGGTAACCCAGTAACCTTCGATCATGTAGCATGGCCTGTGGGTTGCATAGTATCACTGTATAATTCCGGGGTCGGGGCGCTACAAGATGATGACCAACAAAAACATATGCACTGGTTTTCTTGGTGGAAAATGTGTATTCCAAAGAAACAAGGAGGTATGGGGTTTCGAGATCTGGAGAGTTTTAATATGGCAATGTTGTCAAAGCAATGCTGGAGATTGCTTTCAGAACCGGATTCTATATGTGCACAAGTTTTAAGACCTAGGTACTTTCCCTCGGGTGACCTTTTGAACTGTGAGTTGAAGAAGGGGAGTTCATTTACATGGCAGAGCATATGGTCGGGAATCCAAACTTTCAAGAGAGGATATATTTGGAGAGTCGGCGATGGGGAGAATATTGATATATGGAAGGACTGCTGGATTCCAAGTAGCCAAAGTAAGAAAATCATTACTAGGAGAGGGAATATTGTATACTCAAAAGTTTCTGATTTAATTGATCATGAAAACCGGTCTTGGGATGAGGAGCTGATTCGGGATCTATTTTGGCAAGCGGTTGCGGAGAGAATATTGAAAATCCCATTGGCGATTGGGATGATGGAAGATTTCATATCTTGGCTCCTGGATAAAAATGGGATTTTTCAGTTAAATCTTCATACTATTTGGAGTTGGATTTTCAGCATGGTAGAAATTACGACGAACACGTCCGTTTGACTCATCAAGGGCGAACCCAATCTGGAGGGCCATCTGGTCATTGCGGGCGCCTGCAAAAATAAAGATTCACAACTGGAGGGCTTTGCTTGGTGCTATCCCTTGCATGGTTGTGCTTGCCAACCGACATGTCCCTATTTCTAGCCAGTGTCCGCTTTGCTCTATTGACTGCGAAAGCATATCGCATTCTCTTTTCAAATGTACACGGGTAAGAGAAGTTTGGCAAGGTTTAAACATGTTACAACAAGTTGAAGATGCTACAGTGACGGAACTGAATGGTCCTACTATTATCGAGTCGCTTCTCTTGGCCTCGGCACCGACTGCGATACTTCCAGAGGTGCGTCACTGTGATCTAGCTGCGGTGGCGATCTGGTGGGAGAGACAGAAGGCAACACATGGGGAAGCAACCCCGCATTACGGCTGGGAAACTACCATGAAATCTATCTCCATATGATGTCTCAAATTATGTGTCATATGCATTCTTGGGCTCCTAGTACAAGTCATTTATAGCTGCACTTGATTCCACTCTAACTATACCATGTGATTGGCAGGAGGCGAAACAATATCATGAGTGCAGAGCTGCTATGATAGAGGAGATGATAGCACTTGATAAGAATAACACTTGGGTCCTCACTACTCTTCCTCCTAATAAAAGGGCTATTGGTTGTAAGTGGGTTTTTACAGTGAAACAAAATTCAGAAGGAAGGGTAGAAAGATATAAAGCCAGATTAGTGGGAAAGGGTTATAGCCAGACCTATGGGGTGGATTACGATGAAACTTTTGCACCGGTGGCGAAGTGAACACTATTCGGATGCTTATATCTATAGCACCAAATAAGAAGTGGAAATTGTATCAACTGGATGTAAAAAAAATGCTTTTTTGCATGGAGATTTGCCGGAAGAAGTTTATATGGATATTCCCCCTGGGTTTGATACACAAGAGACAGAGGGTAAAGTGTGTAGGCTAAAAAAAATCTATATGGTTTGAAACAGTCACCTAGAGCATTGTTTGGACGGTTTAGGAAGGAAATATGCTCTATGGGTTACCGGCAAAGCAATGACGATCACACCCTTTTCTTTAAACACCAGAGTGGCAAGGTAGTTATCCTTAGTGTGTATGTCGATGACATTGTGATCACAGGTAATGATGATGATGGGATAGCATGCCTAAAAAAGATGCTGGCCAAGTCATTCGAAGTCAAGTATCTGGGCTTTCTTTATTATTTCCTGGGAATCGAAGTCTTATATGGATCACAAGGTATTTACTTATCACAAAGGAAATCACAAAGGAAATATATACTTGATTTACTCGCTGAAACTGGCATGCTAAATTGTAGACCAGCAACAACTCCAATTGAGCAGAACCACCGCATTCTAGTAGAACCAGGTGATCCACTAGACAAGCATCAGTACGAGAGGTTAGTTGGTCGCTCGATTTACTTGTCACATACAAGGCCATACATTGCTTATGTTTTTACATTGTAAGTAGATGTAAAATAGTGGCATACCATGGGTGATAGCCACACACCCTAATCCATCCATTGAATCACACTATAGAGCAATTTTCACCGTAGATTGACTCAACGCCATTTCGTCGATTCCCCCACCTGATTCGAAAAAGCCACCCAACACTATAGCTGGCCAAACGGGCCGTGCCAAGTAGGCCGGCCCGAGGCATGGCTCTTTTGGCCCGGTCCAAGCACGGCACGACACAATTTAAATGGGCCGCACACGGCATGGGCCCATTAGTGCTCGGGCCGGCCACCGATTTGAGGCACACGGGCTGGCACGGCATGGCACAATTAGTTTTTTTAATTTTTTAATTTTATAGCTATTTTACCTATTTTTTCAAATTTTTAGGTTGTAATAGTGCTAATCCGGTCTGTCAGGCCGTATTCGTGTTAAATGGGCCGTGACTAAACCGGTCCGTCAGGCCTTAACCGTGCCGAAAGTCCAGCCGAGACCCACGTGCTGGCCCGACACAGCACGAATAGCTAGCCGAACGCGCCGTGCCGTTAGCGTGCCAGTCCGGACCGGCCCGTTTGGCCAGCTAGACCCAACACCCCCACCGTCCCCGTAGGCCCGCACCGCACGCCCCACCTTTCCCCGCACATCCTACCGATCCTTTTTTTTTTTGCCTCCCTACCTACCCCACCACTGGCGGATCTTGCTCGTGGAGGAGACCCTCTGGTGGATGGAACGGAGCATCACCGGCGAGCCGCATCCGGGCTCCTCCTGCTCTCCTCCGCGCATATCCCTCGTTGGCCGGGATGACTGCCACCGCGCGTGGCCGCTGCGGGCATCCCTACACAGCGCTCGCGGCGGCCGGAATAGCCCGCCATGGTCCACTGCGGAAGAAGACGAGCAGGGCTCGACTGGCGCTCCTCTGCACCGCGTCGATGGCGTCGTCCCCCCTGATGGGCACGAGCCTGGGCAGAGGGTCCGTTTTTTATTTTGATCCGTTTTTTTTTTTGCTTGATACATTGGCTCTGTGATGACACTGCCATGGGTCCGCATATTTTGATCCAGATCCATGCATAACGTGCTCCCATATTTGTTGCAATTTCTTCCTTGCACGAGGTGTTCCTAGATTTTTGGGATTTACACATGTTCCCAGATTTCTTTTTGTTTTTTCGATTGATTGTGCTTCAATCGAGGCGTAGTTCTCAAGCGGGGGCAGTCTCTCTTCTAGATTTTTTTTACTTTTTCGGTCCATGGCAGCGACAGATGCGTGCTGTCGCTGACCAACCCAGCTCATCCCCTACCTCCGGCTGCTAGGCATGTGGTCAGCGGCCGAGCTGTAGGCATCATGAGGGCAGCGCGGCGCCGCGCCTAGACGACCATGGCAGCGACGGGGCGGGGGGAAGCGCCGCGGCACCGGTGGCCTCCCTCCGCCATTGGGAAGTTTTTTTTTTGAGATGCATCGGGAAGTATCTTTGGTTGGGAGTAAAATTAGGCTTTGTTCGGTTACCCCCTACACAAGTGGATTAGAGGGGTTTGGACAAGATTTTGACTTGTTAGGGATTTAATCCACCTTAATCCCTGTCAACCCCCTCCAAAATTTTGGAAACCGAACGAGCCCTAAGGGGCACGGGTCCGGCTTTTTTTGTGTGCATGAAACTGGCGAACAGGCACGCCGATGGAGATAGTAATGGACATCGTTAATGGATACTAACAGCGCACGGATCACGATACATTATCGGACGTTGCTGTAGACATGCATAGCTACCACCCATGGTAGCAAATCCGCGTCCGTAAGTAGATATATGCATGATCCAAAATCTGGTCATCTCGATGCGGTTCATAGGATCTTGAGGTACCTTAAGAGTTGTCCAGGAAAAGGTATCTTGTTTTCAAATCATGGACATCTGAGAATAGAGGGATATACTGATGCGGACTGGGCAGAGTGTTTGGATGATAGGAAATCAACATCCGAATATTGTGCATTCGTGGGTGGTAACCTTGTCAGCTGGAGAAGTAAAAAAAACAGAGTGTGGTTGCTAGGTCCACTGCTAAAGCTGAATTTAGAGCTATGGCCTCAGGTCTATGTGAGCTAATGTGGCTGAGGAATTTATTATCTGAGCTTGAGTTATTTGATGGTGGACCTCTGAAGCTCTATTGTGATAATCAGGCAGGCATTAATCTAGTGCATAACCCAGTCCAACATGATAGGACTAAGCACATCGAGATTGATAGACATTTTATAAAAGAAAAACTAGATGAGGAAACACTTCATGTGTCTTATGTAAAGTCTATAGAACAGTTAGCTGACATGTTTACTAAAGGTGTTAGTGGTGTGTCATTTGGTGAAACTTGTGGCAAGATGGGGCTCATTGATATCTTCGCCCCATTTTGAGGGGGAGTGTTGTGAGGGTTAGAGTTGTAAAATGTGTGTGTTGTGAGGGTCAAATGTAAAAACTTCTCTATATATATCCATATGAAGGAATGAAGAGGACGTGAGAGATTCTAGAAATTTCTCCAAAGTTCAAAAGAAGCTAACCCATTTACTCCCTGTGTGGTGAGGATGAGAAGGAACATAGGACCAACTAACACCATATCGAGCAACTGCAGTCGTGGCCGCCGGCTAAGCTCAGAGAGTGCCCGTTGGCAAATGGCAGGGCTTTCCTTGTGTTGGCAAGCAGGCCAACGTATGCGGCAGCATTCCACAGCTTCTCCGGTTATCTGTCTATTCTCCCTTGTTCTAATTTAGTTATTGATTTTCCTGACGTTGTGCTTGCCATATGTTTAAACATATGATATCATTACTAGATATCTAACTACTATTTGTGGTCGTTCCTGCTAAAATAAGCCATTTGCTCGCCCAGTGCAGAAGTTTAATATCCTGCAGTGAAGCAGTGCATATAACTGAACCTATTTGCATCCTCGGCTGTGAATACATTCTCGATTTGTGACGAGCATAGTGACTGGTTTGCTTGGTTTGTGCAGTATTACAGCCTGCAGAGGCCATCTCAGGACTCGTGGCCAAGGATCTGCATGCACTGCATGGAGGTTCTGGCATATCCATCGACGTACCGCGAGAATGATTCACTATCAGACCTTCAGCTTATTTGTTAGGCTCGGCATCCAGGTGCAGCTGTTATACACTAGTGGAAAAAAGCCTTTTGTCCCGGATCCAGAGAGCCTTTAGTCCCGGTTGCGCAATCGGGACTGCGCAATCGGGGCTAAAGACCCACCCCTTTAGTCCCGGTTGTGTTACGAACCGGGACTAAAGGGCCACCACGTGGCCGCTGTCGAGCGCCCGGGTAGGAGACCCTTTAGTCCCGGTTGGTAACACCAACCGGGACGAAAAGTCTGCACGCTGGTTTTTTTTTTCTGAGGTTTTGCACTCTGGGTTTTAGGGTTTAGGGGTTCTTTTACTGTTTTTTGTTTCAATTTTTTTCATTTATCGTTTTCCTTTTTAGGGTTAAGGTTTTGGATTCAATTCGACGATACTATATATATACAACATAGAAGGAACCATTACACAACATCGTCATAAATATAAGATCAAAGCGTGACCTATTTATTCGTCGTTGTAGTCGAACCTATTACATATATAGTACCTGTGGCGCCCTCGCTTAGAAAAGCAAGGCCACGTCGTGAAATATGCTATTCCCTGGATCGAGTATGGATAGCAATTCACAAATAGATGTAATACCATGCATCAATGTCAAATAATTATTACATCGCGAGATCCATAAATAAAATATTCTTTACAAATTGCATAGCCAAAGGCTAGCTTGAATGTAAAGTTTGGCAGCGGAAACATAAGTAGCACAGAGAGCTTCATCATCTTCATGTGCCACTGGCATACATGTTGGTTGCAAGCTCGAAAAGGTAGACGTCCTCACTCGTCATCGTAATAACCTGCAACATTAACGTTGCAGCCCAGGGAATTTGGGTCAATACCTTGTAACAGGCCGGCAAGTGAATACTATGGTGGATTATAAAATGGCAAGACTAAAACTACATGCTTATCTGGCTGGTGGGGTTGAAGGCTATTGCATAAAGCAAATTTTGTCCTACTTTTCATAAAGCTTTTTCATTTCTCAACTTTCTAATATGAGACACACCCATGGAACGCATCCAAGGTCTCATATACCCGAGTTCACCCATCAAATTTTATTATGAAATTGGAATGAAGAGATCCTCCGACAACTTCCTTGCTTAGCTACTCAAAATTGTCCGTAACCGGGGACACGGCTATGATCATAGTTTTATTACTCTCGAGAGTTTGTGACACTTTCCCCACTAGACTCAACTAACCCAAACTTCCTAATCACTCATTTAGTGAAAAGGAAAGGAGAGAGTCGAGACGAGATCTTTCAGAAGAGCTTTCCCATACACATGTCCGAACAATACCCACCAACATCCCCTACATCTGCTTGTTCGTCCGGTCAGGTCCACTCAACTTACTTAATCAAGACAGAGCCCATATGACTAGTGGCTGCACTGGAAGCAATTAAACATGGAGTGACATCGAATCTCAATACCCTGGGTGGCCATCCACAAGTGCACATACTCAGGTTAGACCACAAGAAAATGGCCCTGAGTAGCCACTCAACTTCGCACACCTCAACAAACCAAATCCAACCAGGTGATTCATTAATTTAGTAGAGTTTTCACTTAACTTACTACATCAAAATCTTCACAATTGCAGCAAGCATTTCTACTAAAATAATGTAGGTACCTAGTCAACAAGAAAGATCTAACAGGCTTGCATAGCATAATTAAAACAGTAGTAAACCTATCATGCAAACTACCAAGATAATCTATAATGCAATAACAAAATAGTAGGTCCTTCATGAGCTTGTGTATACACTTGCCTTTAGGAACTTGTCGTTGCTCACACGCTCTAATTCAACGTAGCTCAAAGCTCTCCGTTCAATCTATACAATACAAACATATGGCAATAAGCAACAATACAACAATCCAAAGAAACAAACATAAAACAAACATAGATAGACACAAACAAAACTGGGTTGGTGGTCCAAGCTTCAATACATGATCCCATATGCAAAAAGAATCAATGCATTAGGTTTGGGGTTTGCCATTTGGTAAGGGGTTGGTCTGAAATCAAATTTGAACATTTCAAACTTGAATAGGTTGAAGGGTTGTTTCAAAGGTTGTAAGGGTTGGTCTTGATCAAGGTGATCACACAAGAAAGTTGGTCAAGAGTTTTAAAACATTTTGAAGCTATGGTTCACAAAACATTAACATTTAAATGGCCTTTGGCACACTTTCAATGTTTATGTTTCAAAAGTGGTAGCTAGGTATGGTTTTGGTCTCTCTGGACAGAGACAAATATTTGAATAAGTTTTCTAAAAGAAAACAAAATAAAAAGATTTATAGAAATAAAACTATAACAAAAATACCCAATTTGACTCTCTATTTATATATCACTCTAATACTGCCCCAAAATATTTTCTATCAGTGGAATAATGTTACAAATATTCCAAGGTTTAAAGAATTATTTTATTTGCAAAATTTGGACTTATAGATTTAAAACTATGTCAAATTTACTCAAATGACTCATTTGAAATTTGAATAAATTTAAATTAGGCAAAACAGAAAACTAATAGTGCCAAAAGATTCTACAAGTCCAGAGCTTTTCAAAAATATATAATTTGCTAAATTTGGCTAAACAGAGAAAAAGTGGTGATGGTTTGAATATGCAGGGGCTTTTCTGCAAACTGCCTATTTCCCTTTTTTTATTCCGACTTAAATTCAGAAATCGGGTCGGCTCATGGCTCGGCTTGAGATTCGGCTCGGCTTAAGCCGTGGCTCGGCTTGGGCTCTGCTCGATGGATCTGGATCCTTGGATTAGGATCGGGTGGCTGGGAGAAGGGTTCTTACCGGCGCGGCGGTGGTTGGTCGCCAGAGAGGAGGAAACGCCGGCGGCGTGGCTCGGCCTCGGATGTTGTCGTCGTTCTGGAGGTCCTCGTGCTCGGCGAAGGCGATGACGGCGTGCAGCATGACATGACGGGGACGTTGGTGCAGGTGGCATCCTTGATTGCTTCCTGGAATGACAGTGAGGTGCGGTCGGAGTTGGTGTTGTCACCGACGAGCCTTCGGGCGCCGTTGTAAGCGTCGATTTCGATCTTCCCTGGGCTCCGGAGAGTAGAGGACAAGATGCGTCGAGATGAGGCGGAGAAGATGGCATCACGTCGGGCTCGATTGCATCCTGGGGCAGCAACTAGACATGACCGGAGGTGCGGCGGCGGAGGTGACCTATGGGTCGAGCATGTCCTGCTCGATTCGGCCGCAACAAAAAATCAATCAAGGTGTCACGGGGATGCGCACGACAGAGGGGAAGGTAATGGAAAAAAGGATTGGCGGCGGAAACGAACCGTGGTGGCTGGAATCGGAGGAAAACGAAGGCGGCCGAACGAACTCCGGCGACAAAATCTGGCGGCCTGGGGGCGTCCCGGAGGGGGCTTTCGGGGGGGAACGGAAGAGGGGTGTGAGGGTTTCCAAGGGGCATGCTCGGGGAGGCGAGTGGTGGTCTCAATCGGCCGCAATCAAGGGGGGAAATCGACGGCAGAAACTGCCACGGGAGAGATTGAAGACGATGACGTCAGCATGACGTCATCAAATTTCTTTTTATTTGTTTTTCTGTTTTCTTTTATAATTTTTGATTCAGGCCTCCAAATCAAGTCAAATAAATTTGTAAATTTTTTAAAATTCCAAATATTCAAAATAAACATTTAGGAACTATTTTTGGTAAAATCAAAATTACCAAAATACCCTTTTGGTCAAATTGCCTTATATGGCTATTTGGGAAATTCAAATAAAGGTTTATAGATATCCCCAAAATATTTAAATAAAAACCAGAGAATAATATGAGTAATACCATTCAAAATGATAACTCATCTTCATATTCAAATAATTTAAGATAAAACATTTATAAAACAAGCTTGCAAAAGTATTTAAATTATTTCCACAAATGAAATAGGGTTTATAATATCCCCATATTATTTATTTTAAAACAATAAACCAAAGGGGAAATACTATTTGAAAACCCCATTTAAATATTTTATTTCCAAGACTTTAAAATTGAGATTTGAAGATAAAGGAATATTTAATTTAAAAATATAACTTTGAAGATGTCAAAACAATCTTCTATAAAAGCTTTTCTTGATTTTTGGAGACTTTATTTAATTATTAATAAAAGTTTTAAATTTTTGTGATTTTTACAACATTCCAAAATTTGGGATGTTACAAACCTACCACCCTTAAAAGGAATCTCGTCCCCGAGATTCGGAGAGGCTAGAAAGAAAGATGGGTTTGGGACAACTAGGTTTAGGCAACTGGGTGGGCTACCACCCTTAAAAGAAACTTTTGTAGGCAGTCTATAACTCTTTCCTTCGGGCTAGGGTCCATCGAGTTAGTCTTTAGGTCTCACTGGAGTCAACTATATCTTACACTCATGCAGTGCTCCATCTCCAATAGGTGGGTGTCTCTTTAGATAACTTCGGATACCATTCTCTTTAATATGGCTTGACATATTACATCCTCATCCATGTGATGTCTCCGGAAATATTTCTTCTCTAGGCTGGCATCCTTCAGTGCAAACAAAGAGTCAATTCTAACGGAACTCTCATGGTAGGTCAAGACTTTCGTTGCAGAATCTCTACTTCTTCTGGAGAGTTGTGGTTTATCCTCACCGAATATCTTACGTTTCGGCAACTTTTGCCTCACATAGGGTTATAATATACATATGGTTTAGGATCATCGTCGGCTCTCTAGTAGGTTGGTCACTCAGATTTATCAATCCAAATAGTGAGGGGAATAACATGAGTAGTAGGAATGGTGATCAGTCCATCCTGCACCCGTATCATTTCCTCAATATGTAGATAGGTAAATCACGTAAACTATCTCTCGGGCATCCTCACTTGTCTAACAAAAAGTTTCCCATCTGCAAGACAACCTGAACTAAACTATCGCTCCTTCGAACTATGGGGTTAGCGCGAGAATTCCTATACATCGTCACTTCACATCTTGGAGATTCTTCATTGCTTCTCCTACTTGGTTTTGTTGTTGACTAGTCTTCGGGTCTTCAACGAAATCTGTGAGATTGGATTTTCATCACTCGTTGTACCATCAATCGTTCATTGTGGTTGGCCTATTGGTGAGGCATCTGTTTCGCTAGGATGGGCTTAGCATGGACGTGTAGAGATAGAAGGATATAAGAGAATTACTACTATACAATGCCGGTTCGTTGGCATCTTCTCCTTCAGCGGTTCTTCTTGTTGTTGTTGGTATAATAGGATTTTTTACATCACTTTACCTCTTTAGTTTCTATCCCACATCATATTTCTTCTTGCGGGCAATGTTCTCATCACTTGAGTCAACTGAGTCTGAGCTTTTATCAGCAGCTGCATTGCATAAGGCATCTTGAGGTGGCTATCATTTTCGTCCTGGTTGGTATTTGGGTGAGACATATGGTTTTGGTTTAGCATTGATGAGTAGAGATAGAAAGATCTAAGAGAAGTATTCCTACCCACACACACACAGCAGACCAAGGCAAATCATCTTACAAACAACATCTAGCAAGCAACAAGCGACAAACAGTGGTAAACAAACATCAAACAACAGTAAAAACAACCACTCCTTTTTTTTAATTTCGAAAATATAATTTTGGAAAACAAACTAACACAATAAAGGTTTTGAAAATAAGCACGATAGTACTGCCATACCACAATTTGATAGGTCAATACAATATTACGATAGCGTACGTCATTCTAGTACAATGGTGGTCTAGTCTATATTTTTCTTGAGTGCTTCAAGTTCCTCTTTTATTTCTTCACGTTCGTCGAGGTACTTCTTAGTGTTGTGAAGTCTAAATTGAAGTCTTCTATCAAGGCACTTGGTGGCTTCTCACACTTGTCATGTTGATCTTCAACGTCTTTGGAAACATTTCTGAGTTATGGTCATCTATAAATAAGATAAGATAACTTAGAAAGCAATTAGTTGAGAAGGTTACAAGAAGATATCAGGAAAGATTTGGACAAGAAGAAAATAACTTTTGTTCCTATGGTCATTCCTATTCCTAATCCAAACCTAAGGTTTTCGAGCCTACAGGCAACATTACGCTCTGATACCATCTTGTGGCGCCCTCGCTTAGAAAAGCAAGGCCACGTCGTGAAATATGCTATTCCCTGGATCGAGTATGGATAGCAATTCACAAATAGATGTAATACCATGCATCAATGTCAAATAATTATTACATCGCGAGATCCATAAATAAAATATTCTTTACAAATTGCATAGCCAAAGGCTAGCTTGAATGTAAAGTTTGGCAGCGGAAACATAAGTAGCACAGAGAGCTTCATCATCTTCATGTGCCACTGGCATACATGTTGGTTGCAAGCTCGAAAAGGTAGACGTCCTCACTCGTCATCGTAATAACCTGCAACATTAACGTTGCAGCCCAGGGAATTTGGGTCAATACCTTGTAACAGGCCGGCAAGTGAATACTATGGTGGATTATAAAATGGCAAGACTAAAACTACATGCTTATCTGGCTGGTGGGGTTGAAGGCTATTGCATAAAGCAAATTTTGTCCTACTTTTCATAAAGCTTTTTCATTTCTCAACTTTCTAATATGAGACACACCCATGGAACGCATCCAAGGTCTCATATACCCGAGTTCACCCATCAAATTTTATTATGAAATTGGAATGAAGAGATCCTCCGACAACTTCCTTGCTTAGCTACTCAAAATTGTCCGTAACCGGGGACACGGCTATGATCATAGTTTTATTACTCTCGAGAGTTTGTGACACTTTCCCCACTAGACTCAACTAACCCAAACTTCCTAATCACTGTGAAAAGGAAAGGAGAGAGTCGAGACGAGATCTTTCAGAAGAGCTTTCCCATACACATGTCCGAACAATACCCACCTACATCCCCTACATCTGCTTGTTCGTCCGGTCAGGTCCACTCAACTTACTTAATCAAGACAGAGCCCATATGACTAGTGGCTGCACTGGAAGCAATTAAACATGGAGTGACATCGAATCTCAATACCCTGGGTGGCCATCCACAAGTGCACATACTCAGGTTAGACCACAAGAAAATGGCCCTGAGTAGCCACTCAACTTCGCACACCTCAACAAACCAAATCCACCCAGGTGATTCATTAATTTAGTAGAGTTTTCACTTAACTTACTACATCAAAATCTTCACAATTGCAGCAAGCATTTCTACTAAAATAATGTAGGTACCTAGTCAACAAGAAAGATCTAACAGGCTTGCATAGCATAATTAAAACAGTAGTAAACCTATCATGCAAACTACCAAGATAATCTATAATGCAATAACAAAATAGTAGGTCCTTCATGAGCTTGTGTATACACTTGCCTTTAGGAACTTGTCGTTGCTCACACGCTCTAATTCAACGTAGCTCAAAGCTCTCCGTTCAATCTATACAATACAAACATATGGCAATAAGCAACAATACAACAATCCAAAGAAACAAACATAACAACAAACATAGATAGACACAAACAAAACTGGGTTGGTGGTCCAAGCTTCAATACATGATCCCATATGCAAAAAGAATCAATGCATTAGGTTTGGGGTTTGCCATTTGGTAAGGGGTTGGTCTGAAATCAAATTTGAACATTTCAAACTTGAATAGGTTGAAGGGTTGTTTCAAAGGTTGTAAGGGTTGGTCTTGATCAAGGTGATCACACAAGAAAGTTGGTCAAGAGTTTTAAAACATTTTGAAGCTATGGTTCACAAAACATTAACATTTAAATGGCCTTTGGCACACTTTCAATGTTTATGTTTCAAAAGTGGTAGCTAGGTATGGTTTTGGTCTCTCTGGACAGAGACAAATATTTGAATAAGTTTTCTAAAAGAAAACAAAATAAAAAGATTTATAGAAATAAAACTATAACAAAAATACCCAATTTGACTCTCTATTTATATATCACTCTAATACTGCCCCAAAATATTTTCTATCAGTGGAATAATGTTACAAATATTCCAAGGTTATTTCCCTTTTTTTATTCCGACTTAAATTCAAAAATATATAATTTGCTAAATTTGGCTAAACAGAGAAAAAGTGGTGATGGTTTGAATATGCAGGGGCTTTTCTGCAAACTGCCTATTTCCCTTTTTTTTTATTCCGACTTAAATTCAGAAATCGGGTCGGCTCATGGCTCGGCTTAAGCCGTGGCTCGGCTTGGGCTCTGCTCGATGGATCTGGATCCTTGGATTAGGATCGGGTGGCTGGGAGAAGGGTTCTTACCGGCGCGGCGGTGGTTGGTCGCCAGAGAGGAGGAAACGCCGGCGGCGCGGCTCGGCCTCGGATGTTGTCGTCGTTCTGGAGGTCCTCGTGCTCGGCGAAGGCGATGACGGCGTGCAGCATGACATGATGGGGACGTTGGTGCAGGTGGCGTCCTTGATTGCTTCCTGGAATGACAGTGAGGTGCGGCCGGAGTTGGTGTTGTCACCGACGAGCCTTCGGGCGCCGTTGTAAGCGTCGATTTCGATCTTCCCTGGGCTCCGGAGAGTAGAGGACAAGATGCGTCGAGATGAGGCGGAGAAGATGGCATCATGTCGGGCTCGATTGCGTCCTGGGGCAGCAACTAGACATGACCGGAGGTGCGGCGGCGGAGGTGACCTACGGGTCGAGCATGTCCTGCTCGATTCGGCCGCAACAAAAAATCAATCAAGGTGTCACGGGGATGCGCACGACAGAGGGGAAGGTAATGGAAAAAGGATTGGCGGCGGAAACGAACCGTGGTGGTTGGAATCGGAGGAAAACGGAGGCGGCCGAACGAACTCCGGCGACAAAATCTGGCGGCCTGGGGGCGTCCCGGAGGGGGCTTTCGGGGGGGGGGAACGGAAGAGGGGTGTGAGGGTTTCCAAGGGGCGTGCTCGGGGAGGCGAGTGGTGGTCTCAATCGGCCGCAATCAAGGGGGGAAATCGACGGCAGAAACTGCCACGGGAGAGATTGAAGACGATGACATCAGCATGACGTCATCAAATTTGTTTTTATTTGTTTTTCTGTTTTCTTTTATAATTTTTGATTCAGGCCTCCAAATCAAGTCAAATAAATTTGTAAAATTTTGTAAAATTCCAAATATTCAAAATAAACATTTAGGAACTATTTTTGGTAAAATCAAAATTACCAAAATACCCTTTTGGTCAAATTGCCTTATATGGCTATTTGGGAAATTCAAATAAAGGTTTATAGATATCCCCAAAATATTTAAATAAAAACCAGAGAATAATATGAGTAATACCATTCAAAATGATAACTCATCTTCATATTCAAATAATTTAATATAAAACATTTATAAAACAAGCTTGCAAAAGTATTTAAATTATTTCCACAAATGAAATAGGGTTTATAATATCCCCATATTATTTATTTTAAAACAATAAACCAAAGGGGAAAATACTATTTGAAAACCCCATTTAAATATTTTATTTCCAAGACTTTAAAATTGAGATTTGAAGATAAAGGAATATTTAATTTAAAAATATAACTTTGAAGATGTCAAAACAATCTTCTATAAAAGCTTTTCTTGATTTTTGGAGACTTTATTTAATTATTAATAAAAGTTTTAAATTTTTGTGATTTTTACAACATTCCAAAATTTGGGATGTTACAGTACCATATACATATATACAATATCTCTTACGATCCCTACTTGTAGGGATAAAATTCTCCGTCTTTAGATATGACATGTTGTAAGAAGAATGCCGTCAACTCCTCTTGAATTACTCGCACGCGTTCCTTTGGTAGGAGCCTGTCCCGCATCCGTTCGATCTAATTTAAAGAAGGGGGTCAATATATATATATACATATATATTGATGGTAATAAAATATAATTGTGAATATTGATTACGCGCACTCGAAGTTGTTCTAAGATTCTGCCCCTCTCACAAGTCGTCTCGCGAATGAACTCGCAGACGTAGAATCCACATAAATTATTCCTGGATCCCTGCCTCGGGTACTTTACGAGAACATAGTTCAATCAAAATAATAATCAAGCTCGATAATGTTATTGAAACAAGAATCAAACGGATGCACGCGTCTAGCTAGTACTACTTACACGTAGTTCTTCAAATGTAAGCTCCTCTTTCCAATCACCCGGAGCCCTATTGGTGAACCGTTTTCAAACCCTGGCAGGCAAAGAAAATAAATAAAGGACTTATTAATTACTAGATACCAGGAAATGAACGAAAGTTGCTGATATAGTGCTATAATGATTGAAATTACCTCTGGAGCATTTCACGCATGTCCGCCCACTTCTCAGATTCATTACGTAGCGGGTCCATGACTTGTACTAGTCCTTTGTTAGGAACAAAGATTAGCAGAATATAGTGGAACCTGCGCACGCATAACTCATCAATTACACTTAACATTGACTAAGCAAATAGAATATGTATAAGACAGTAACACTCACCCGACGTTGTTAGTAAATAGTATTTCCCTTTTGTTTTCCTATCTCCTTCACACCCTTACGAAGAGGTCCTCCGTTTCCTTGGTTTTTTCTATTAGAGATTACGTTGATGAACGACGTCTGGGTCAACGAACCCAAGGTCATAGATTCGTCCTTGTTTGCATTCGAGAATCTTCAATCTACATAATAGAGTGAGGATAATTATACATGCAATGAACGAGCTGAGCTAGAGACTTAATTACAGAAAAATACTTACAGACAATAAGCACTGACGATAGATTTGTCGATGGCATCTTGATACGTCCATTTTGCATCACTATTTTACATCATAATTTACCTTTATTCATTGATATATTTCATATTATGATGCAATACTTATGTTATTTTACCTTATTTTGCATGTTTTGCAATTATTGGGGATGCATCTGCCAGAGTTCGGAATCAGCTGGAAAAGTAACTGTCAAGATATCTAACGTCGGAAGCTCCAAACATTCCAGAAAAATTCGGAGAATAATATTTTGCGAAATAAGTCACAGAGCCAAAAGGGCGCACGGAGGTGAGGCTGCCCCCTGCCGCGGGTCCACCCTGGTCCGCGGGTGGGACCCGCCCCTGGCCCCTGTGCCCCCCCTTCAGCTCCCCTTCGGCGTATTACCTCCCTTTGACCTAAAAACGATGGGGGTATCGACGAATAATTTTTCCGCCACCTCCACGAGGCGGAAACCAGACAGAGAGAAGAAGAGCTCCGGTATGGAGAAATCTGCTGGGGAATTTCCCTCCCGGAGGGGGGGGGGGAATCGCCGTCATCGTCATTGCCATCACGTCAGGCATCATCGTGATCATCATCAACATCATCTCCACCATCAGCACCATCATCACCGCCGCCATCCCATCTCATGTCGCTGTAACAATTTTTATTGTGTTGCTATTAGTTCATCGGAATCGTATCCCGGGCGCTGATTACCACTTGTATTTGATGTTTGAGAGTTTTATCGGTGAATTATCATTACAATCAGATTGTTGTCCATATTCATACCGCCTCTGATCATGATCTATATGATGTCTTGTGAGTAGTTCGTTTGGTTCTTGAGGACATGGGGAAAGCCTAGTTGCTAGTAATTGCATAATGTTGAGTAATATTTAATGGTTTGATTTATGTTGAGGTGTTATTCCTCTAGTGGTATCGTGTGAACGTCGACTACATGATACTTCTCCTTTCAAAGGGCCTAGGGGATGCATAGTGTATTTAGTTTGCCTATTGTCGTGGTGGGTTGCACGGCATATCCATCAAGGATGGAGAAGAAGTGTGGGACAAGGCAACGATGGCGCTCGCGCGGGATTGGGTAACAAGCACGCAAACACACGCGATGTACCCAGTTTCAGGGCCCTCTTGTGGAGGTAAAACCCCTACGTCCTGCTCTTCTTCTTTCTTATTGCTTAGATCATGAAATCGGGCTACAAATGGTGCTCCTGGAGCTGTTCTGTGGTGGAGCTGGCTTGGGCTACTAAGCCGGCTTGAGGTTGAAGATGAAGTTGATCAAAGACTAGGACGTGCCCCTCACAGGAGGCTCTAGCCCGCCTTATATAGGCGACGAGCTAGGGTTTCAGGGTTACAGGGAAATTACAGGGTTGTCCTCATGATATCAACTACTCTCCGGTCCGGCTTCAGCTCGTTGCCATGATTCTGTATAGGAAACGCCCAACAGGAAGTACTGTACATAGGTGACGGTTACCCACCACGACAGGGCTGGCCCACTGATACGGAACTGTCGGTTGGTTGGTCCGGATTCAGTCCAGCTGGACGTACGCGTCCGGGTAGATGCAGCCGGCCTGAGCCAGCCGGCACGATACAGCCGGCATGGTGCAGCCGAGGTGACCGATCCGGCTTGAGGAGTTTGAAGGAATGAGCCTCTTTAAGGTATCCGGAGTTCATCACCCCGACACTAGCCCCCGAGCGCATGGAGGCTTTGCTGCTCGCTGGGAAGGCTTCACGAGCTTCTCCTTGTCTTGATTGTTGCGGTCGAAATGTTGAAGTTGGAGATGGAGCCGGATGAACCTGGAGCCGAATGGAGTTGGAGCCCACTTGCTGGGAAGGCTCCGCGAGCTCCCCTGATTTTTGCTGCATGTTGTTGGAGTTGATGATGGCTTGTCCGGCTGCGTGGAACCGAAATCGAAAATCTTGGCGGCGCCGCCTGGACGGCTTGAGGGCTCGGGTCATGGCTTATGTCAGCCACGTTTTCACGTCTTGTCCGACTGGAGGTTCTTCCCGGGAATCGAGGCAGAACGCCTCGGCTTCGTCGTGGGGATCTTCTGTGGCAATTGTTCGCTGAGGGGATCCTTTGCGGGTGGTTCGGCCGTAAACCGCGCGCCATGCGGTGCGCGAGGACGCGATTTGTCCATGATGCGTCGCTTTAAAAGAAGAAGGAGGGGGAGACGGCGCAGGCTAACGTTCCCCATTCTCCTGCTTGCACCTTAGCCTTGGTCTTCTTCGAGCGCGTTGTCCTTCCTCACATTCTTCCGGTGCCTTCTTCCTCGCCGGCGGTGCCCTTTCCCCGACAGGGAATCGAACATCAATGGCGAGCTCAGGAGCCTGGATGGGGTCCAGTGTTGAAAGCACGGAGCTCAGGAGGCTCCGCAGCGGGATGCTCATCGGTCGGAAGGAGGAAGTCGGGACTCGTATCCCTGGCGATGATGAAATCTCGCCGTCCCCGATGGCGGACGAGTCTGTGGTGTTCTCCTCACATCTGGCGAGGGGGTTGGCATTGCCGGCGAGCCCCTTCCTCCGGGAATTTCTGGACTTCTACGGCCTGCAGCTTCACCACTTGGCAGCGAACGGCATTACGCTGCTCTCCTGCTTCGTCACCCTCTGCGAGGCGTACCTGGGCATTTGGCCCTGCATGGAGCTGTTCGGGATGTTCTTCTTCCTCCGTGCTCAGACTTGCCACAAGAGGTTGTGTGAGTGTGGAAGTTTCTCCGTATACACGAAGAACGTCCTCTTCGCCAAAGTTCATCTGCCCGATTCCGTCAATAAGTGGCAGAGCAGCTACTTCTATGACCGGAATCTCATGCCGTTTGACCGGATTGGACTTCCCCGCTTCGTGAACTTGCAGCCCGTCGACAAGTCTTGGATCTGGAAGGCGCCCGTTGATGAAGATCTGGAGGCGGCGGTGACGGCTCGGATGAAGGACCTGATTGCAGCCGGATTGACTTCCAGGGACCTGACTCTGGCCTGGTTGTCCCGTCGGGTGTTCCCATTGCAGGCTCGGGGGCATAAGATGTACTTCTATTCGGGTGTCCGGGATCCCACCCGGGCTTGCACGGAGGTTCTGGAGATCAACGAGCTGCGCCGTCTGGCCGCCTTGGTGATTACCGATGTGGTCAAGCGGAAGTGGTGGTTTGGCTTCAAGTCGTTCTCCCGTGTGCGGCGCGCTCCTGAGGTTAGTTTCTTTCGCCGTTTCTTGTCTTGAGTTTCTTCGAGCCGGCTTGGGAATTGATCCGGCTGGTGCGTTTCCGCAGATTTGCGAGCGTCAGAGGGCTGAAAACCTTGACGCCATCTTCGGGGAGGACCGGCCAGGTCCCCTCCCCGAGGAACAGATGGTCCCTGACAAGGAAAACGCCTCCGCTGAGCAAACGACGGATGATTAAGAGACCGCCTCGGACGGTGAGGCGGACGCCAGTTCCCCCGTTGTGTCCGATGCGGGGAAGCGAACAGACGAGCATGACGACTCCACGGAGTCGTCTGATGACACCGTTGATGCTGATGTCAAGGGTGATGGTGATGGCGGTCAAGCCGCGGCGAGCCCCGCTTTGGCCGCCTCCGATTCCGACCGAGCCGCCTGCGGGGGCTCGGACTTGGAGCGCGGCGAAGTGGCGCCAGCTCCATCTTCCCGTGGTAAGTCTTCCACGCGTGATCTCGCCGAACAAACCGGCGGCGGTGGCGTGCGAGTGTTTGTCGATCTCTCCAGTAGCTCCGATCCGGACTCTGAAGGTTCTTCTTCCGTGCTAGCCTTCAAGACGGCCGCGTCCAGCCGCAGAACAAAGGCGTTGGAGGTGAGCGTCCGGAGGGCTCGGTCAATGCCTTCCCCCCAGGTTGCAAAGGAGAGGAGGTAGAAGGCGACCGCTGACTCGGATGCGGGCGAGGGCATCCGCAGGCGTGGTGGATCCTTCATGAAGCGGAGCGCGCTTCCTGTGAAGAAACTGTCTTCGGCGTCTAGTCGGCCGACTACAGCCGGCTTGACGCCCACTGGGAGACTTGCGGTGGAGGTGCAGGTGGATGCAATCGAGGCCGACATCAGGGCCGAGGTTGACGCTAGGATGGGGGAGAAGGTGGATGTCTCCGCTGGTGGAGCCGGTATTGAGGTGATTGGTCGCGCTTCTGGTGGTGACTTCATTTATGACTTGAGTCCGGATTATTTGGAAAAGGAGTTTTATGCTCGTGTGGCACAAGTGAATTTGGCCAAGGAGGCCCTCGATGCCGGTCCGACTGTGGAGCAGCTGATGACCTCGAGGGAAGGTGAGGTGAAGGCAAAGGCGGACGCGGATGCCAGCAAGACCGCAGAGGTTGGAGCTGGGGTTGAGGTGACTTCGGGCCCCACGAAGCAGCCGGCCGACGGCCCCGTCATTCCCGCGAAGGGCGCGGAGGCGCTCGCTGGCGGTGCGAAACGTATGCTTGACGACGTGCCGGCCCCGCCGCCAAAGCGCTCAAGGAGGAGAAAACCGGAGGACTTGGGCACGCGCGACGGGTAAATCTTCACGTTGAGGTGGTAATTTTTGCAGTCCATGCTTCTTGTTGTGACACTTTCGTCGTTGTGTAGGGAGCCGCTCGCGATTGATGTAGACGCACCCAGCATGGTGGTCAAGCCTGCTTCGGAGTCCATCCCCGAAGCCTCTACGGTGCAGGCGGCCGGTCGGCCTCCAGAGGTGGCGAGGGCGAAGGCGGACGTGGTTGATTTCAATCCTTCGGCCTCTGGTGGTGGCAACGAGGCGATGGTAGATGCCTTCAAGACAGCTTCTCAGCCGGACGGTGAGGCCGGAGACGGCGCCTTCCCCATTCCTTCCTCATCCATGGCCGAGTCAGCCAAGGACATGGCCATCGCGGTGGCCACGTCTTCACCTCCTGGCCCTGGCCAGTCGACTTTGGTGTGCGTCCCTCCGTACTCCGGGCCGGTGCTGGCCCGGCCTGACGCGTCGGGGCAGTTCCCCCTCGCCGCGTTGGTGGAGCAAAGAGCCAAGGAGCAGCTGGCCGACATCACGCTGCTTCGCTCCTCGGTGGAATATGCTCTTTCCGATGCGGCCAAGGAGGTGACGATGCTCAAACGGGAGCTTAACGCAGCTAAAGGTTTGGTTCCCCTTCTCAGCCATACTTTTCCGCCTTGATGTCTTGTCTCCTTGTGTAGTTTGACTTGATGATGATTATTCCTGGCGCCAGGTGATGCCACCTCCCGTGCCGGCTTGGAGAAGCAATTGGCGGCTTCGGTTCCTCTCTCCATGTATAATGCCAAGCTGAAGGAGAAGGGCGCTGCTCGAGCACAGGTCATGGCCGATCTCCAGGCGGCAGAGAAGGTGTCGGAGGAGCGTTGCCTGGAGATCGTCCGGCTGGATGAAGAGGTGAAGAAGCTGCGGGAAGCTGAGAAGAAGAGGCTGGCCGAAGTCGAGTCCCTTCAAAAGAATGGGGATGACCTGAGGCGCCAGCTGAAGGAGGCCGTTGACGCCAACGATCTGGTCGTCCGGACGGCCAAGGAATGTGAGCTCGAGCACGAGCAGCTGGTGGGTAGCCTGATTGCGTAGATCGAGCGCGTAAATGAGCTTACCCTTGGTACGCGACGTCTTCTTCTCTTTTATCTCTTGCTTGGAATCCTCTTCTCGGTCTTACCGGCATGAAATGCAGGCTTTTATCCTGAGGCAGACACATAGGTCCAAAAGGACGTTGCCTCGGCGCACTCTCGGCCAGAATCTTCTGGTGCTGCTGCTGGGGCTGCACCGTCCGCTTCCTCCTGTCTTCTCCAATTTGGCCGGGAGTTAAACTGCTGAAGGAAGCGGCCGGCGGCGTCCTAGAGAACTTGTGGCCAGAGTCCCCCCTGCCAAATGCTCTCCATGACATGTCCGTCCGGCTTGATGGAGCGTCAGCCGGCATCGACGAGCTGGTGGAGATGGCGGCTCGAGGTGGTTCCGACATGGCGTTAGCCTTGGTGAAGTCTTGGTATCCAAATGTGAAGATGGACATGCTGGTAGGCAGCTTCCGCACAGGGACGTCCCTTGCGAGCTTGCGCCCGGAGATCGTCGTGGCTGCAGGACGAATTGCTAAGGCGGTGGACCAGACGCAACTTGTGCCCGCTTAGCCTTCCACAACTACGCAGCTGACTGAGGGTGCCGGAGCCGTCGACGCCACTGCTACGCTTCCTTGATTTGCCTTCTCCCCGGGATGCCGGGCGTATTTGTAGAAGTTATTATTTTGGGTTGATGACTGGCTTGATCTGCTACTTGTTGTAATGTGGACCTGCTTCCTTATTATTAATTGCTACCTTTAGGAACATTGTCTTTGCGATTGTTGGGCCTTTGTGCCAGAACTTGTGTTCGTCTAGGTGATGATATTCACCATATCTAGCCCCCGAATTTTGGGCCGGCTTGAGTATCGAGCCGGGTCGAAATTTTATATCTTTTGTTCGTCTTGTATTTCTTTTCGTCACCTTGATGACATGCAGCCCCCGAGTCTCTGACTTGGGGTGGAGTAGATGATCGTCCGGGTGCTCGAAGCCGGCTTGGCGGTTGCGCAGCCCCCGGGTATTTTTTCCGTCTTGATGGCGTGCAGCCCCCGAGTCCGTGGCTCGGGGTGTTGTAGTTATGCGTCCGGGTGCTCGAAGCCGGCTTGGCGGCTGCGCATACCCCGGGTATTTTTGCCGTCTTGATGACGTGCAGCTCCCGAGCCCGTGGCTCGGGGTGTTGTAGCTATGCATCTGGATGCTCGAAGCCGGCTTGGTGGCTGCGCAGCCCCCGGGTATTTGCCATCTTGATGACGTGCAGCCCTCGAGTCGGTGGCTCGGGGTGATGTTAGATTCGTCCGGGTCTGCGGAGCCGGCTTGGCGGCTGCGTAGCCCCCGGGTATTTTTGCCGCGTGCTTCATGCAATGGCCACGTGTCGAACTTGCTTTGGTTTGGCTTTTGCGTCCTACTGGTTGCCTCCTCGGCTTTGCCATTCCAGATTCTCTGTGGCTGCCTGGCTCTTCGGGCTTCTTTGTGGTTTGCATCCTTCCCGTTGGTGGCCACGTGTCGCCTGGAAACACGGCGGTGACAGTTGGGCTATCTCCGTGTTCCCTTATAAGTAACGGTGTGGGTGCGCTTCTCTTGCTTCATCTTCTCCTCCACTTCTCATCTCTTCATCCAAGCATGGCTCCAAAGAAGGAGATCGGGGTGGAGTCTACCGTAGTGGCCAAACGTGGTCGGGGTCGTCCGCCGAAGAAGGAGGTTGGAGAATCCTCCAACGCGCCAGCAAAGCGCGACAGGGGTCGGCCACCAAAGTTTGGGCGCAGCGGTGGTGGAGGGGAATGCGGTCGAGGCCGTGGTCACACGGCCGGTGGCAATGCCGCCATTGCGGCAGTTGAGGGTAACCGGAGCCCCTTGATGCATGTAAAATGCATACATGAACTTTGCATGTTATTACTACATATTCCTACATATTTGCAACTTATATGAGGTTATATTCATGTTTTATAATGATTTTGGGGATTTCCTAAACAATCCCCCCTCTTTTCGTTCTAACTTTGTTTTCCAGAAATCGTATCTTTTTAGTGTTTTGGACTTTCTGGGAGCTTCGGGACCCCAAAAAGGGCAAGGTCAGAGAGCACGGCTCAGAATTTTTGAGGCGAACGCAATGGGCTAGAATTGAAGACCAGGAGCGCAACCAGATGGGAGATAGAGGGCCCCACGCGGCCCCTATACCTAGCCGTGTGGGACCACCCCCTTTCGCCCTCGTGGCTCCGATGCCGTCGATCTTCGTCCCCCTGGCTCCCTCGTGACCTAAAAACAACTATATAAAGGGCCCCCCGAGGAGTTTCAGGAGGAGGCGGCGGAGAAACACAAAACCAGAAACAGGGAGGCAGAAGGCTACCGCCGGATAAGATCGGAGGGGGGAAACACTGTCGGAATCGACCTCCGGAGGGCTCCACCCCCCCTCCGGCGTGTTCATCATCAACATCTACAGCAAGATCGTCTCCACTCCGGGCTGCACCTCTTCATCAACCTCTCCATCAAGCTCCTCATCTCCATGATGAAGGGGGAGTAGTCTCCCTCGGGGCTGAGGGCTCGTGCCGGTAGCTATGTGGTTTATCTCTCTCTCCCATGGTGTAATCTTTATGTCATGAGCTTTGTAATCTAGTTGAATCCATAGATGGTACTCTTCTTTATCTTATGAATTATGCTACTCAATTGGTTTTATTGATGTGATTGCCGGAGTCACCTTTGTCCCATAGTGTGATGTTGACAGTGTGTGCACCGTGTGTGGCTTTTAGGCTAAAGATTACATGAATACTTATCATGAGTTATTATTTGTGTTGGGTGTCTCTATGATATTGTGGTGTTTGTTAGTACTATCTTTGAATGCATATAGTGACCGCTTGAAGTATCCATAGATGTGGAATACGAACTTTAAGGTGTGCTTTTTGTAGCCCTACACAGTGGATTGATGTTCTTTATCCAACCAGAAAGTTATTCAGAGTAGCATAATGAGGAGGAAATATCTATGTATTCAATTATATTATTATTGTTGAGAGTGTCCACTAGTGAAAGTATGATCCCTAGGCCTTATTTCCAAGCACCGTTTACACCTTTGTCTTGTCCTCTTGCATTAAAGAGGATTGGGACACTTTCACACTCTTGTTTTGTTATATCAAACTTCCATCCATTAAATCAACCACCTTGTTCTATAAACTTGTCTAGTGCATAATCAACTAAAACTTGTGACACTTTAGTTATAGGGAATAGATAACTTTTCCTTCTTGCTCCTGCGGATCGATACCTTACTTCCACATTGAGAGGTGCTACAGTGATCCCCTGCTCTTGGGGGTTATCAAGCACTTTTCTGGCGCCGTTGCCGGGGAGCGTAGCGCTTAAGTTTCTATTCTTGTTTGCACTAGATATTTATTTTCAGTTTTGCATATACTCTAGTTTACTTTCAGTTTTGCATTTAGTTTAGTTTTACTTTCAGTTCTGCATTTATCAAAAAACCCAAAAAAAAAATTAAAAAATGGAAAATTATAAAAATGCCATAAAAGTTGCTATATTTAGAGAATCACATGAAGGGAGAAGATTGAGACTATACATGGAGCTTCTAAATCAAATTGTTAATAAGCTTCTTAATTGTTATAAGGAAGAAACTTGTTGCTCTGAATACTCTAGGCACTTTGAATTCCAATGCCCTTCCAATAAAACTGAACCTGTTATTGCAACTTATCATACAGGAAATTATGCTCACTTAGGGGTGGAAGAAGTAGAGCAATTTGTTGTTTTTATGGCAGCATATGAATTATACAACTTCATTGAGGAACATGAAACTTGCCCTATAGCTTCTGAATGCAGAGTTACTGTCTCTAATATCCTTAATAAATGCATGAATGAATTTGATGAAAATATCTATGTTATTGACACAACGAAGAGAGCTAGATCTAATGTTTTGCAGGAAGAAGATGATGAAAACATGAGCTTGGAAGAAGAAGTATGTGAAGAAGATGACAAAAGCCTAAGCTTGGGGATGCCCATGCAGCCCCAAGAAGAAGACAATGAAGAGCAAAAGGATGAAGAAATTGATGAACAACTAGAGAATGAAGAGAAGGAACATCCACCTTCACCACCTATGGATGAGGGTAACACTCAAAATTTGGTTTGCTTTTATGATTCTGATGATGCTTTTGAAGAGATAATTAAACCAATGGGAGTTTGTTCGCATAATAGTGATGGCAATGTTATTAGCATGAATTCTTTGAACACCATTATTCCTAATGCTATGGAAAAGTCTAAGCTTGGGGAAGCTAATTTATATGAAAATGATCATTTTAGTTCCCCGGCTTTGGAGAAAAAAATCTACTCTCATAATACTTTGTCTCCTATATGTGATAATTCTAATGATGCTTCTATTGTTATAAATCCACCTACTGAAAGTATTCCTTTTGAAATATCTATGCAACTTGTTGAAATGGTTGAGGTTGAACGATTTGTAGGGGATGGAAAAATCCATCCACATGATCACTTGTTGAAACTTACAGAACTATGTGAGTTGTTTAAGGTTGCAGGTTTATCAAGAGAAGATGTCATGAGGAAATTATTTCCATTTTCACCTAAGGACAAAGCAAGGGAGTGGTATAGGATGCTGGATGATCGTCCTTTGAATTGGAAACAGCTTGAATCTCTCTTTTACTCTAAGTTTTATCCACTTCATGAAGTGCATCTAGATAGGTGTTACATTTTCAATTTTTATCCTCATGATAGAGAAAGCATTGCTCAAGCTTGGGGAAGACTGAAAGCATTAATACTTAAATGTCCTAACCATGAGCTTCCTAAGGAAATAATTATTACTAATTTTTATGCAAGGCTTTCAGGTCATTATAAGGATCATCTGGATGCATGTTCAGGAGGTTCCTTCACAAGCAAGAAGGTTGAAGCCAAATGGGATCTTGTTGAAACAATTCAACGCAATACTGAAGATTGGGATAACGACAAAGGTAAAGAATCAGGTATAAACTATAAGTATGATTGCATTGAGTCTTTCAGTAAAACTACTAGTTTCGATGAGCTCAGTGGTAAATTTGGTCTTGATTCTGAAATTATTGTTGATTGCTGTAAAACTTTTGCTTCTCATATTAATATTCCTAAAGAGAGTCAGGACATGTATCATGAACCTTCTAAAGACACTTGCTTGGAAATCGAAACTGTTATTGATGATTGCAATAAACATGCTCAAACTTCTGAAAGTACTATTTCCTATAAGCATGTTAATTATTGTGGAGCACTTAGACCTTGTGAAAAGAATAAAATTGAAGAGGAATATTGTATTCATCATAGGAATGAAAAAACTACAACATGGTACAGAGCTCTAAGTGATCTTGCTAAAAAGATTTGTGACACCTATCCTTTTATTTGTGAACTTTGCTATAAAGAGGGTCATTTCAAATTCCAATGCTCAGATTCTAATATAAGTACTGCGAGAGACTTTTGTGATAACATGATCACTCCTAATCAGCATGATGAACTTACATTATTCTTGGGGTGTGAAGAGTTATCAAGAAAAACTTCTTCGTTAGATATGAGTGCTTTTGATATGAGTAGCGTGTTGCATGGATGTTATCTCTATTGTGTTAATAATTGCCATGACAACAATTACATTCAAAATATTATAAAAGATGGAATGGCTTTACCAAAATATGAAAGGACTAATGTTTGTCTTACTCTTATTAATGAAAAGGAGGAATCCCTTTCTTCTATTGTTTCTAACAATAAACCAGGGTATGTGGAGAAGCCTCCTTTCAAGCCTCTCCCTCCTGAGATGGGAAAGAAGAAGAAGAGGAGGAGTAAAAGGATAGAGGAAATGGTATCTTCCCCTAAGCATGTTGCTCCTATTATAGTTGTTGCTAATGAGTCTGATTTCGATGATGATCCTATGCCTGTTACTTATAGTAGTGATCATGATTGGGAAAAGCATAGTACTTTTGATATTGAAAATCTCTTTGGTACTAATCCTGAAAATGATGATGCTAATAATTACAATCATCCTTATGAAACTTGTCATAGATTTGGAAGGATTACCCAAAACCATCCAATTAATATACAACTTGTCTATCATGTTCGAGCTCTTTATGATGATGCTACTCCCATTGCTATTAATAAGAAGAACTTTGCTTATGTGGAAAATATTGATACTTTTATGCATATGGATCATGATAAGAATGTTTCATGTGATAGCTATATTGTTGAGTTTATCAAAAGCTTTTATGAGAGAGGGAGACATGATTTCATTTATCTCAAAAATATTAAGTCTTCTCTCTTTTTGTTGAAAATTTTGAAGTTGCACTTGCTTTGCCTTCCTATGCTAGTCACTTTGTGCTTTATTGATTTATTTTCTTACAAGATCCCAATGCATAGGAAGTGGGGTAGATTTAAATGTGTTCATATTTTTCTCTTGATGCTCTCTTTTGCATTTCAATTCTTATTCCTATGTGAGCATCATTAAAACTATCTTGTCTAGCTAAAAGACTATAAAGAAAGCGCTTTACGGGAGGCAACCCGGTTGTTTTTAATTTATTTGTGTCCTGTTGTGGTAACAAGAGATTGTCTTTTTAGTTTAGTTTCTGGAATTTTTAATAAAGTGCCAAGTTTTACCCATTTTGGTTTGAAAAAGTTGCTATTTCTATTCGGAGATTTTATTCCTGCACAAGTCTGTGCACGGTTTGATTTTTCATTCTTATTATGTAACTCCAAATGAGCTGATATTTTTACTGTAACTGCAACTTTTCATCCTCTATATGCCTGAATTTTGTCAGATGTTTTCAACAAGTTTAAGTAGGACAGAAAAATACGTTTTGCTGCTACTGTTTTTCTGGATAGATTCTGTCCCATATTGTTTTATGCATAGTTTGAACTTTTGAGTTGATCCAATTGTTTATAGGTAGGCATACAACATTATACATTCTCTGGTCATTCATATGAATTTTAGTCCATGGATTATATGCAGCAAGAAACTTGTTTATTTATCTCTACTAATATCACCCCACAGAAAAGAGATGGGAGAAATGGTGTTTTGAAGTTTTTTCACAGGGATTGGAGGAGATGCACCATGAGTTATCCAAGGATGGTGAAAACCATAAGCTTGGGGATGTGAACATCCCCACTGAACCAAAACACTCTCGGTTTGCACACGTCTAACTTCTGTTTTTCTGTCAATGCACTTTATCGCATAAACTTGGAGCGTCTTTTATTTGTTTTTGTTTTGGTTTGATTTTTGTGAGACCACCACACTATCATTTATATATGAGTAAGATACTGGAAATATGGGTTGGAATATCTTGCATGCTTTTATTGTATTGGGAAAAGGGATGTCTAAGTTGATTTTTAATGACACATATAGTTGCATGATTCATGAGCTTCCTTATGAGTAATAATTTGCAAATGCTTATCATGAGCTATCTTTTATTCATGTTTTGATGCTGTATGTTATTTCACATTGTTTGACATGAATTAGTTAGTTCTATGGACACTCATGCATGCATCTAGATGGTCATATTTCTCCCTTTTGCTAGCCCAAAAACTCCAACAAGTTAAAACTTGTTTCCAACACCTTCAACCCAAGTTTTTCCAGTGAGTCCACCATATCTATCTGTTAGCTTTATGCTATCCAAGTATGTTTATCATGTTATTTGTGTTATCTATGCCTCTAAATGAAAATGATTATGTTATTTATTGTAATGAGAAAAGTTGGTTAAAAAGCTCTCGCGAACTTGATGCACACTTTACTTTTATTGCATTCAACAAACTTGAACCATTGTGATTAAAATTCTGATAGTGGCTTGTTAAAAGTTTAAGGTTGGGAGTTAGCCCAAATGTGTTGTCACATGGCAAGCTTTCAACATTGCACTAAATATATCTAGTTGATATCATGTACTTTTGTCTATGAATGCCTATCATGCTGAAATAAAATGGGAATAGAGTGAGTTTAAGTGAGTTTGTATGAATGGTTAGAGAGAACCTGGGCCGCTAATCTAAGCCATGCATCATTCATGCTGGAAATTTACTTACATACTATGTTTGAACTTTCTGTGATACACCCTACAATAAAAAGCTATATCAAGTGGTAAATAAAAAGGGTGTTGAGGCTGTTCATTATGTTTGTTTGTCTTGTTGTTGTGATGTGGGCTTGATCCATATCATGGGACAAGAGGTACCCCAGTCGAGGCTCTTTATGATACCATTATTACTTACAATGATAGAAACTTAGACTTGCTCTGTCTCCAAAGTTGAGTAATCATGGTGTAGGTACTTGTATTCAAGGGGCATGAGACATCTAACCTTTACTTTGTCAAAGCCACTACTCATGTTTGCTTTCACATTTAACTTTAATCATTCACAAGATGCAAGGATAGGGGAATGAGAGCTTTTACACCAAGTATTATCATTGCAGTCAATAACTTGAGAAGAATAGTTTGGAGGATAGATGAAACTTATGCATGTTTGACCTCTACTCAATTATATATCTTTTCCAAAGTGTCCACCTTTTATATTCAGATTTTTTCATCTACACTCTATGGACCACAAGTATGCAAAAGTAAGAATGTCCACATTACTATCTTTTTATGTTACACTTTGTGAACTATCATTGATCATCTTTGCATTGAATGCTTGATATCACTTTATAAACTATTTGCATATTGCTACTTCTTTGAATAATGAATCATTTTGACTTTATGTAGCAGTAGCAATCATCTTTTATATCCATTGATAGTAATAAAATGCAAAGTCCATGTTAGTTTTATCACTTCCATACTCGAGGACGAGCATGAGTTAAGCTTGGGGATGTTGATGCATGTAAAATGCATACATGAACTTTGCATGTTATTACTACATATTCCTACATATTTGCAACTTATATGAGGTTATATTCATGTTTTGTAATGATTTTGGGGATTTCCTAAACAATCCCCCCTCTTTTGGTTCTAACTCTGTTTTCCAGAAATCGTATCTTTTTAGTGTTTTGGACTTTCCGGGAGCTTCAGGACTCCAAAAAGGGCAAGGTCAGAGAGGACGGTTCAGAATTTTCGAGGCAAATGCAATGGGCTAAAATTGAAGACAAGGAGCCCAACCAGCTGGGAGATAGAGGGCCCCACGCGGCCCCTGTACCTGGCCGCGTGGGACCACCCCCTTTCGCCCTCATGGCTCCGATGCCATCGATCTTCATCCCCTTGTCTCCCTCGTGACCTAAAAACGACTATATAAAGGGCCCCCCGAGGAGTTTCGCGAGGAGGTGGCGGAGAAACACAAAACCAGAAACAGGGAGGCAGAAGGCTGCCGCCGGAGAAGATCAGAGGGGGGAAACGCTGCCAGAATCCACCTCTGGAGGGCTCCGCCCCCCCTCCGACGTGTTCATCATCAACATCTACAGCAAGATCATCTCCACTCCGGGCTGCACCTCTTCATCAACCTCTCCATCAAGCTCCTCATCTCCATGATGAAGGGGGAGTAATCTCCCTCGGGGCTGAGGGCTCATGCCGGTAGCTATGTGGTTTATCTCTCTCTCCCATGGTGTAATATTTATGTCATGAGCTTTGTAATCTAGTTGAATCCATAGATGGTACTCTTCTTTATCTTATCGCGCGGAGAAATCTAGGGGGTAGACCGCCGGGGCCCATAGACCGCCGTTTTCGGGGGAATGACCTCCGGAGCACCGGAATCCCACCAAAACTTGCATGTGGGCCTAGGATATGTGTGGTAGTGTGTTTTAAGGTGTGATTCACCAAATTGTGCAAGGCATAGCTCCCCGGTGTGACCTTCCTCACTTTCGGCTGATAGCACTTAGAAGATTCCTGGACGTGTAGGCTGAAGTGTCCTGCTGCGGGTATACCGGAGGCTAGAATGTGCCAAATGGTGCCAAACCTGGTTTTGCATGTGTATAATTCCTAAAAAAACCTAAACCAATGAAAAATTATGTTGGTGGAACCTCGCGTGGAAAACTCTAGGGGGGTAGACCTGCCGGGGCACACAGATCGCCGTTTTTGGGGGGGATGACCTCCGGAGCACCGGAATCCCACCAAAATTTGCATATGGACCTAGGATATGTGTTGAAGGTGTGATCCACCAAATGGTTCAAGGAATACCTCCCCGGTGTGACCTTCCTCACTTTCGGCCGATAACACTTAGAAAATTCCTGGACGTGTAGGCTGAAGTGTCCCGCTGCGGGTATACCGGAGGATATAATGTGCCAAATGGGGCCAAACCTGGTTTTCCATGTGTCTAATGCCTAAACAAACCTAAACCAATGAAAAAGTATGTTGGTGGAACCTCGTGTGGAAAAATCTAGGGGGGTACACCTGCCGGGGCACATAGACCGCCATTTTCGGGGGGGGGGGGGGAGGGGGGATGACCTCCGGAGCACCGGAATCCCACCAAAACTTGCATATGGACCTAGGATATGTGTGGAAGTGTGTTGGAAGGTGTGATCCACCAAATGGTGCAAGGCATAGATCCCCGGTGTGACCTTCCTCACTTTCGGCCGATAACACTTAGAAGTTTCCTCGACGTGTAGGCTGAAGTGTCCCGCTACGGGTATACCGGAGGCTAGAATGTGCCAAAGAGTTCCAAACCTTGTTTTCCATGTTTATATGGGCTAAACAAACATAAAACTATGAAAAAGTATGTTGGTGGAACATCGCGCGGAGAAATCTAGGGGGGTAGAACGTCGGGGCCCACAGACCGCCGTTTTTGGGGGGAATGACCTCCGGAGCACCAGAATCCCACCAAAACTTGCATGTGGGCTTAGGATATGTGTGGTAGTGTGTTGGAAGGTGTGATTCACCAAATGGTGCAAGGCATATCTCCCCGGTGTGACCTTCCACACTTTCGGCCGATAAAACTTAGAAGATTCCTGGACGTGTAGGGTGAAGTGTCCCGCTGCGGGTATACCCGAGGCTAGAATGTGCCAAATGGTGCCAAACCTGGTTTTCCATGTGTCTAATGCCTAAACAAACCTAAACCAATGAAAAAGTGTGTTGGTGGAACATCGCGTGGAAAAATCTAGGGGGGTAGACCCGCCGGGGCACACAGACCGCCATTTTCGGGGGGGGGGGGGGGAATGACCTCCGGAGCACCGGAATCCCACCAAAACTTGCATGTGGACCTAGGCTATGTGTGGAAGTGTGTTGGAAGGTGTGATCCACCAGATGGTGCAAGGCATAGCTCCCCGGTTTGACCTTCCTCACTTTCGGCTGATAACACTTAGAAGATTCCTGGACGTGTAGCCTGAATTGTCCCGCTGCGGGTATACCTAAGGCTAGAATGTGCCAAACCTGGTTTTCCATGTGTCTAATGCCTAAATAAACCTAAACCAATGAAAAAGTATGTTGGTGGAACCTCGCGTGGAAAAATATAGGGGGGTAGACCCGCCGGGGCACACAGACCGCCATTTTCGGGGGGGGGGGGGGGGGGGGATGACCTCCGGAGCACCGGAATCCCACCAAAACTTGCATGTGGACCTAGGATATGTGTGGAAGTCTGTTGGAAGGTGTGGTCCACCAAATGGTGTAAGGCATAGCTCCCCGGTGTGACCTTCCTCACTTTCGGCCGATAACACTTAGAAGATTCCTGGACGTGTAGGCTGAAGTGTCCCGCTGCGGGTATACTGGAGGCTAGAATGTGCCAAATGGTGCCAAACCTGGTTTTCCATGTGTATAATGCCTAAAAAAACCTAAACCAATGAAAAAGTATGTTGGTGGAACCTCGCGTGGAAAAATCTAGGTGGTAGAGCCGCCGGGGCACACAGACCGTCGTTTTCGGGGGGGAATGACCTCCGGAGCACCGGAATCTCCCAAAACTTGCATGTGGACCTAGGATATGTGTGGAAGTGTGTTGGAAGGTGTGATCCACCAAATGGTGCAAGGCATAGCTCCCCGGTGTGACCTTCCTCACTTTCGGCCGATAACACTAGATTCCTGGACGTGTATGGTGAAGTGTCCCGCTGCGGGTATACCGGAGGCTAAAATGTGCCAAATGGTGCCAAACCTGGTTTTCCATGTGTCTAATTCCTAAACAAATCTAAACCAATGAAAAAGTATGTTGGTGGAACCTCGCGTGGAAAAATCTAGGGGGGTAGACCCGCCGGGGCACACAAACCATCGTTTTCAGGGGGAGGGGGGAATGACCTCCGGAGCACCGGAATCCCACCAAAACTTGCATGTGGACCTAGGATATGTGTGGAAGTCTGTTGGAAGGTGTGGTCCACCAAATGGTGCAAGGCATAGCTCCCCGGTTGACCTTCCTCACTTTCGGCTGATAACACGTAGAAGATTCCTGGACGTGTAGGCTGAAGTGTCCTGCTGCGGATATACCGGAGCCTAGAATGTGCCAAATGGTGCCAAACCTGGTTTTCCATGTATCTAATGCCTAAACAAACCTAAACCAATGAAAAATTATGTTGGTGGAACCTCGCGTGGAAAAATCTAGGGGGTAGACCCGCCGGGGCACACAGACCGCCATTTGGGGGGGGGGGGATGATTTCTGGAGCACCGGAATCCCACCAAAACTTGCATGTGGAGCTAGGATATGTGTGGAAGTGTGTTGGAAGGTGTGATCCACCAAATGGTGCAAGGCATAGCTCCCCGGTGTGACCTTCCTCACTTTCGCCCGATAACACTTAGCAGATTCCTCGACGTGTAGGCTGAAGTGTCCCGCTGCGGGTATACCGGAGGCTAGAATGTACCAAAGGGTACCAAACCTGGTTTTCCATTTATCTAATGCCTAAACAAACCTAAACCTATGAAAAAGTATGTTGGTGGAACCTCGCGCGGAGAAATCTAGGGGGGTAGACCGCCGTTTTCGAGGGGGGTTGGGGGGGGATGACCTCCGGAGCACCGGAATCCCACCAGAACTTGCATGTGGACCTAGGATATGTGTGGAAGTGTGTTGGTACGTGTGATCCACCAAATGGTGCAAGGCATAGCTCCCCGGTGTGACCTTCCTCACTTTCGGCCGATAACACTTGGCAGATTCCTCGACGTGTAGGCTGAAGTGTCCCGCTACGGGTATACCGCAGGCTAGAATGTGCCAAAGGGTAACAAACCTGGTTTTCCATTTGTCTAATGCCTAAACAAAACTAATCCTATGAAAAAGTATGTTGGTAGAACCTCGCGCGGAGAAATCTAGGGGCGTAGACGCCCTCCCTGTCCGATAGACGGCTGTTTCGGGGGTTTTCCGATGCCCCGAAGCGCGCGCGGTTTCCTCCGAAACCCTATGTGGGGGGGATGAAGATGTAGAGTACAAGTAGTAAAAAAAAGTACACTAAAAACCTAAACTAATTTAATGAATAAATAAATGTATTAAAATAAATACATTAGAAAGGAAAAAATAAAAAATAAACAAGGCGCACGGCAAAGGCCTTCTTTGCCGTGCACAGTGTGATGCTCATGGCAAAGGCGGGAAGCACGGCAAATGAATTCGGTGTGTGCCGTGCGTAGTGCCTTTGCCGTGGGCCCTATTTTTTGTTTGCCATGAGTGTCTCTTTGCCGTGCGCGTTACTTGTCTTTGCCCTGAGCTATCCATTGCCGTGCGCCCGCCTCATGTTATGCCGTGCGTCCCTTCTTCGCCGTGCGTCGCCTGGCGCGCGCACGGTAACGCTTTCTTTCCCGTGCAGGCGCCGCACGGCAACGCCGACCATCACGGCAACGAGCTTTTTTCCGGTAGTGAGTTGTTGTGCAAGCTTTGGCTAGCCACAAGCATCCCAATTATTATTGGGAAATCAAGCTCCTTAGATTTTTGGGAAAATTCCAGCAAGTGTTCAATGAAGATCTGCATGCATGCCACACCAAGGAGTTCCTCCGCAGGGCATGCATCCTGGACTCAATGAACAAGTTTGTCGGGTGCTAAGCTCAAGTGGGCAACGATAAGTTTTGTGTGCTTCATGTTTTTTTGTTTTTTCACTTATTTATTATTGCATATGTTGTGTGATTCGTTTGTTTGCTAGATGGAGTCGGGGGAACTCATGTAGAATCAACTTCATCGGAGAATGCCATGGCGCGGTTGATCCATTGTTGGAACATATTGAAGGGGTACCCGCTCTAGAATCTGACAAGGGGAAGGGAAAATCCGGTGATAAGTCAATTCACCATTGCTAAGGGTTGATTGATTAATTCATGAATTTGTGATGACAATGTGTTAAACTCGATGTGTATGTGTTTGCATGTTTTTGAGTGTTTGAAAAGGCCACCATCGCCGGATCGGTGATCTTCCTGCAAGCATACATGAGTGGCACTGCCTGGACTCTAGCCAGATTCGGGACCCAAAAGGAAAGTAGGCACAATTCGACACTCCATGTATCCCATTTCTGAATTCTGATGATCGCTGGATTGCCCCTCCAACCCGCTGGATCAAACTAAACACGGTCGGATCATTCAGTAACCTCGCTTGCTCAGGTGGAGCTGGTGCAGTGGCCAGAAACAGCAAGGGCGAGGCCCTTATCTCCAGCTTCTTGCCACTGCTGCATTGCTCGGACGCGGAGGAAGCTGAGTCAAAAGCGGCGTTGTTTGGTATCCAACTGACTACAGACTTGCAGCCAACCAAACTCATAGTCGAACTGGACTGCCAATCGGTGGTGTCTATCCTGCGCTCCAACGACCTGAACAGATCCAAGAACTGGGCCACTATTGACGAAATCAAGAAACTTCTAAGCAGCTTACAGGAGGTATCAATCGTCCAAGTGAGAAGAAATTACAACAGTGGCAGACGGCCTAGCTAAGCTAGCTAGTTTGGCTACTGAGAGGGTTATCCTGCAGAAACCCCTCTAAGCTAGCTAGTGTGTGTCAAATTTGTCCAGTCCCGTTAGAGATTTTCAATACAGTACTTGTAACCGAGACATTGATAGCGAGGGGGGTGAATCATGGTTACAAGGGGGGCAGCGTGTCATGTTGCGAGATAAGGTCCACCGGGGACAAAATTAAAAAGAAAGAAAATATGACGTACAGGGCATAGGCATAGCATAGCATAGGGCTTGTCGACGAGGATTGCTGTGATAGTCTCTTGGCCTCGCCTCAACAGAGCTGGGCTGCAGCTACCCTTGGGACAGACGACGGCCGGTGATGCCAATAGGCCACTGATTAGCCGCGGGCATATATGCGCTCATCATGCTCTCGTAATCCACATCCGTCCCGCCTCCAACTCCAAGAGCATCATCATCGCAGAGAGGAGGCGAGTCGGCAAAGAGCGCACAAGTGCCGTCCTCCTCCTCGACGGTGACGACGCCGATAGGCACGCCGGAGCCGGAGAAGAAGCCGCGGAGGAGGGCCAAGGGCAGTCCCGACGCGTGCTCCAGCTTGACCATCACGCACACCGTGTAGTAGTCGAACCCGGAGAGGCAGGCAAGGTTGATGCAGCAGACTTTGACGGCGGAGAGGAAGGCGGTGCGGATGCCGACCTCGGTCCAGTGCTCCAGAGGGAAGCCGCCGCCAAAGAGCGCGGCGAAGCAGCCAAAGAGGATCACCCCGTCGCCTCCGTGCTCCGGTTCCGGACGCTCCTCACAGCGTATCGGAAAGAAGAGGAGGGAGGCCTCCTCCGACTTCATCACCATGAGCCTGCTGCTGCTGTAGTAGTAACGACAAGACGGCAGTGCCAGGAATGCCATGGTACCAGCAGGACCGGCCTCCATCGCGGCCGGCATGCCGTGGTTGGTCCCCCTAAAATAGCCCACGCTGCAGCACGCCGCCACCACGGCAACCGCGGCGCCCGGCGCCGACAGGTCCACAGTTGCTAACGGCAGCTGCTGGGGGCTGCATTTCACCACCGCCATCGTCGCAACAATGGCCATCGTCCTCGAGACTCCAAGTCAACCTTCAGCGATCGATGGTGAGCAAGTGTGTGCGAAGGCCTCGTGTTTATAGAGGGGGGAGAGATCAGACAACTGTTTACCTCAGCAATGCGGAAGAGTGTCAACCACGAACGCAATGCAGTTCGTGGAATTACTATTTGGGAATGCCGTTGGAGCATATAGTGCATGGTCGCTGTCTGCGTCGTGAGAGCAGGAAACCTCACGTTTTCGCTAGATTCAGAAATTTATATATGGTGGTGGCATTGTGCACGTAATTATGGAGTACGTGCGTGATTTTGGGACGTGATTCTGATCAAGGAAGTCGAGCTTTTCTTGTACGAGAATAAGGAGACTGCACTCTATATTTAATCATCATGGTTTAGAGGTTGTCGACTAGGGTGGCTAGCAAAATTTGCTAGAGAAAGTTGCGTTTCCAAATGTTTGGATGAACTGTTGAACATGGACGAGAGGTAGTGTTGTACGAAAGCATTCTATTGTGGATCCTCTCCTGTTCATATTTGGAGTTGATGATTCAGATTCGTTCACTACTTGTGTGGCAACAACTATAAGAATGAGTAAGGTCGGGGCTGTCACGAGCCATAATTCGCAATTACCAAAAGATGATGCTAATTGCTTTTTAGGCAGAAGGTAAAACAAACCAAACATGATAGTACAATCTAACATTGCAAGACAGTACACAAAAGAAACAACCAGAAGTACTCTAGAATGCCTATCGAATGTATGCAACCAATTGTCTTGTAGAACTTACACATAGTTTGTTGGTGTTCACGTCTACACAAAACATGTCCTCATGTACCCACGAGAGCAGGGGTGGTCGGCTGAAAGTGCGGTACACTCAGTTGACTCTTTTCAATCCTGACGCCCCACACGTCCAGGCGGGACCCCGTCAGGGATCCAAGTGATGATTGGTTGACTTGGGCCGATTCACTTGCTCCCAACTCTATTGTATTTCAACGAGCGAGCTCAAGGTAACGGAGTTAACGATGAACTAAACTAGTGATAAAGTTAGAAGTTAAATGTAGGTTGAAGGTAAAGGTAACGAAGTCATAGATGGCCTTAGCGTGCCGAATCGGGCCTTTACATCTGGGCTAGCCTCCCAGCCGTGACAAAGATGAACACATTGCTCGAGTCAGTTATGAGTTCTGTCTCCACCTTGGTATCTGCAAAACTCATCGGCCATAAGTATTAAGGGTGATATTTGTATATCGGTTGTTTCGTGCGTTTAAGCAGATTGCCATGCAATTGGATAGAATTTCTATAAATACCTCATATTTATAGCGCGAGGCAATACTTGACCCTCCAATTATTCCACCAGATAAGAGTTGTCGGGTACAATTCTCGTGATTTGGAGCGGTCCGTCCCAACTTTGCGACCATTTGCGAAATTTACCACTTCTAGAGCCAACTAAGAGTATCACCTTCTAGACTAAGTCGCCAACTTGAAAAAAAAAAATCAGCCGGAACTTCTTATTGTAGGATTTGGCTACCCGTAACTTTCCTTCTCGATGCCCTTTAAGGACACAAGCTCAAAGAATTCACAGATTTACGTCAACCACCAAAACTTCATCTTCTATGTAGACTAAATCATATGGTGTCATATTAGTCGTACCGTTCCTTGAGATCATATGAGCCCGCAGTGCCTCAGACACACTACGTGCCACCATCCCTAATGGTCGGCACCTTACTTCTTGATGAGGCAAGTCAAGATTTTATTCGTCGACTAGGATTGGCTTGCTCATGATAAGGATATGAATTGAGCAATACTTTACCTTCTTCGCCATAAAGAAGTGTCTTGATCTATATTTAGAGTTTGTGAAATGTCAAATCGATGAATAATGTGCTATGTGATGACCTACATTACATCCCTGTGGGTTATATTACTAAGAGGTACTGCATTAGATGATTTTGGTGAAATAATTAGTGGCTACCACTACGAACTGATGCCCGTTTTATGAAGTCGGGTGAATCACGCCGACTAAGACAAGCTCCCAACCTTTGAAATACCACGGTTTTATGAATAGTATTGGGCATTACAGCTGGAGTCGACTGAATAACTCCAAACTTATAGCAAGGTTCTCATCCCTGGTAAATCTAAACACTACAGGAAACGCACGTTACGCCGACGGCCGGAGGCCGTCGACGTATGCCCCGAAGCCGTCGGCGTACCTATACGCCGACGGCCGCCGTCGGCGTATCCCCGTCGGCGTTTCCGTCCGTCGGCGTACAACATATGCCGTCGGCGTATCGACCAACCGTCGGCGTACGTTATGTGGGCCCCACAAGACGGCATCCGTCCATTTCCATCAGCGTATTAGTGACATTTCTAACGACGCGGCCCCACCCTGCGCTTCTGACAGGCACTCTACGCCGACGGCAATGCCGTCGGCGTATGGGTGACCATAATGTCGACGTGGCTGCTTCCTGTGACTCTGCCAGGCATCCTACGCCGACGGCAATGCCGTCGGCGTATGGGTGACCATATTTCAGGTTTTCTGGATGCTGGTTTATAGCACATTTTAAATACAAATAAAATTGCACAAATACAAAACATCATAGAACATCACATAATATCATAGCTATGTAATCTAAACCATCATACAAACTTCAAATGACAAATATAATCCAAAATTGCACTCATACAAAGTCGAAATGGCACAAACATAGTTCAAACACACCCGGATACATCCTACATCTATTTATCGCTCGAGGTACCCATCTCTGACCGCGTGAGATTAGGCGACCGACCGCGTGGGGCAGCCGCCGTCGAATCACACATGGAAGCCGGCGAGGGACGGGACGGTGTGGCACCCGGCGAGGAACGGGACGGTGTGATCTCGCCCGACCCACACGGCGAGGCATCACCACCGCCATGCTGCACGAGAGCGCCAGAAGCACGACCAAAGGGTGCATTCCTGGAGCATCCCGATCCCTACATGTTTGAGTCCAAGTTAGCAACTTGGAAAGCACAGTACGGCGGTAACAACTGGTTTGGCAATAACTTACCGGAGTCCTTGGCTTGTATGCGAGAGCGACCGCTTCCCTCGATGGGCACTTGGGAGGCATCCCCACGCTAGGTGGACGCGGAGGCAGTGGCTCCCGCTCTCCAGTGGCAAAAAACTTCTCATGCGCCTACAAGATTGTTTAGATGTCAGGAGTTGTAGAAAAAGAAGGTTCAAACTAGAGGAAATGAGACTTGTCATATTGCAAATATTAAGGTTGAAACTTACAGCATCGCGCAACTCTTGCCACTCGTCATACGCCGCTCTCTTCTGCAGCCACACCTCATACTCCTCCTCATACTTCGCGTAAGCGGCCTCGAAGGCTGCCTCGAATTCAGGCTACAATTTCAAAATAGAACGAATCTCATCAACTTAGCAACTTAGCTAGGAACGAATGTCGGAAAGAGAATGAAATTGAGGAAAGCTTACATCGGGGCGAGCTTGGGAAGGCTGTCGAGGAGGCATGACAGGGGGGTCATCGGCGTTGAGTGTAGCCTTGACACGCACGAGGCCCAACTCAGGAGTACGCGGGATTACCGCACTAAGACAGTGCAAACGGCCATGCTCCCAACCGTGCCCGGCCAGGACCAACGCTCTCTCGTCGGTGTCATGCTCAAGAGGGTTATCCACCTCCGGATTAAAACCTCTGAACGTCTCGACGTACCTATTTAGGTTCTCCTCGGTGTTGTTGTAGTAACTGGGAAGCGAGGGCTGAGGCTCGGATAGATCGATCTTCTTCATCTTCATCCTCTCCCATGCTTGCATGTTCGACACAGGACCTATATCGGCCTCCTGCATTGCAAAAGAAGTGGTATGCGTATCAAATTAGGAACATGAGGGGAAATAAATGAAACGTATCAAATTAGGACCCATACCAGCTTTGCCTTGAAGCGATCATGGTTGCGGGCTCCCGCACAATGTGTCCCCCCGTCCTGCGGTTTGCCTTCTTCCGCTCGCTCAAGGCTTTGAACTCGGCGTCCTCCCCAAGCCACCTCGATGCCAACGCCTCCCACGCGTGTGCCTTACCATAGGCACATTTCTGGCATAACCTCAAAAAACAATACTCATGTGAAGAACAGATAATGCAATTGCAACTTAGCAGCAACATGTAATCTCATTGACAATTTACTTACCGATAGGTAATCCTCCATGGTCATATCAGGTGGTTCGATCACATTCTCATGCTTCGGCGCCATCTTGGATAGCTTCTCAGAACTGAAATGATTGATGGAGGTATGCTTTACATTGTAGAATTGCTGTCGTGTCAACTTCTTGCAAGCCCCCTCCAAAGTCATGTCCGCCTTGGCACGCTCCTCAGGGAGTACCCTATAGAATTTCTTCAATCATGCAGAAAAAAGAAATTGTGAGAGCATGGTGGGGACATCAACTATGAACGAAATTCGAAAAGTTCAACTTACCCAAAACTTGGTGATCACGGCGTCAGAACATCTCCCGAAGCCCGGGTGATGGGCGGCCTGATAGTCTACCCAACGGGTGGCTAGCTTCCTCTCGCCGTTGGGGACCGTACTGTACAAGCCCGACCAAAACTTCCTAACCAAAGCGCCAATCATGGTGTTAGGCGCACGGGCACCGTGAGGAAATGTCCAATTGCTGCACAATAATTAAACATTAGTACATGTCAAATTGTACTGACCACAATGAAATTACCATGTTCAAAATTAGTATAGTCACTTACTCAATCCCATTAGGCGTAATGAGGATTTTCTCCTCCTCGGTAGCAGGTTCCTTTGACTCAGTAGGGACCATGGATTCCCCATGAATCTTTGGCTTCTTCTGCGACATGGAGGCCCCCGTCTCCTGGTCTCGAGACTCCGTCCCCTCGTCTCGAGACTCCGGAGCATCGTCTTGAGACTCCGTCCCATCGTCTCGAGACTCCGTCTCCTCGTAAGCCACGTCGCCAGAGGCGGAGGGTATGTCCGAAGACACGTCGCCCCCACCTCGTGCTCGTCCTGCACCTCGTGCTCGTCCTCCCGCACCTCGCCCTCGTCCTCCCGCACCTCGTGCTCGTCCTGCACCTCGTCCCCTCGAAGGAGGTGCATCGGCACCTCCCCCTCGTCCAGCACCTCCTCTCTCACCACTGTCAGACAGGTACCGCGAGTTCGGAATAGGCTCTCTTCCACTTTTAGTAGCTTTCTTCGCGGTAAACCTCTTCAGCAATGGTCAATCACCTGCATTGAGAAAGGGTAAACAATTAATAAGCATAATAAAGACATAATAAAATGTAGAAGATCATTACCAAGCATAATAAGCATGTTGAAAAAAAAGCATGTAGAAGGGCAATTAATAAGCATAATAAGCATGTAGAAGGGCAATTAATAAGCATGTTGAAAAATAAATACTAAGCATAATAAAGACATAATAAAATGTAGAAAATACTACGCAAGGACATAAAAGACCCTCACCATCACTCTCATAGTTATGTCTTGGGTTCTCATCATCACTATCAACATCACTATCACGTGCGTAAATTGGAACCTCATCGCACGGTGGAGGCTCATCATCGTCATCACAATCAAACTTGTTGAGCATATCTATGTCCTTTACATCCACCACTAAGTCACCACCTGTCTGTGCATTGTCCTCGCAGTCCTCAAGACCTTGTATACCAAAGTCCCTAAAGGTTTGTTCCTCTTGATAGAAAATCCCCTCGTATGTTTTAGGGTCAATGTTGTTGTAATCGTCTTCGGAGGGCATGGGTAGCTTACCATGTGGCGATACATGGAACACGACTTCCCAGCCAATGAGTCCCTCTTTCTTGCATGGGTAGGGCAAATAATAAACTTGCCTGGCTTGGTGAGCCACAACAAAGACATCGGATCCCTCGTAGGTGGTTGAAGGCTTAACTTCAACTAACCCAATGGAAGGGGTACTTCTATGTCCATTAACAGGGTCGAACCAGTGGCATTTGAACACAACAAGCTTGAGTTCTATGTTCGTGTTATTGAACATCAGCTCGTATACGTTCTGTAACTTTCCGTAGTAATCAAATTCACCGGCTCCTTTGGTGAAGACCCCGGTATTTATAGTCTTTGCATTTGGCCGACTGTTTTGGTGAAACTCTGTATGGAAGCGGTACCCATTCACATCATACCTCTCATACATCTCGACTCTATGGTTACAATCTTGGGAGACACATCTCAACTCATCCGACATCACAAAGTTGGGATCAGCTCCCTACAAGTACAAATTGTTTGTGCATTAGTAGGAGGTACAAGACACGATTGCAAGGTAGAAGGGACATGTTAGAAATTACCTTTTCCCTGAACCAAGCCATGAATTTTTTCTTTCCGGGGGCACCCTCTTTCAAAAGAGTGTCCAGCTCGGCTTCATCGGGTCCCTCTGATGTTCCCGACCACATTTCATCCGTGAATTGGCTAAAAGGAGAAAATACGTATTAGACCAAAACCGAGTTGCAAAGTAATTTGTTCACCATTTTACCTAAGGAAACTGCCCTCTTCCTCCTCCCCGTCGCGGACCACTTCCTTCATGTTCATAAGCACATAGAGCATTATGCACTCCAGCTCTTCATTGGTCAAGGTATACCTTTTTGCGCCACCGGCCTTGCCACCGGGAAACTGGAAGAGGGCGAGCTTGGGGTCTTGCTTGGGCTCGTCGATGTTGTACCGAGAGGCCTGATTATGCATTGTGGGAACATCATCGGGATAGTACGTTAGCCTGGCATCTGTCATCTCCTGGAGGATAGTTGCCTCAGCTATGCATGCTTCAATCTTATTTTTGTTTCCACATTTGGTTCGAATATACTTAAACTCTCTCTCAATACAAAACTGCCAACGAAACTGCACCGGTCCACCCAAGAGTGCCTCGTTCGCGAGATGCACAACAAGATGTGCCATCGGAGTAAAGAAGCCTGGCGGAAATATCATCTCTAAGTTACATAGCAACTCCGACACAAGGTCATGCAGCTTCTGAATAATCAGGGGACATATCTGCTTAGCACAGAGCGTGCGGAAGAAATGGCTCAACTCCGCGAGCACTCGCCAGATACGGTCGGGGAGATACCCTCGAACCATCACCGGTAGCAGCCGCTCAATCCATATATGATAGTCGTGACTCTTGAGCCCGGTGACTTTTCCCGTTTTTGCATTGACTCCCTTACTTATATTCGAACAATAGCCATCCGGGAACATCACAACGAATTTGAGCCAAAAAAAATGCCTCAGACTTTTGGATACTATTAAGGCAGAAGTCGGCATGCGGCTTGAACCAGTTCTTTCGACGGCCTTCAGGAGGCTTCATGTGTAATCTCTTCCTATCACAGATCTTCTTGACATCGACTCTAGCCTTAACATTATCCTTCGACTTCTCAGGAATGTTCAGGATTGTGTGAAAGAGGGACTCTCCAACATTCTTTTCGGTGTGCATCACATCGATGCTATGGGGAAGTTCGAGGTCCTTGTAATATTCGAGTTGCGTCAAGCCTGCCACGTGAGTCCAGTTGTGCGTCACACCATATCCCACATATCGTGGGCCTTTTCCCCCAGCAGGCACGAGAGCACGTAGCTCGGCATCAACAGCTGCACCATCAAAAGTTGGTATATCTTTTTCTTCACGCTCAACTCTACCCTTCTTGAAGTTCTTTTTGTCTTCTCTATACCGATGCCCTCTTTTGAGGAACTTTCGATGTGTGTCAAACGCGGAATACTTCATACCCGCGCTTAGCCACATGAACTCAAGTCGGTTCCTGCACACTGGGCATGGCCACTTACCAGCTGTACACCATCCACAGAATAGGGCGTACCCGGGCATGTCGTGCATGGAATTGTGGAACCAAACCTTCATCAAGAAGTTTGTCTTCGATGCACAATCATATGTCAACGTCCCGTGGTGCCAATAGTGGTTTAGATCATCCACAATCGGCTGCATGTAGACACTTAAATTCTTCCCGAGGTATTCAGGACCTGGAATGATCAGCGATAGGAATATGGTCTTCCTTTGCATTAGGGCTCCGGGAGGGAGATTGAGCAGAATAACAAACACAGGCCAGCAGCTGTACGAGGCAGTCGACATACCATATGGATTGAATCCATCAGTTGCTATCGCGATTCTGACGTTTCGAGCCTCTGCAGCCTTATCGGGGTATGAAGTTCGTCCATGCCGTACCATGGTCGAGCTTCATATCAAAGTTCGCCCATGCCGTACCATCAGATGGATGTCCCATCTTTACCCGTCCGTGCTCATCCTTGTATCTCTTCCCCGTCTTGTGCCACTGCATCTGTGTAGCGGACTCTTTGTTCATGTAAAGCCGCTTGATTCTGTTTATGAATGGGAGGTAACGAAGAATCTTAATGGCGACTTTTGTCTCCGTCTTTTGACCATCGGCTCCGTTTACCTCATGATACCTAGAGGCCCCACACAGGCTACAGTACTTGTCCTCCGCAAACTGTTTCCAAAACAAAAGGCATCCTTTTGGACAACAATCTATCTTTTCATAATCCATGCTGAGATCTCGCAGGATTTTCTTCGTTTCGTACATGTTTTTAGGCAGACAATGCCCTTCGGGCAACATGTTACCATATGTTTCCAAATGCGCTTCAAAGCACGAACGGGTGTTGCCGTACTCGAGCTTTCTGGCTAGTGCTTGCGAGATGGCATCGAGCTGAGAAATTTTTGCACCCTCGTACAGAGGCCTCTGAGACGAGGCCATCATATCAATGAAGGCCTTCGCGGTTGGCTCCGGTTCCTCTGGTTCGCGAGGCTCCTCCGGTTCTGGCGGTTCCTCCTGTGAGGGTGGCGAATCTGGCACGTCGCCATCACGGAGATCATCTAGCCAGTTTCTAATCCCATCATCTTCATTGCCATTGATCCGCTACCGCATCACCCTACCATTCTCGCGTTCGTACTCATCAAAGTCGACTGTCGTGACGAAGTTCGGCATATACCCACTAGACCAGAGGTGTTTAGTTATCTCATCCTTTCCCTGACGTTTACGCAACTTGCAACGAACGCAAGGGCAGTTTGGACGAATGCCTAACTTTGAACCACGCGCTAACTCCTTCACTAACAAATTGGTCTTCCATACCCACTCGTCTGTTCTGTCAACCGCACTAATTCGGCCACTGTACATCCACCCATTATCAGCCATCCTCTGCTTTACTATGAGCCAAACCTCTGCTTTACTATGAGCCAAATAATAATAACATGAAATTAAATGCATGCAATGTCACCGTAAATTTATTCAATGTCACCAATTTATTACGGCCAAATTTTATCTTTTAGAACATGCAACGGTTCACCTAAACTTCTAATAGGAAGGCCTATCCCACCCGAGTATGTGTAGATCGAGTCGTGTTCCATGTTCTACCCCGACCCGAGACGGAATTTCGGCAGCACCTCCCCGCTGTTCTTCAGAATACACGTCTCGACCTTGTCAAGCCGAGAGGGTGTGCATCCGAAGAACAACGGGGAGGTGATACCGAAATCCGCCTCAGGAAGGGGTAGAACATGGAACACGACTCGATCTACACATACTCGGGTTGTCCAAAACGTGGACAATCCAGAAGAGGCACGGTTATAAATATGCAAAGATGGACAATCATGCATATTTATAAATTTGTATCTCTTCCGGATGGGATCTGACTCGGGTTACGCGACTGACTTGGTGATCTAGACAAAAATAAACCTATGCAACAAGAGGGGCGAAAGATTTATACCCTCGATGCGTGATCGGTGGCCAGAGAAGGTCGAGGACGTGCTCCGGAAGTGGGGCGACGAAACGGGGGCACCGAGGCGGTCCCTCCTCAGCTAGAGAAGAAGCCCCGCAACGACACGCGGGACCAACAGTGCTGGCTGGCGGGAAGCTACGTCGTCTGAAAAAGCACAAACAATAAACATTAGCACACTATATATGGACCCACCATATAAAACATGTTGCATTTAAATTTGCTACTTAAGGGTGAACTAAATTAAAATGAGCTAAAATGAACTAAAATCATGAAATAAATTAAAATGAAAAGCACATATAAATAAAAGCACATATTAAGGGTGAACTAAATTAAAATGAGCTAAAATGAACTAAATGAGCTAAAATGAACTAAAATCATGAAATAAATTAAAATGAAAAGCACATATAAATAAAAGCACATATTAAGGGTGAACTAAATTAAAATGAGCTAAAATGAACTAAAATCATGAAATAAATTAAAATGAAAAGCACATATAAATCATGAAATAAATTAAAATGAGCTAAAATGAAAAAAATGAGCACCTGCCGTGGAGTGGAGGTGCCGGAGAGGGAGGGGCGGCCGGGGATTTAGGGGCGGCCGGAGAGGGAGGGGCGGCCGGGGAGGAGGGAGGGAGGGGCGGCCGGGGAGGGAGGAAGGAGAGGGGCGGCCGGGGAGGGAGGGAGGGGCAGCCGGGGAGGGAGGGAGGGGCGGCCGGGGAGGGAGGGGAGAGGGAGGGGCGGCCGGGGAGGAGGTGGAGAGGGAGGGGCGACGGCGAGGGAGGAGAGGGGCGGCCGAGGAGGAAGGAGAGAGGGAGGGGCGGCCGGGGAGGAGGTGGAGAGGGAGGGGCTGTTGGGAATATGCCCTAGAGGCAATAATAAAATGGTTTATTAGCATATTCATGTTTATGATAATAGTTTATTATCCATGCTATAATTGTATTAATTGGAAACATAATACATGTGTGGAATATAAACAACCAGTTGTCCCTAGTAAGCCTCTACTGGACTAGTTCGTTAGTCAAGAGATGGTTAGAGTTTCCTAACCATGGACTTGTTATAGTCACTTGATAACAGAGTCATATCATTAGGAGTAATGATGTGATGGACAAGACCCGATAATAAAGAGTTGCAATTGATCGTGTCACACAGTTTCATTGCCAACACTTTTAGTATGCCAAGTATAGTTTCCTTAGACCATGAGATTATGTCACTCCCGTTTACCGGAGGAATACTTTGTGGACATCAAACGTCACTTTGTAACTGGGTGATTATAAAGGTGGCTTTCAGGTATCTCCGATGGTATTTGTTGGGTGACATGAATCAAGATTGGAATTTGTCCTTCCTTGTGATGGAAAAGATATCTCTGGGCCCTCTCGGTAATATAGCATCACAAAGGTTGCAACCATGTGATTAAGTGTTAATCACGGAGATCCTATATTATGGACGAGTAAAGAGAATTTGCCAGGTAACGAGATAGAACTAGATATGGAGATATCGACGATCAAATCTCGGGCAAATTAAATATCGATGAGACAAAGGGAATCGTATACGAGATTAAGAATCTCCGGCATCGTGGTTCAATCGATAAAGAACTTCGTTGAATATGTAGGAGTCAATATGGGCATCCCGGTCCCGCTGTTGATTATTGATATGATCATGTCTACATGTTCTCGAACCCGTAGGGTCACACACTTAACGCTCCGATGTAGCTAGGGTTAGCGATGAGATTTTTTGATGGTATGAACGAATGGTGATTCGGAGTCTCGGATAGGATCCCGGACATCATGAGGAGTTCCGGAAGAGTCCGGAGAATAAGATTCATATATGGAAAGTGGTTTCCGGAGGTATCGGAAAAGTTCCGGGAATATTCCGGCAGAGTACCGAAATATTCTAGAAGGTTCTAGAGGAGTCTAGAAGTGGGGCCCATAGGAGTATGGGGCCCACATGGACCAAAGGGTGGTGCAGCAACCCTAGTGGGCTGGCTGCACCAGCCCTAGACCCACATGGGCCAGGTCGGCTAAAGGGGCCCAAAGGGAGGGCGCCCCAAAACCCTAGCTTGGGGGCCAAGCCTCCCAAGCCCTAGGGCTGGCCGCACCCCTCCCCTTGCCACCTATATAAAGGGGTGTTGGGGTAGGGCCGGTGGCACAAGAGTTGCTCCCTCCTTCCCTAGCCGCCGCCCCCTTCCCCTTTGCCCTAGCCGTCGTGCGCCACCTCTCTCCCCGGAGGGCTGCCGCACACCACCTCTCCTTGGCGCCACCCCTCCTGTAGGGCTGCTGCCATCTCCTCCACCAAAGTTGCTGCACCACCCCTAGCCGTAGGGCTGCTGCACCATGTCCTCCTTCCCCTTCTCTTGCTTGGCTTGGTGAAGCCATGCTCGTGGAGATCTACACCATCAAACGCCACCACAACCATCGTGGTGCCGAGATCTATCTAGCCACGTCCTCCTCGCTTGCGGGATCAAGGAGAGGACGTCTACATCGAGCCGTACGTGTGGATACCGCGGAGGTGCTGCCCGTTGTGGCACTTCATCGGATTGGATCTTCGAGGAAATACATCTCCTCGCGACTAGATGAGTCTAGTTGCGGGGATCGACTAGCCAACCCCTGCACCGACAAAACGCGTTTGTTCAATCTTCAAGGGTAAGCGATTGGATCTAATCTTCGCTACCTTCATCTAGTAGATCTAGATCCTTGGGGTTTCTTCCGCTTGTTACGTAGGAAAATTTTTGTTTTCTATGCAACGACCCCTTCAGTGGTATCAGAGCCTAGATCTATTCGTAGATGTTGGTGCGATTAGAACACAAGTGTTGTGGGTGTTGATATTTTATGTTGCTACCTTCTCGCGTGCACTTTGCGTCTTTGCGGTATTGTGAGATTGAAGCGGCCCGGACCAACCTTACTCTTCCACGCACGAGAGACCGGTTCCACGACAGACATGCAACTTGTATTGCATAAGTGGCTGGCGGGTGTCTGTTTCTCTTGCTTTAGTGAAGTTGCAATTTTCAATGGAAGGCCTTTTAAAAGGATGAGTAAATAAGCAACTATTATATCACCGTTGTGGTTTTGCGTAGATTAGAACGGTTCTATCTCGTTGACCCAAGCCACATAAAAAATTGCATAAACAAAGTAGAGGACGTCTAACTTGTTCTTGCAGGAGGGTCATCTGATGTGGTATGGCCAATGTGTGATTTGTGATAATGTATGCAATGATCATGTTTGTAATCTTTCACGACTTGCATGTCGATGAGTACGGCAACCGGCATGAGCCATATGGTTGTCTATTATTTTATGTGACCTGCGTGTCATTGAATCACCATGTAATTGCTTTACTTTATTGCTAAGAGTAGCATTAGTTGTAGTTGCAATAGTTGGTGGACAACCATGGTGATGGAGCCACAATGATGGAGATCATGCCGGTGCTTTGGAGATGGAGATCAAAGGCACAAGAATTGCATGTGATGTTAATCCTTTTATGCACCTTATTGTTATGCTTAGATGTGATCGCGACGGTAGCATGATAAGGTGATCTCTCACGTTAATATCAAGATGTGTTCTCCCCTAGTATGCACCGTTGCCAAAGTTCTTCGTTTCGAAGCACCACGTGATGATCGGGTGTGATAGATTCTACGTTCACATACAACGGGTGTAAGCCAGATTTACACACGTGGAAATACTACGGTTTCCTTGACGAGCCTAGCATGTACAGACATGGCCTCGAAACACAAGAGACGAAAGGCTAAACACGAGTCATATAGATGATATGATCAACATGGTGATGTTCACCTTTGAAGCTACATCATCTCACGTGATGATCAGTTGTGGTGTAGTGGATTTGGATCGTGTGTCACTAAAACAACCTAAGAGATCTTGAGTTTAGTGGGAGTTCATGTAGTAATTTTGATTAAGATGAACTAAAATTATCATAAACAAAAGTTCTAAAGACGTCTTTGTAAAAATCCTTGTAGATCATGGTCGACTACGGTAGTCTGTTCGTTGCTGAAAAACGGCGTCTCGATGGGTCAATTTTGTTAAGTGGTAACTGCGTCTGAGAGAAGTCCTAAACACCCATGCTCAGCTCTACATGTTAGATGAACCATTAGAAGAATACCCAAATATTTCTCCAAGTTATGAAGAGTACATGGAGTGGTTTTGAACCACCTACTTGAAAGTCAAGTGGATGATATGCACCTTCATGAATTCTGACCTAAGTACACAATTCAAGAACTTGATTGCAATGGAGATTGTTGATGTTTGCTAAAAATAGTTTTTCAGCACAAGTTATAAATGTAAGGTTTGAATGTCTGAATGGTTTTCTTTCACTCAAGATGGAAGAGAACACTTGCTTGGAACAACACCTGAGGATAATGCATGAGATACATCATCGTCTAGTGCTTGTTTGGAACTACGAGATGAATGACGATTTCGCGATAGATGGGGTGCTACGCTAGCTTCTCCCCAGCTTCAAGAATTATGCCGGAGACTATGTCATAGGAAGGGATTTGATCACTTTCTATGAGTTTGTGTCGCGGCTGCGTCATGTCAAAGTAGAACCCATAGCAAGAGAAGTTGACAATGCAGAAAGTATATAGTGATATACAAGTTATAAGTGTTTAAGTCCAAATTGCAATTGTGGCGGTCTCGATAAGTATTTGATACTCATTCTGTTTTATGAAAACAGAACCTGCTGCTTGAGATTTGCATAAAGGATATAGGAAGACGTTGCGGAATGGTGGCAATCAAGGAGTTGATGCTGGCAACGATCTGTCTCTACATTTATCGTTTTGATTAGAGTATTTGAATAAGTTTTGTAATCGAATTAAGTGTGATTTTGATCAGTGTGTCTTGCTTATGTGAGACGGTTATTCATGTTAAAGACAATGGTTGTTCTATTTTCATGAGTGATCCTTTTTTGGAAATCACAAGTTTTGATTATAAGTGTATTATTCTTATTATGATCTAGATGATAAATTGGTTGAACATTTATCAATAAGAGACATACTAATGATATCCAAAACTTAATAATGACAAATTGTTTTAGTCGTGCTAAAGATTGAATAAACATTTTGATGTTTTATCAATGCACCTTATTGAAGGAGTATGACTAAAATGCCACCCTTTGGAAGTGTCTCATGAATTGCCGAAGATAAACACAAGTGTTGGTTGTATTTTCAGCAAAATGTGAGATGTCATTATTTTGTGCGCTCCATCATAAATGATATGAGTATGTCGGAGATTGTCCCCAGGAACTAGGGGTGTCTCCAAGGTATCGTGTAAGGGGCTGAACACGGAGTCAAACAATCCACAACGGGCTCCGGCGACGGTGCTCGTTAGGCTCGCTGCGGACGACACTGCAGAGATTGACACAAGGTATTACCCAGGTTCAGGGCCCTCTTGTGGAGGTAAAACCCCTACGTCCTGCTGTGGTGTATTGCACTGCTTGGAGAGTTTACAGTACAAGGGGAGAGCTTGTCGAGCTCAAGGTGGCTAACAATGGCTACTTGCTAGTCTTCAAATCTGGGGTTTGGACTTTGGAATCTTGGAACCCTTTGCACAGGCGTGCCTCCCCTCCTTTTATAGGCGTCCTGGGCCTCTTCTGCCCAAACATTTGGGCGGGAAGGGCTACCACATGGCGACGAGGGAGGAGGCGCGGTTGCACCGTAAAGGTGAGGTCTACCATAAAGGTAAAACTCGTGGACGTGGTCCACGGTAGGGGAACGGCGTCACCAAAGCTGAAAAGGGGCACCGACCAGCTGGACAGTGGGCTGGCGCTTGCCAAGGTGGGAGGTGACCCACGGTGACGTCGTCCTTGGAGCGTAGCTGCAGACTGTTCCCTTGTCACCAAAGAGGCAATACTCGTTGTCCGCTTTGCTTGGCTCCGCTTTGGTGACTGCTTTATACATGGAAATGGCAACTGCGGCGTTGTCGTCATCGCACGTAGGCACGCGCGTCACTCCGCACACGGCGCAGAGCCCATGTGCGCTGTGCCGTGGGGGCAGAGATGGCTTCACGAGGAGGGCGCTTCGCGAGGCGAAAAGCCTCGCCAAGCCCTTCAGCTTGGTCCTTAGTAGAAATGCGGGCAGCGTCGGAGACGGCTTGTCGAAGAGCGATCCCTCGCCAAGGGAAAGAACCCTTGGCGAGGAGAAGAACCCTTCGCGAGGAGAGAAATCCTCGCGAAGCTCGCCAGGCTTAGAGAGCCTGGTCCTTAGCGAAAATCATCCAAAGAATCTTGTGGGCCCTGGCAGGCCGGCCCGTGGTACCCTGGTTTCCACTGTGCCGACAGAGTAAATATATGTATTTGTTCGAGTTATGATATTTGATGATATCAAATAAAATTCTAGAGTTTAGGATATTAAGTTAACAAGAAAATTGAGTCTTTATGATTTGATCAAAAGAGACAAAATATTTGAGTTATATGTTATTATGCGGACTTGTGACAAGTGTTATCACAAATTACAATGTTTAGAATATTTCAAAGGCGTTTGATATGTCCTAAGATATTGAAATCACACACTATTTGATATTGTGTGGTCTCAAAGAAGGGTTTTACTTCGGGGTTTAATAATAGCATTTAGATTTATTTGATAAACACTCTGTTTAGAAATAAGGATCTATTTAATGATTCGCATAAACGTTTTTCATATGAGTTATGATAAAAGGTGGTTTCATTAATTATGAGATAATTAGAGACCATTGCGAATAATGTTGTAGTATATTCATAAGTATGACTATGAATGTGATTCCAAAATATGAGACTAAAAGGGGCAAACCAATTTGTTGGTTGTGCTAAGTGTTTTAGTGGTTTTATCGTGAAAAGGTTTCATGGATAAAACAATTGATGGAATAAATCGAAAAGCTGAAACCGTGCTTGTTTATGTATCAAGTGGCACATATGTAAAGTGTTATGTTGGTTAAAACTTGACACATAAAGGAATTAATGATGGTGATCATTGAATTTCGGTTTAGCTTGTCTAAAGAAAAGTAGGATTCAAGAATATAAAATTTTGTCAGGTTACAAAATAATATTTATGATTCACTTGTCATGTTTGAGAAACAAGACATACCTACGAAACTACAAAGAAGAAATAGAAGCCTTAAAATATGAAAGTGACTAAGAGTCATTCGATGTTAAGTTTAAATCACAAAGTAATTGTTGCTTGATTTTGTGAAAAGGATGTTTCACATATTTATTCCTCAAAAGGGTTTTGTAGAGAATAAATAAAACTTAATGCTGGCAAAGTACTAGCATCCGTATAAAGATTTCTCGATATTAATAGTTAATTAAGAATTTTGGAGGTGTCCAAAATATCAAGAAAATACACGAGTGTGATCTAATTAAAATATGTGGTGACATATATTAAGTTAGAGCAGAAACTATTTTCCATGATCAAAATATGTGGAGACATATGTTTGAGTGGGAGCTAGTTCATGGTCAAATATAAGGATAACATATTTCTGAGTGGGAGCCAAAGTGGTTTCACAACTTAATATGTGTATGGTGTATATTTGAGTGGGAGTTTACAACATCTTGTTTGTGTGAAATGGAGATTTCATAAATGTTGTAAATAAGTCAGGAACCAAAGTATAACTTATGAAGTTAGTCAAATATCCATGGAGATGGATGTATCTATGGAGGATAGATATGTTTGATAAACATTATGTCAGGATGTTTAACCTAAGTAAGATTTTGAAGGAGTTCAAAATGGAACAAGTGAAGAAAGGTTCATTTGCTTGTGAGAAATAGGTGAAACATTGAGTTGATAACTTAGTACAAAAATGATGGTTGGAGGATATGTTAGAATTCACTATGAATTGTTCATAGGTCCAAACATATAAGAACCATGTGTTTGTATTTGACGATATGTGACCCAAGTTCTTGGTTAGAAGAACATGGTAAATGAGGAGTCATTTTTCATGGAGTTGAGATAATAGAATCTAGAGATTGGTAGAATTGGTTGAAGTCATAAAACCAAACTAGATTGGAAATCTCATAAAGGCAGAAGCGCAGTGAAAGCATGATTGGAAATATCGAAGTGACATGGGTGCACTGTCGGTTTGTGAGTCTACAACATATAGGAGTATATGATTAAATTCAAGGATTAAAAGATATAATATTATGGTTTGAGAAAGTTTGTTTCAAGACTGAGTGAGTTCCAGGCACACATGCTATGTGAAAGTTCCTTTTGACTGATCATACGTCATGTAGGCATAATGGGAAACGAAAAATCTCACTCTTTAACCAAATATATTATATTCATCATGTGATGATGAGAATTATCATGTGATGATAATAGGTTTATCATGAGATGATAAATTAATGTCAAATTAGGTGACGTTAACATTTTGCAAAGAACATAAAGAACTGTATAGTACAGAACACGGACAGAACCTCTTCCACGAGCAAACATGATCAGCACTGAGACTCCATGAGTGTTAGACACCATGAGTGTTGGATCGAGAAAATGTAAACTAGATTATTGACTCTAGTGCAAGTGGGAGACTGTTGGCAATATACCCTAGAGGCAATAATAAAATGGTTTATTATCATATTCATGTTTATGATAATAGTTTATCATCCATGCTATAATTGTATTAATTAGAAACATAATCCATGTGTGGAATATAAACAACTAGTTGTCCCTAGTAAGCCTCTACTGGACTAGTTCGTTAGTCAAGAGATGGTTAGAGTTTCCTAACCATGGACTTGTTATAGTCACTTGATAACAGAGTCATATCATTAGGAGTAATGATGTGATGGACAAGACCCGATAATAAAGAGTTGCAATTGATCGTGTCACACAGTTTCATTGCCAACACTTTTAGTATGCCAAGTATAGTTTCCTTAGACCATGAGATTATGTCACTCCCGTTTACCGGAGGAATACTTTGTGGACATCAAACGTCACTTTGTAACTGGGTGATTATAAAGGTGGCTTTCAGGTATCTCCGATGGTATTTGTTGGGTGCCATGAATCAAGATTGGGATTTGTCCTTCCTTGTGATGGAAAAGATATCTCTGGGCCCTCTCGGTAATATAGCATCACAAAGGTTGCAACCATGTGATTAAGTGTTTATCACGGAGATCCTATATTATGGACGAGTAAAGAGAATTTGCCAGGTAACGAGATAGAACTAGATATGGAGATATCGACGATCAAATCTCGGGCAAATTAAATATCGATGAGACAAAGGGAATCGTATACGAGATTAAGAATCTCCGGCATCGTGGTTCAATCGATAAAGAACTTCGTTGAATATGTAGGAGTCAATATGGGCATCCCGGTCCCGCTGTTGATTATTGATATGATCATGTCTGCATGTTCTCGAACCCGTAGGGTCACACACTTAACGCTCCGATGTAGCTAGGGTTAGCGATGAGATATTTTGATGGTATGAACGAATGGTGATTCGGAGTCTCGGATAGGATCCCGGACATCACGAGGAGTTCCGGAAGAGTCCGGAGAATAAGATTCATATATGGAAAGTGGTTTCCGGAGGTATCGGAAAAGTTCCGGGAATTTTCCGGCAGAGTACCGGAATATTCTAGAAGGTTCTAGAGGAGTCTAGAAGTGGGGCCCATAGGAGTATGGGGCCCACATGGACCAAAGGGTGGTGCAGCAACCCTAGTGGGCTGGCCGCACCAGCCCTTGACCCACATGGGCCAGGTCGCCTAAAGGGGCCCAAAGGGAGGGCGCCCCAAAACCCTAGCTTGGGGGCCAAGCCTCCCAAGCCCTAGGGCTGGCCGCACCCCTCCCCTTGCCACCTATATAAAGGGGTGTTGGGGCAGGTCCGGCGGCACAAGAGTTGCTCCCTCCTGCCCTAGCCGCCGCCTCCTTCCCCTTTGCCCTAGCCGCCGTGCGCCACCTCTCTCCCCGGAGGGCTGCCGCACTCCACCTCTCCTTGGCGCCACCCCTCCCGTAGGGCTGCCGCCATCTCCTCCACCAAAGTTGCTGCACCACCCCTAGCCGTAGGGATGCTGCACCATGTCCTCCTTCCCCTTCTCTTGCTTGGCTTGGTGAAGCCATGCTCGTGGAGATCTACACCATCAAACACCACCACAACCGTCGTGGTGCCGAGATCTATCTAGCCACGTCCTCCTCGCTTGCGGGATCAAGGAGAGGACGTCTACATCGAGCCGTACGTGTGGATACTGCGGAGGTGCTACCCGTTGTCGCACTTCATCGGATTGGATCTTCGAGGAATCTCCTCGCGACTGGATGAGTCTAGTTGCGGGGATCGACTAGCCAACCCATGCACCGACAAAACACGTTTGTTCGATCTTCAAGGGTAAGAGATTGGATATCATCTTCGCAACCTTCATCTAGTAGATCTAGATCCTTGGGGTTTCTTCCGCTTGTTACGTAGGAAAATTTTTGTTTTCTATGCAACGACCCCTTCAGGGGCGGAGGCGGGCGGAGGCCGGAGTGATGCACGCGTGCGTGCGTGCGGGCGGGCGGCGGCCGGAGCGATGCGCGCGGCGGCGGCCGGACAGGGGCGTAGGGGCGGAGGCGGCGGCGCGGGGAGGAGGCGGCGGCGCGGGGTGAATCGAGCTAGCGGGCGGGAATGGTTTTTTTTCTTTTTCCTTTGCATCTCCCGACCAGGTGAATGCATAATTAATTAGGGTTGCCTATACGCCGACGGCAATGCCGTCGGCGTATCGTTTTTTTTTACTTGCTATTTTTCCTTTAGTTGTACTACATAACAATATAAGTTAATCATAATTTTAGTTGTACTACACAATAATATTATTAAATATTCCAAAACCAACAAAAAAATATTCCTAGAAATTTGGTGGTTTTCTGATGCTCCGGAGCCCCTCTCCGGCGAAATCCTAGACCCGCTGGAGAAAACCCTAGCTTTTCCGTCTACGGCCGGTACGGGCGTCGAAAGGGGGTAGCTTAGTGGATCTTTTTGCTTGGTTGGGTTAGGTTAGTCACTAGGTACAATAAAAACACACATATACCCCAACTCTTGCAACGATTCCCCCCCCCCCATTCGCGCCATGTGGGAGTTTCCAGCTATATGCCCAGAAACTCGCTAAGGAAACAGTGACACTCGTGAAGCCGGTCACACCTCGGGGAAGGATCTTGGACATCTACAGCCAAAAACACACTTGTACACATGTGATATGGCACCCCCTATCTTTTGGTGGGGTTCCGACGCTCCGGAGCACCTCTCCGGCGAAACCCTAGACCCGCTGGAGAAACCCTAGCTTTTCCGTCTACGGCCGGTACGGGCGTCGAAAGGGGGTAGCTCAGTGGATTTTTTTGCTTGGTTGGGTTAGGTTAGTCACTAGGTACAATAAAAATACACATATACCCCAACTCTTGCAACGATCCCCCCCCCCCATTCGCCCCATGTGGGAGTTTCCAGCTATATGCCCAGAAACTCGCTAAGGAAACAGTGACGCTCGTGAAGCCGGTCACACCTCGGGGAAGGATCTTGGACATCTACAACCCAAAACACACTTGTACACATGTGATATGGCACCCCCTAGCTTTTGGTGGGGGTTCCGACGCTCCGGAGCCCCTCTCCGGCGAAACCCTAGACCCGTTGGAGAAAACCCTAGCTTTTCCGTCTACGGCCGGTACGGGCGTCGAAAGGGGGTAGCTCAGTGGATCTTTTTTCTTGTTTGGGTTAGGTTAGTCACTAGGTACAATAAAAACACACATATACCCCAACTCTTGCAACGATCCCCCCCCCCCCCCCGTTCGCCCCATGTGGGAGTTTCCAGCTATATGCCCAGAAACTCGCTAAGGAAACAGTGACGCTCGTGAAGCTGGTCACACCTCGGGGAAGGATCTTGGACATCTACAACCCAAAACACACTTGTACACATGTGATATGGCACCCCCTAGCTTTTGGTGGGGTTCCGACGCTCCGGAGCCCCTCTCCGGCGAAACCCTAGACCCGCTGGAGAAAACCCTAGCTTTTCCGTCTACGGCCGGTATGGGCGTCGAAAGGGGGTAGCTCAGTGGATCTTTTTGCTTGTTTGGGTTAGTTTAGTCACTAGGTACAATAAAAACACACATATACCCCAACTCTTGCAACGATTCCCCCCCCCCCCCCCCCCGTTCGCCCCATGTGGGAGTTTCCAGCTATATGCCTAGAAACTCGCTAAGGAAACAGTGACGCTCGTGAAGCCGGTCACACCTCGGGGAAGGATCTTGGACATCTACAACCCAAAACACACTTGTACACATGTGATATGGCACCCCCTAGATTTTGGTGGGGTTCCGACGCTCCGGAGCCCCTCTCCGGCGAAACCCTAGACCCGCTGGAGAAAACCCTAGCTTTTCCGTCTACGGCCGGTACGGGCGTCGAAAGGGGGTAGCTCAGTGGATATTTTTGCTTGGTTGGGTTAGGTTAGTCACTAGGTACAATAAAAACACACATATACCCCAACTCTTGCAACAATCCCCCCCCCCCCGTTCGCCCCATGTGGGAGTTTCCAGCTATATGCCCAGAAACTCGCTAAGGAAACAGTGACGCTCGTGAAGCCGGTCACACCTCGGGGAAGGATCTTGGACATCTACAACCCAAAACACACTTTTACACATGTGATATGGAACCCCCTAGCATTTTCTTCTGTTGTTTCATCAGATGTTGTTCCTTTTTCTCCAGGCGTTTTGTTTCCTTCTGAAGTTGTTTTTTCTATTTTCTGGACCACCTTCTCCTAGAATTCACTAGTGTAATTAGTGGATACCGAAATTGGGAACGTTATTTTATGTTGTTTCCTCGTTTCAGCTTCTTCCTTTTCACGGCGCTTCTGTTCTTTTAGTGTTTCTTCTTCCTGCCTAGAATTAATAGCAGGGATTGAAGCAAGAGCTCTTATGGCAGGGGCAGCAAAAGGACCCCTAACGAAGTGGATAGCCTGCCTCCAGAAAAGCAAGTAGAAGTTGCCTATGAGGAGACGAGAGTTGTTCCTCCAAGTAAAAGGAGTATTCACCAAGATCGAAGAGATGTTTTATGTGACGATGGAATAAATGCTCATGTAAAGGAATCCAAGAGAGGGGGATCAGACATGAGTATGTCATCCTCTCAGACAAGCAATGCTCAATATAGATCCAGAAGCAATTCCCCTTTTGTAACAACTGAACAACCTTCTAGTTATAGGACAGCACACCTGGATGGTAATACTAGCTATCATGTGAAAGAACCTCACACCCCTACATTCAAGAGTAATAACACATATCAGGGAAGCTATCTGGCACGCAGTGATCGGCTCTCGGGTACAAATACATCACAAAGCTCAGTCATGGACAAGTATGGTTCGGGGTTCGGTGCAATTGGGAACGCTATTTTATGTTGTTTCCTCGTTTTAGCTTCTTCCTTTTCACGGCGCTTCTGTTCTTTTAGTGTTTCTTCTTCCTGCCGTTTATGTCGTTTCTTCGCTTCAGCATCTTCTTTTTCACATCTTTTCTGTTCTCTCAGTGCCTCTTCTTGCATTTTCTTCTGTTGTTTCATCAGATGTTGTTCCTCTTTCTCCTGGCGTTTTGTTTCCTTCTGAAGTTGTTTTTTCTATTTTCTGAACCACCTTCTCCTAGAATTCACTAGTGTAATTAGTGGATACCGAAATTGGGAACGTTATTTTATGTTGTTTCCTCGTTTCAGCTTCTTCCTTTTCACGGCGCTTCTGTTCTTTTAGTGTTTCTTCTTCCTGCCTAGAATTAATAGCAGGGATTGAAGCAAGAGCTCTGATGGCAGGGGCAGCACAAGGACCCCTGACGAAGTGGATAGCCTGCCTCCAGAAAAGCAAGTAGAAGTTGCCTATGAGGAGACGAGAGTTGTTCCTCCAAGTAAAAGGAGTATTCACTAAGATCGAAGAGATGTTTTATGTGACGATGGAATAAATGCCCATGTAAAGGAATCCAAGAGAGGGGGATCAGACATGAGTATGTTCCCAAATGCATTAAACCTTTTATGTAATTTGTATTCGGTCGATTATCTGAAGGATTTCTGTATAGAACAAAATACACGGTTTCACCTGCATACAGCCCAACGGTGGCTCGTGAGTGCCTGCAGCTGGTCGCCGTCGTCCTCAGCCATGCAGCAGCGCGCAGGAGAGCACCCACTTGCGCATCGTGCCGGCTCCGCTTCACTCTTTCTGCTGCAACAAAAAGTGGTGAGAAGTTCTTCGTCGCCTTGGTCCGTCGAGAGAGAAGCCTACCCATTTTAAACGGGCATTCGATCGAAGCAGCGGCAAGACTTCTCTGATGATCTACAACCGTCCCAACAAGTGTTGGGGATATACCAGATCATCAAAGAAGCCCTTGCCGCTGGTTCCCAAAAGTGTTACATATCATCACAGTTGATGGCTGTGAAGTGTACTCCTGCCTCTCTTATAGACATGTCTCTCCGAGTGACTCCCTCCGGTTGGATATTTATATCTGGCAACTCTTCACACGATCCGTGTGCTTCTGATCCAACGGCTCACAAGCGCTCGAAGGAAACACACGATCCGTGTGCTTCTAATCCAACGGCTCACAAACGCTCTAAAGAAACACACGATCCGTGTGCTTCCGATCAAACGGTTCACAAGCTCTCGAAGGAAACACACGATCTGTGTGCTTCCGATCCAACGGCTCACAAGCGCTCGAAGGAAACACACGATCCGTGTGCTTCCGATCCAACGACTCACAAGCGCTCGAAGGAAACACACGATCCGTGTGCTTCCGATCCAACGGCTCACAAGCGCTCGAAGGAAACACACGATCCGTGTGCTTCCGATCCAACGGCTCACAAGCGCTCGAAGGAAACACACGATCTGTGTGCTTCTATTTTCTGAACCACCTTCTCCTACAATTCACTAGTGTAATTACTGGACTGTTATACAACATTGTTCTCGCTAAACAACAGATAACCTAATTTATGTTGGACTGTTATACAAAAACAATATATCTACTGAACCATTATAGTTAGTTCAAACGTTATTTTATGCGGGTTCCGGAAGAATCAAACCATTATTTTATACGGGTGGGATACAGAAATTGGGAGGGGAATTATAGATCCAATTTATACATAAATTATAACTACATTAAATATTATATACAGAAATAAATAAAACTAAATTTAGTTATTAAAAAAAACAATACGCCGACGGCCTTCACTAGTAGAAAATAGGGCTTCCGTTTTGCCCTTTTGTCCCGGATCAATAAAGAACCGGGACCAAAGGGGGCATTGGTCCCGGTTCCATCGGCCGGGGCGCCGGGGACCTTTGGTCCCGGTTCTATTTGGACCTTTGGTCCCGTTTCGTGGCTGGAACCGGGACCAAAGGCACCCTTTGGTCCCGGTTCCAGCCACGAAACGGGACCAAAGGCTCTTCTCCGAAGTTGCAACTTTAGCTCATTTCATTGCTAGTTTAGCTCATTTTATGGTTTGTAGTGCAAGCAAGGTGTTTGATGAAATGCCTAGCTAGAGAGTTTAATTTTTTATATGCATTTTGAGCTCAAATTAATTTATTATTTGTGGATTTTAGTGTCATCCCGTCCTCATCGCCGTCGATAGCCCGCGTCATCCCGTCAGCGGCACCACCTCGGTGAGCTTTTTTTCTTTATCTTCTATTTTAAGAAAAATGACATGTATGATTTAAAAGCATATTTATTTATTGAATATTTTTCTTATGTTTTTTTTATATGTATAGTGTCATGGTTTTGATATCCGCCCCCGTCGGCCCTCGTCCGGTCTATGATTCGGATGTGGTATATTTTCATAACTATTTGTTTCATTTCGTGTTTAAAACAACTATACCTACCAACTTGACATAGACACTTTTATCTAGGAGATAGTTGAACCGGAAATTCCAACCGACCCTATTGTCGAGTTTTTTGTAAAAGGAAACAATGATTTGAAAGCAGAATTGGAAAGAAGTGAAGATCTTCGTCTGTAATGCCTAGAAGAGAAGATGAAATTGGAGTTGAAGCTTGCTGACATCATCGATGAACACGAGTTCAAGCTTGCCGACGTCGCACATGCCCATGAGATCAAGATGGATGCAATGCGCTTGAAGATTAAAAAGATTAGAAAATATGCCATTAGTCAGGAGGCTTGGTACCATTATGTTGTTGGTTCAGTAGTTACCTTAGTTGCGATTTTGATCGCATTTGGTGTTGGATTTAAATTATTTAGATAGTTGTATGTTAGTTTCAATTAATGTATGTTTTATGAGGACTATGCATTACAATTACTTTACTTTGGTTTTAATGTGATGAACTTGTATTAATTAATTTGGTCACTATTATATACTCTTGATGTAGTGCAATAGTTTTTGATATATTTATATAATGCAGATGAGCCGGCAATGGATGTACAGTGACCGACGATTTCCCGACTATATTAATGGCATGCATTATTTTCTCCGTGTGGCTGAGAAAAACAAGCCGTCGAATGGTTTTATTTCTTGTCCATGTAGCGTCTGCAAGAATACGCAGGATTACTCTACCTCAAAAACCATTCACATCCACCTGTTGCAGCATGGTTTCATGTCCGGTTATAATTGTTGGACCAAGCACGGAGAAAGAGGGGTTATAATGGAAGAAAATGAAGAAGAAGAGGATAATGACAACTATCCTACGTTCACCGAAGACGGTGATACTGCAATGGGGGAAGACGAAGCTGAAGAAGAGCCCTGATGAGCACGATGATGATTTTGGTCGGGCCATTCTTGATGCACAGATAAACAGCGGAAGTGAAAACGAGAGGTTGAAGTTGGAGAGCATGTTAGAGGATCACAAGAAATTGTTGTACCCAACTTGCGAAGATGGCCAGAAAAAGCTTGGTACCACGCTGGAATTGCTGCAATGGAAGGCAGAGAATGGTACATCTGACAAGGGATTTGAAAAATTGCTGAAAATAATAAAAAAGATGCATCCAAGGGATAACGTATTACCCCCCAGTACGTACGAAGCAAAGAAGGTTGTCTGCCCTCTAGGATTAGAGGTGCAGAAGATACATGCATGCATCAATGACTGCATCATCTACCGTGGTAAGGAGTACGAGAATTTGAATGCATGCCCGGTATGCGGTGCATTGCGGTATAAAATAAGGCGAGATGACCCTGGTGATGTTGAGGGTGAGCCGTGCCCTAGGAAGAGGGTTCCTGCCAAGGTGATGTGGTATGCTCCTATAATACCACGATTGAAACGTTTGTTTCAAAACAAAGAGCATGCAAAGTTGTTACGATGGCACAAAGAAGACCGTTTGAAAGACCTGATGTTAAGACACCCCGCCGATGGGTCGCAGTGGAGAAAAATCGACAGGGAGTTCCCGGAATTTGCAGCTGACGCAAGGAACTTAAGATTTCGGCTAAGTACAGATGTTTTTAATCCTTTCGGGGAGCAGAGCTCCAGTCATAGCACCTGGCCCGTGACTCTGTGTATTTATAACCTTCCTCCTTGGTTGTGCATGAAGCGGAAGTTCATTATGATGCCAGTGCTCATCCAAGGCCCGAAGCAACTGGGCAACGACATTGATGTGTACCTGAGGCCATTGGTTGAAGAACTTTTACAGTTGTGGCGTGACGAAGGTGTACCTATGTGGGATGAGCAGGAACAAAAGGAATTTGACCTACGAGCGTTGCTGTTTGTAACCATCAATGATTGGCCTGCTCTTAGTAACATTTCAGGACAGTCAAACAAGGGATACAATGCATGCACGCACTGTTTAGGTGAGATTGAAAGTATACATATGGGAAACAAGAATGTGTACCTGGGGCATCGGCGATTTCTTACAAAAGGGCATGCCGTAAGAAAGAATGGCAAGCATTTCAAAGGTGATCCAGATCATCGGACGAATCCTAAATTACCTAATGGTGATGTTATATATGACATGGTCAAGGACTTAAAAGAAATCTTTGGAAAGGGTCCTGGCAGTCTATATGTTTCGAATGACGCTGATGGACACGTGCCCATGTGGAAGAAGTGCTCTATATTTTGGGAGCTACCCTATTAGAAAATACTGGAGGTTTGCTCTGCAATCGACGTGATGCACGTGACGAAAAATCTGTGCGTGAACCTACTAAGCTTCTTGGGCGTGTATGGGAAAACAAAAGATACACCGGAATCACGACAGGACCACCAACGTATGCACGAACGAGACGACCACCTGAATCCAGATAAGTATCAAGGTCTTGCCAGCTACGCTCTTACCAAAGAAGAGAAGGAGATCTTTTTTGAAGTCCTGAGCAGTATCAAGGTCCCGTCTGGTTTCTCGTCGAATATAAAGGGAATAATAAACATGGCAGAGAAAAAGTTCCAGAACCTAAAGTCTCATGACTGCCACGTGATTATGACACAATTACTTCCGATTGCATTGAGGGGGCTTCTACCGGAAAATGTTCGAGTACCCATTGTGAAGCTATGTGCATTTCTCAATGCAATTTCTCAGAAGGTGATCAATCCATTAACTCTACCAGGTTTACAGAGGGAGGTGGTCCAATGTCTTGTCAGCTTCGAGTTGGTGTTCCCACCATCCTTCTTCAATATTATGACGCACCTCATAGTTCACCTAGTCGAAAAGATTAACGTTCTCAGTCCTGTATTTCTACACAACATGTTCCCCTTTGAGAGGTTCATGGGAGTCTTAAAGAAATACGTTCATAACCGTGCTAGGCCCGAAGGAAGCATCTCCAAGGGCTATGGAACAGAGGAGGTAATTGAGTTTTGTGTTGACTTTATTCCTGACCTTAAGCCGATCGGTGTTCCTCAATCGCGGCATGAGGGGAGACTGCGTGGAATAGGCACGCTAGGAAAGAAAGCAATAATGTGTAAGGACTGGGATTCTTTCAATCAAGCACACTACATAGTTCTACATAATTCCATCTTGGTGGCTCCGTATATCCAGGAACACATAAATATTTTACGCTCTAAATGCCCGGAGCAGCCTGGAGAATCGATTGAAAGAGAACACATGAAGACTTTCAGCGGGTGGTTGCAAACACGTCTCATTAATGACAACACTGTTGAAGAACAATTATACTTGTTGGCCAAAGCACCATCGTCGACTATATTGACTTTTCAAGGGTACGAGATAAATGGGAATACATTTTACACGACCGACCAAGATAAGAAGAGCACCAACCAAAACAGTGGTGTTCGCTTTGATGCAACAAACAACAATGGGAAAAAGGACACATATTATGATTACATAGAGCAAATATGGGAACTTGACTATGGACCTTCTTTCAAGGTACCTTTGTTCAGGTGCAAATGGTTCAACCTGGAAGGCGGGGTAAATGTAGACCCGAAGTACGGAATGACTACGGTGGATGTCAAAAATCTTGGGTACGACACCGAACCATTCGTCCTAGCCAATGACGTGGCCCAGGTTTTCTATGTGAAGGACATGTCTTCCAGACCGAAAAAAAGAAAAGATAAGCAAGCGAATACATCATACGATGAGCCAAAGCGCCACATAGTTTTTTCAGGAAAATGAAACATCGTAGGAGTGGAGGACAAGACGGACATGTCGGAAGATTACAATAATTTTCATGAAATTCCCCCCTTCACGGTGAAAACTGACCCAATCATCGCGTTGAATGATGAAGATTGTCCATGGTTGCGGCGCAATCAGAAGAAAGGGACACACACGAAGAAGAAAGGGACACACACTAGATAGGGATGTTGGTGGTGATGTGTAATAATTAATGTATTAAACCTTTTATCAAATGCACACGGTTTCCCCGTCATACAGCCCAACGGTGGCTCGTGAGTGCCTGCATATCAAATGCACCGTTGGGCTGTATGACGGAAATCCGAATGATTTGTATTCGGTCGATGAACTGAAGTATTTTGTAGATAGAACAGCCGCAAGTATTTTGTTGAGGGTTGTGAAGTGAGCAGCAAATCGACCTTCGATCCAAGCAGCCGCAAGACTTCTCTGATGATCTAACGACCGTCCCAAAAAGTGTTGGGAATGTTGTAGATCATCAGAGCGCCTTGCAGCTACTTGGATCCGACCGAGGGGCATGGCTACCACTTCCACCACCACCACTCCCACCTCCTCGGCAATTCATCATTGTGTCACCCTAATCCAGTGGTTGGATTCAACCTACCCGAGGGCTTGTGTTAGGGAACATGCCAGCGGGTAGGCTAAATCCAACCATTGGGTTCGGTGGCAAAGGTAGACGCTCGTTGTGTGCCGTTTCGCTGCAGGGACGTCGCTATTTATAGGCGTGTGCTTCTGATCCAACGGCTCACAAGCGCTCTAAAGAAACACACCCCTGATCCAACGGCTCACAAGCGCTTGAAAGAAACACACGATCCGTGTGCTTCTTTAGTCCCGGTTGGTAACACAAACCGGTACTAAAGGCCCTGATCCAACAGCTCACAAGCACTCGAAGGAAACACACGATCTGTGTGCTTCTGATCCAACGGCTCACAAGCGCTCTAAAGAAACACACCCCTGATCCAACGGCTCACAAGCGCTTGAAAGAAACACACGATCCGTGTGCTTCTTTAGTCCCGGTTGGTAACACGAACCGGTACTAAAGGCCCTGATCCAACAGCTCACAAGCGCTCGAAGGAAACACACGATCCGTGTGCTTCTGATCCAACGGCTCACAAGCGCTCTAAAGAAACACACCCCTGATCCAACGGCTCACAAGCGCTTGAAAGAAACCTTGTATGACTTGTATTCGATAATGATTTTCAAATAATAAAACGAAACTAGAAAAATAAATAATAAAAAGATAATGATTTTCAAATATTGGAACATTTTAAAAGACACTAGAAAAAGATATGATTTTCAAATAATAAAAAGAAACTAGAAAAATAAATAATAAAAAGATAATGATTTTCAAATATTGGAACATTTTAAAAGAAACTAGAAAAAAATTGATTTTCAAATAATAAAAAGAAACTAGAAAAATAAATAATAAAAAGATAATGATTTTCAAATATTGGAACATTTTAAAAGACACTAGAAAAAGATATGATTTTCAAATAATAAAAAGAAAATAGAAAAATAAATAATAAAAAGATAATGATTTTCAAATATTGGAACATTTTAAAAGAAACTAGAAAATTATATGACTTTTTAAGTAATAAGAAGAAACTATAAAGAAAACAGAAAAGAAACAAAAAAGAAACCAGAAAAGAAACTATAAAAGAAAACAGAAAAAGAAACCAGAAAAAGAAACTATAAAAGAAAACAGAAAAAGATACAAAAAAGAAAACAGAAAAAGAAACAAAAAAAACAAAAAAAGAAAAAAAAACTTTGGTCGCGGTTGGTAACACCAACCGGGACCAAAGGCCCGCTGGGCTTCGCGCGCATATTTTTGCGGCCCGGTGGGACCTTTGGTCCCGGTTGGTGTTACCAACCGCGACCAAAGGGTCTTTGGTCCCGGTTCGTGGCTGGAACCGGGAACAAAGGTTCGTTCCGCGTCGTTTTGGGCGGTTTCCTTCTTCTTTTTCCTCATTCTCTTCTCCCAAACGCCGATCTCTCCCCCTGCCACCAGGCTGCGCCGCCCTCCGCCGTGCTCCACCGCCGCGTGCTCCGCCCTCCCTCTGCCCTCCACCCTCCCTCTGCCACCGCCGCCGCGTGCTCCGCCCTCTGCCACCGTACGCAGAAACCCTAGCCGAGGCACGCCGCGCCGCTGCATCGCCGTCAAGCTCGCGTCGCCTCCGACCGCCCCGAAGAAGACCAACGCCGCCATCGCCTCTGCCGCATCGTCCTCTACCTTCGGCACCGAAGCACTCTTGCTGGGAGGCCCCAGGTCGAGCGAATCGTGCCCGCCGTTAGGGGTCAGGCCGCCGCTCGCCGCTGTCTTCCTCGCCAAATTCAGGCCGCCCCCGCCTGTCTCCAGCCCACCTAGCCCTCCTCGTGCTCAGGGTGAGCTCCTGGTGCTTGCGCACCCCTCCTCCCTCTTCCTCCCCCTTCTGGACCGACGCCTCACCGAGCACCGAGCCACTCCGCCGCTGGACATGGTCGCCGTCGCTTTTTCCGGTGACCATATGGTCCGAGCCTCCGCCCTCCTACTCCCCTCTATCCCCTCTACCGAATGCCCCTCTCGGGTTCGTCCAATTCGCGCGGGATCGAGCAATTGGTGATCAACCGAGCCGCCTCTCCCCCTGCTGACGTCATGCTGACGTCAGCTGTTCTTGTTTTAATTTTTCCAGAATTTTAACAGAATTTGTTAATTGAAAAATCTGTTAAATGGTAAATCATAAAAATACAAATTGACATACCACAATGTTCAGAAACTCATAACCTATTCAAATATGTATCTCTCACCTGCTAATGAAATTCAAAATTTGAATTTAAATTGTGAAATGCAAATCATCTGTGAGTTATTCAAATTTTGGAAATTAATATCTAGAGTTTTATATTTCAGAAAAATGCAAATAATATGTTAAAATGCTCAGCTAAATAAAACTCTACATGTTAGTGCTTTTAGTTGAAATTTTGGTTAATTTAAATTGCCTGTTTTAATTAAAATATGAAAATGGCAGATTTGAATCACATTTTGGGAAATTCATAACTTTATGAATATTGCTCCAAAAATTATAATTGAGAACTTAAAATGTTCAGGAAAACAACATCTAAATGTTAGTTCCATTTCCATGCAATAATGAACATTTAAATTGCTGTTTATTAAAAATAAATAAATTGGCAGAATTAAATCAATTATTGGAAATATCATAACTTGTTGAATATTAACTCAAAAATTGCAAATGATATACCAAAATGATCAGTGGATTAATATCTATCAAATAATGTCAATTTCATGCATTTAGGACCCATAATTCAGTACTGGACATTTTGGTAAATAACGCAAAAAAACTCTAACCCCGGATACTCGGCTAGACCCCCCCCTTGATATTGTACCTCTTTTAGTCAAAACTATAACTTTGAGTACACTTGTTGGCTGTCCAAGACATATATGGATGATATTGATGCTAGGTTAAATTAATTAATCTTGATTTTGTTTTTATTTTCCAGGTTAGCAAGCGACAGACTCGAAAAGGTTTGTGCAGAAGATGGATCCAAATTTTCCGGACGTCGACAGAGATGAGGACGCCGAACTACGAATCATGGAAATTATAGCAGGATGTGCGGCCGCGCCTGTCGGTGAAGAAGATGGCGTAACCACAGAAGCTTACGGCTCCCAATTTCTGAACGATTCCGGTGAGGGGGTTCCGGAAGAAGAAAATGGTGGAGAGGGGGAAGTGCCCTTAACAAACTCTGGCGAGGTATATTAAGCCTCTGTACATCGATCACACTAGATGTATTATTTGAGTTGTATATTGTTGTTATTAATGAACCATTTTTTTTCTTTTAGCCCTCCGGATCATCCTCATCTACAGCATTGCCGAAATGAGGCCCGACGAAGCCGCTGAAGGAGGGTCGTAGGATAGTGATCGACCGCCGCAAATACATTAATCAATGCGGGGTTATTGTAAGGGACATTGTCCCGATCAACCTTGAAGAGTGGATTAAGCCGAAGGATGTAAACAACCCAGCTACTTATGTCGAGGAGAGGCTAAAAACATTGTGTTGGGACATGCTCTTAACAAAGGTCAGCCTACCGTCAGATCTGCCGGTTCCCCTGATGGACAAAGTGAAGGAGTGGTCGCTTAGTAAGATGGCCGAACAATTCCGGACCTGGAAGAAAAACTTATGGAAAGCTTATAAAAGGCCGGGGAGACGGATCCAGATTTCACTGGAGCACTAGTGAAGATTAAACAGCAGTGGCCCACATTTGTGGAGCAAAGAAAATCGGAGGGCGCTCTGGCCCGATCGGTTCAAAATAAGTTAAATGCTGCGAAGAAGGAATATCACCACCGTTTGGGGGCAGGTGGCTACAGGGCTGCCGTGCCTAAGTGGGAAGCCTTTGAAGCACGACTGCTTGATAACGGGATCATTCCATGCACAGACAGCGGAGTGGCCCCCGAGCTCCAAGTTTTGGTTGTTCGCGCATGGGGCAGGGTTGGACCCACAGACAGGAAAGATTATTGCTCAGGGAAAATGGAAGGCAAAAATTGAGTATATAACCAAACAACTTGAGGACGCAATAGATAAAGTTCGCAGGGGAGAGTACGTCCCTGACAGAGAGAATGACGAGCTGACACTAGCACTCGGGAATCCTGAACACGTTGGACGATTACGAGGCTATGGAGCCGGTGTCACCTTGAAGCAAGGTTTTCCGGAAGACGCTGATACTTATAGAAGCCGTCAGAGAAGAAAGAAGCAGGAGTCTGACCGGTTATCAGCACTGGAACGCAAGGTGCATGAGCAGCAGGAGCGACTCGACTCAATTAGTAAGCAAAATGAATCTCAGCTGCAGGTAGAAGCCGCCCCATCTGATCAGCGGAAAAGCAGCGTGGGTTCCACGCATGTAGAAAATTCTCAATTTCAACCGGCGGCTCACTACCGCGTGGATGATATCACGGAGAAGACAGACTGTGAGCTACACATATCAATGAAGAACATGTCTTTCAAGGTGGCGGTCGGCTATGCTTTACCTAATCCAGCTGGAGCAAGCTACCATCTCGAAGGGATTCCACAGGGCTATGCTCGTGTCGGGGTGGATCAAGTTGTGCCGTTATATGCTAATCTGGAACTTGACATTCCCGGAGGTGACGGCGAGAAGACACTGGGAGAAGTCGAGAAGGGTATCGCTCTCTGGAACAAGGAAAACATCGTGTTTCCGAACTTGACTCCTCGATCCAGCAGCAGACCCCCACCTCAAGATCCATCCCCCCCACCTAATGATCCATCTCCCCCACGTCAAGATCCATCCCTCCCACCGCAAGATCCATCCCCCCACCTAAGGATCCATCCCCCCCCCCCACCTAAGGATCCATCTCCCCCGCCTAAAGATCCATCTCCCCCACCTAAAGATTCATCCCCCCAAGATATATCCTCCTCACATGAAGATCCATCCCTCGATGCCCCATCCGTCGCGAGTCCATCGCGCGCGATGTCCCGTCCTTCGATTCCGCCCCGGGAAAAGACCTTCTCGTCAAAGCGGAAACTATCCTTCACGTCGACGCGTGCAGATAAGTTATCTCGAGCGGAACGCGAGTTGCTAAAGCCTCTTCCAAAGAGACCTTACGACTTGACTCTAGAGGAGCTCGAGGAATCGGTGCGTGCCCATATTACAGAACAGTTAGCTCCGAAACGGCCCCCGCCTAGAGAGAAACTGGATCCAGAAAAAGTTGAGACATTTCTGAAAAATTTCAGGAATCCCTGGCCAAAGTCACCTCCATTGGCAGATGACTATGATCGTGTCATGCTGAAGACAATTAGTCAAGAGGCCGAGGAAAAGAAGGCTGCCTATCTCCTAAAGAAGCAGAAGATGAAGGAGGATAAGGAGGCGGCAGATCGACTAAAGAAGGAGCAGTTCTATGCTGCAAAACGCGGGAAACAAGTGGCCCAGCTCGGAGAACAGGCAAAAAAGTCGATATCCCCGCTGAAGGTGATCTCAACTAAAACAGTTGCCCAGCTCGTACAACCACATCAACAGTATCAGTATGCATGGACATATAAACCCGGGAAGTCCCTGGTCAGACCTGAGGAGATCAGTTCTCTATCATACCAATTGTGTCGATTGCATCACTGGTACGAGAAAGCTGTAGCGGCCGGGCATGAAGCTTTCTGGGTGAGTTATAAGAAAAAGCATTACTTCACGGATGACTTGTTATATATTCCGTTTTCGGAAATATTTCAGTTATTCAATGAAGATGCCCTCGACAAAGTCATCGTCAGTTCCTATTGTTTGTAAGTGATTTATTTCTGCAATTTAATTAAGTCTTCAGCTCTGCACGTTCATTGCCTTTAATTATCTCACTATATTCTTTTGTATTGTAGAATGATGATTGTCGAATGCAGAAAAAAGGGCATCTATGACACTGGGTTCATTGACCCAAATTATGTTAATGAAGGGACCGTAAAATACAATTGGAAGACCACCGAGGATAGCTTGGTCAATTGGTTAGTGAACCAAAATACTTGCGGAGAAATACTTTTTCCTTACGTCAACAAGTGAGTGTTACCTTCTACCCATTCTATTTTGCTTTGCATATCTTTAGTGTAACCGATGAGTCATTGACATATAAACGTGCGCAGTTTCCACTGGATTCTGCTAATCATTAGAGTTGACCAAGGAGTCGTTCAAGTCATGGACTCGCTAAGGAAACCAATGGAAAAGTACCAACGCATTCAAGATATGCTCCAGATGTAATTTCAATCAGTATCGCTCTATATCGACCTCTGTCATTCATTTTCAGATACCAACTAATCAATAACTTCTTTAATCATTTTTCTATTGGCGGGCAGTGTTTGGAAACGGTTCATCAAGATCGTTCCAGGGGAGTGGAAACCGGAGCTGTATTTTTATACCACCAACGTAAGTAGTACTATATATATAGGTCCATTATGAAGCAACTCTTTAATTCTAGTTTCAATACCATTATGAAGCTTCACTATTATTTGATTAAATTCTATTTTTTGTAAAGTGGTGTCTGAGGCAGGAAACTGGGACAAATTTATGTGGATTCTATGTTTGCGAGTACATACGCTCTTTTGTCTCTGAGCGGAATAGAGAACAAAGAATATGTATACACTCTTCTCACTTTTTATTACCATGCATATTATGTTGACTTCCATCCATAAATTATTTTATTATGATTTCATATATATATATATAGTTATAAACAACTCACATATTCATATTGATCTAGATGGAGAGAATGCGGGACCAGCTCATACCATCGAAGCGCCTAAAAGCACTTCAAGAGGAAATTGCGGGATTTTTTAACTCCGCGGTCCTGAAGAGAGATGGAGAATTTTTTCACTCGACAAATTTTGTTTTGCCCGAGGACATGTAATTGACATCATCTCGACGTGTGAGAAACATTATGTCGGCGTGTGATGTTATGTATGTATATATGAAACATTTTCTCGACGTGTGAGAAACGTTATGTATGTATATATGAATCAAATATTAATGGTAGTACCACTGACACGGCACGACACGACACGGCATCGGACACGACGACACGGCACAACACGGCACGGCACGGCGACACGGCACCTATTGATTTAAACCCCCCAAAAAGAAAGCATTTGGTTAAAACAAAAAAAGCATTCGGTTAAAAAAAAAAGCATTCGGTTTTAAAAAAAAAGTGAAACTCTCGGTCCCGGTTGGTATTACCAACCGGGACCAAAGGGTTCCGGCCCGGAGCCCCCCCGCCCTGCCCACGTGGAGGCCCATTGGTCCCGGTTCTTAAGGTACCGGGACGAAAGCCCCCCCCCCCTTTTGTCCCGACCCTTTAGTCCCGGTTAGAAAACCGGGACCAAAGGCCCTTTGGAACCGGGACCAATGCCCCTTTTTCTACTAGTGCTTGCCGTCGGCGTATCAACACAGTGAGACGGCCGTTTCCGCGCCGTCACGGCGGGCGTTGGTGGGCGTTTGTACGCCGACGGCGGCCGTCGGCGTATGAATGTCTATGCCGACGGTATTTCATACGCCGACGGCCCGGTTTGCGGCTGCCCTAGTTCGGCTTGTACGCCGACGGCCCCGATATTTGGCCGTCGGCGTCGTGCCTGTTTCTCGTAGTGAAAGCAGTCTTCGATCCTCAGCGGAAAATAGAATCTGCTCGCCAACGAATCCACTTCATCTTGTTGGCCAATTAGTGTGATTCCTTCCTATAAAGGATGGTGGATGACCCGGCTCCTCCAGCGTCCTCAGCGACACGCCGCTCGTCTGTCGTTCGATTGCCTTGACAAAAGCTTCAGCAGTTGTTTTTGCGATTTACCACCGTTGGATCTGTCAAAACTTTTTTCACTTCGTTGCTACCTGTATGCCTCCATGACATGTGGGGCCTCGCTGCTCACAGGGTCCACGGATCAGCCGACGAGACCAGCTCGTCTGCGTCTCTCTCCATTTGCCCGCGCCAGCAAAGAGATAAATCCAACGCCGGATGAAACCCTAGCCTCGCGTCTCTCCTCCCCCAGATCGAGACGTCCCCCATCTTCCTCGCGTCAGGGCGCCACCGCCTCTTTTCTCTCTCACACCTGCTCGCCTCGCCTCCTCTCCTGCAGTCTCCGGGCATCTTGGGCTTGCCTCGCCCTTGCGTCGCGAGCGGACGGAACGGCCACGATGGAGGGCAAGAGGAGGCACTGCGAGCTCGTCCCGGAGGTGGGCGGGCAGCCAGAAAAACCGAGTCCCCGGCGCCGACGCGCCGACGCGCCGCCTCGAGGAGCTCGTTCACCATCGAGAGGGGCTCGAGATCTTCTTCTCGATCGGCAGCGCTATACATTTGAGGGCGCCGCGCTCGAGGGCGCAGCTGCGTAGAGCCTCCTCTTTTCCGTCTTCAACACGCTCGTCTCCGACCTCCGCGCTCCCGCTCGCGTAGAACCTCAGATCCGAACAAGACGGCTGTAGTGGCGGGAGGGAGAAGGCACTCCTGTAAGACCCCATATCGGAGTACCAGGTTCGTCCCTATCAATCTCGTTTTATTTCTACTAAAACTCGGCCGGGGTGGGGCTGCCATGGAGGTTGGTCGAGGAAGCTGCAATATATGTGCTTGAGGTGGAGAAGTGGGAGAGGGAGGTGGTTCTGGAGGTGGAGGATGGGGCAGAAAGCTTGTGGAGCGACACTAGGTGGAGGAGGGGCTTGGGGCGGCGCTGTTCTAGAGGAGGAGCTGCAGCCATGGGAGGCTCGGTCCCTGCTGCCCTTCCTCTCATTATCTTTGGCTTTCCTTCCGTTCAATTGGTGGATTTTGAGTCCCCTGAATTTTGAGCTAGGCAAGAAGGAAGAGCACGTTCTGCCACGTCTGCCCTCCTGCGCCTCTTCTTCCAGTTTCCTCTCTCCCTCTCTTCTATGTGTTCTGATGTAGATATGCAGGCCAACTGTTTGGTGATATGTCTATGAGGCCTGTAACTATTTATTTAGGGGTTATGTTGACTGTTAGCAGGTGCCGGTAATGGAGAGGGGGCACAAAGGAGTACTTGGTCGGGGAACTAGGCCTACTACATTGTCGACTCTACGACTTCGATCGTCATGGACAACCAAATCGAGAGGTAGCAGCAGATCATCTTTTTGCGTTCTTCTTCATCTCTTAAATTTATCGTCAATTGATTATTCACTTGGATTGTCGGTAAGAACATATGTGTGTTTTGTTGTTTTGCACACATTTTTGTCATAAAATCTGTATTTAACCTTCAATAATCACATAGTATCACTTGGAATTAAAGCCCATGTTGCTGTGAGTTTTGTGCAGTTTTAGACTTTTGTTTGAGATCAAATATCGGACCATCTTCATCATTTTGTGCAGTTTTAGACTTTTGTTTGGGATTTAAAGCCCATGTTGCTGAGAGGTAGCAGGTATTTGATTTTCCAAAAAACTTCTCGGAGAGGATTTTCCAACCCAGGAAGAAAGTCTAGCAGAAAACAGTATGCTCTGGCATTGGCATCTATTCAGTTGTGGTACCACATGTGTGTTTTCTCTGCATTATAGTACATATTGTGAACAAATACGATGTTCTCTCATCTATCAAATGTCTGGGACCTATATGAACATGTATTCTGCAAGTATTCCGAGTTACTTACACAATCATGTGCTGCAGGGACATACTTTGCTGGGAAGGAACATCCTTAGCAGAAAAAATCGTATGAGAAAACAGGCAGGGATTGCAGTCTACACTAGAGGATCTTCACTTGAAACGATGGTTTGTTCTACTCCAAATAATTAATAGTTATGTGTACCAAATATCTTGATTTTAACACTTATTTGAATGCTTTGCCGGCTCGTTTTAGTTTGCATCGTTTTCACTTTCGTGTGGTAACTGTTGGCAAGTCTTTTTTATCCAAAACCAACAAGAATTTATAATTGATCTGCAAAGGATTAAAATGAAACAGAGCCTATACCCAGTCTTATTGTTTAAGTGGTTATGTCACATCTGTGGAATAAACATATTGTGGGTGAGAAGGCGATCAAGAACACATATTTATCTCTATTTCTGGAATGTTAGATAGAGTGGAGCAGACTGCCACCATCTTAGCCCGCCCGCCTCCTCTCGCACAGCCTTGACGTTTGTTCCACTCTATCTTAACATATTTTTATCTATGCACAACCTTGATGTTTGTTGTATGATTGATTGTTTTACTCTTTGCCTAAAGAAAATTGTCGGTTACCTTTTCTGTAGGGAATTCTCCCTTTTCGAAAGAAACATACTCTTCTGTGATTATTTGTTACGCAACATGCATTTTCATGACACCGATGTCAATTCTCATATAGATTTCTTTTTCTGGTTCTTGTTTCCGAGTGCATCAGTCCGGAACAACGATTCTTATAAACCTCAGAGTTCATTTTTTTATTAACACTGGTCTGTTACTAAGTCAGTTAATATCAATCGGTTTGACACTGGTCATCAACCTTCCTCCATATGTTTATTAACACTATTTTTTCGTATATCAAATTAGAACGGATGATATGGAATCTCTTGGATATGTACTCATGTACTTCTTGAGAGGAAGGTTGCTTATGGAGCTTTAGGTCAATTGTATTCTTCTGGTCTGCTGTGTACTAACAGTCCCCTTTGTTACCAGTTTCCCATGGCACAGCCTAAAGGCTGAGACTAAGAATCAGAAGTATGAGAATATTAGTGAACGGAACATCGCCACTTCACTTGAGGCGAGTTCATGTAAAGTATGTATTGAAGCTTATACTGCAGGTCGTGTAAATAATAAGGTTATTTCAAATAATGGATGCAATAATGTTTTACGTTCTCTTGTGGTAGGGTGCCTTTTTGATTTGGACATGCTAGCAGTTAGTTGATCAGACCGTATTTCAGTGCATTTCATTGTAGTGGTGCCCTGGCCTCCGTAATCTTGCGCTACTCCACCATTTACTATTCCAAGAGTACAGTTATGAGCACACATAAGTCTCAATAAGCTAAAGCTAATTCATCAGGAAATTGACAAAAGATGCTATATGCTCTGAACTAAGTAGTTTTTTATGTCGCAGATCTAAAAGTTCCTACTCACTGGTTGCTCTTTTCATTCTGGTCCATATGGTCTGTCAGTTGTGTCATGCCTTTCTTCATACCACTAATGTTTACTCTGTATAACTGGCAGGATGGTTCTGCAGTGATTGTCATGGTTCAAAAAAGCGTTCACAGGCATGCTTAAGCGCTGAGCGACGGTCTTCTGTTTCGCTTCTGGCCTGGGCGTTCAATTACGTGAGGAAGATAGAGAGAGGAGAGAAGAAGCGCGACTGGTCGAGGAAACAGAGAGCAGGGAATGAGGGGCGCACATATTCTTGGATTCTCAAATGCATGAAGATTTCATAATTATTACTCTTCCGCGTTCAGTTCTTTCATTTGTACTGACGTACTGTACCATTTTGTAGAAATTGATTTAAAAAGATTCTTTTGAATGTGTTTGGTTCAATTAGCATCAATTAGCATCAAGAAACACTTGATTTGGCTACACAGGCACTCTACTTCTATTTATCGTTTAGTACTATTTTACGAGTTGGCGCTAGACGAGGGAGCTGCAATGCCCCGCCAGCTCTGCAGCAGCCAGCCTCCAGACTAAGCAAAAGACTGATCTGTTGAATGTGTTTGGTTCAATATAATTTACTTTATTACCAGGATATTGACACCTATACTATATATTTTCCTTCCATGTGCACCCCCTTTTGTGCTTTTGGTTTGCAGTTGAGTAAAGATGCAGCTTTCCATTCTTGCACTGTTATAATCAGAGCCATTTATCCGTTTGTAGTCACATATATAATATGACACACCCTTCCTTTTCATCTCCTATGCTGCTTGATAAGATAGAAGATATACTACCAGCCTGTGTATTAATTATTGTTTCAAACATAACAATAAAAGGAAATTATTAATTCATTGCCCTGTTTATAAGACTATGCATTACAAAAATAATATTTCAACAAGGAATATCTTATACTCTTGCAAAGTGAGATGATTTTCTTTTTCATATTTGAACTGGAAGTTAAATGCCTTCTGGAGAAAGAAAAATGGAATTTGGACTTGCTAGGCTCTGTCAGTCGAGTTCGCTTGGTCATTAAAGAATGCTGAAAAGTTTCTTTCTGCTAACTGTTATGTCTCTGTCTGAACTTTGTCAACATTTTTTGTTATTAATATTGGCATTCGAGCTGAAATTTTAATTTCGGGCCTCAGGATACTGGAGTCACTTCATTGAAGAAAATTATCTGGAGAGCAGAAAATTATGGAAAATCTAAGGTAAATACAAAATAGTCCCAGTATGTCTCCATTCTCATGGACAACACCTCAACTTACCCTGTCTCCATTGAAGAAAATACCGTTGACGGACCATATGCTGAAATGCATATTTTTTACCCTGTTCTGGTGGCATTCAAATGGCACCAAAATTTTGAGAAAATATTTCTTGATGGTCCTGTCCTGTTTTCTTTTGTGTTGTCCAGGTATATGCGACTTTCGAGGTGATGGCATGATGGTCAGTAGAGGGAGTAGGTGGTTGCAACATGAAGATGTTTCTAAGCTAAGCTAATATAATCTGTTTGTACTTTACAACTACAGAAAGTATACTAAATATAGTGCAAAAAACATAATTACGCTCGGATCTATTATAATTTATACCCAGCGTATGTTTCTGGTTTTAAATTTCCAGAATGTACCAACATCATTCCGGTTAATAGCTAATTACAAAAAAATTGCTTTTCAATTTTGTAAGCCGGTGATTTCAAGATTAGCTTACAATGTTTTTCTTATGGAAATAAATTCCGGCATAACTCCGATATTTGCGCCAATTGGCGCAACGGGTCATCTAGTCTGCATAATTCTTCATGCACCTCTCACATGACAACTCGAGCTTGATCTTCACCCTGGTTCATGCATATTCTTCGACCGTAAAATTTCTTCTACTATGGTATGGGTTGGCAGTAGGTACCTTTCTATAATTAGTGGTGGATCCAAACAAAAACGCACGAGATACAAAGTCAGCTTACAACCAGCCTGTGAATCTAAGAAATAAAGGATATCCAACTTCAGGCGCGACGACCTTGCCTACCTAGCTAAATAGAGAATTCTCTCGTGATAACCAAAAAAAAGACTATATATGTACACTACGGAACGCAATATGAAAGGAACCTTTCTCATGTCCAGTATAATAGTACCAAATAATAATGCTAATGACGGTGGCATGGCTAAGTTTATGTTTATGGTATTGGCAAGTATGCATTTTTTTCACGACGTGGATGTTGTTAGAGCATGACAGCGTAGTCATTGCGCACATAATTTGCCGTTGAAGGTTCATACTTTATGAGGTATTGAAAAAGAAATCAGGAGGAAACTATGGAGTTCATTCGTCATGTCCAAGTTTATCTGTCCCATTTTTTAGGACGTTCTAGTAACCTAAATTAGGCAACTAAAACGTCTTATATATTGGTACGGAGGGAGTATCTTATAATTATTCTGTTAGGAGATCCAACTTCAGTATGGCGATGGGCAACCCCTGCTGCCTTACAAAATTCTCCGTATAACAAGGAAAAAAAAGAAGAAACGTCTGCATCATTTTTTTTTTTCCAAAGAAACGTCCCCATCGGAGAATCTCCAACTGACATTTCCATGCACACAAGCAATCAACAAGTGGAAAACGTCTCCAAGGCCATGTACAGGCGTTTAAGTGAAAAAAAGGAAAATACCAAAAATTCTAATTATCCGGTAAGCGGCGTACCTAGCAGCGCATGACCGCTTGATTGGTCTCTACGGTGATTAAAAACAACATCCGTAGTTTCGTAATTCTCCATTCGCCAGAACAGACGGCTCTAGTGTCCGACAAGAATTTCCCTCTCCTCGGTTCTCAATCCCCGCCCCTTCAAAATCCGGCTCTACTCTAGCGCTTGCCGCCCATGCAGCTCCCGGCGAGCCCACAGAGCCAATCTCCTCGTTTATCAGGACAGATGTGCATGTGGCGGCTCAGCGGTAAACGATGACGCGTTGATGCGGCACCTTATATCTCGAATCAGCCGGGTCTGGATTGTTCCCTCCATTTTCCCCTAATTAATTAGGTTCATAACCGTACGCATGAATTCTCGTTGCATCTTGATTCTTGACTTCTTCAGGCTGGAGCTGGAGGAGGTCCAAACGTTTGGACCAGTAGATTGCTAATTTCTGATGTCTCGTGCCCTCTCTCTTTTCCGCCCTCTCTCGTTCCCGCCACTTTCTCTCACTTTCTATGCCCGAATGATACTATACTAGTAGGCCTTGGCGCGGCGTGATGTTATTTTTGTTATGATTTTTTTAATTGATTATGCATACGTTTTAGTTAATTACTGCGACTGTTATGAGTGAATAAGTTCTGACGAATTAGCAGGTCCAATTTAATGGCTTAACGAAGTGATGTCCAATGGGAATATTTTTCCGGGGCAGACATATCTATGAGCAACACGTAGTTTGTGATGGAGCATAGGGTACACTGAGTGACACACGAGATCTACGAGAACAAAGCTTATAGATTATTCCTTTCTTACAATACAGTCTGATACGTTGTTGTTCCTGAAGTTCGATATAGGTGAACTTCTAAACGGTTTAGGCAAGCCTACAATAAGTAATATACAACTGGCTGAAAATGAAATTACAATAACTAATTTACAAAACGCGGTAAAACATGCTACTCTACGGAGTTAATTACAAAAACATACCACATTTGGGGCACTGACAACGAGTCAGTACCATCTTTGGTAATTTTTGCGAGTCAGTACCAATTGTGAGGTGGGGCATTACAAATCACACAAATTCCTGTCTAACAGCAATTTAACAGCAATTCTGACAGGCGGGGCCCGCATGTAAGGGCTGACTTGGCAACCCGCGTGGAGGACGAGCTGAGGTGGAAGATGAGGTGGACGTAGGGCCCACCTGTCAGCACCATGTTCTTTTATTTTTTATTTCTTTCTTCTTTTCCTTATGCACTGCCTGTGGACCCTACGTGTCAGCATCCCATCGGTATTTTTTTTGCGTATTTCCACAAATCCAAAAAATGTGAAAAAAATGCGGCACCAATATATGCACATTTCGAGGGTACGGTAGAAGTTTAAGCCAAAAATACGTTGTATTTTGGCCTACAGAAAAAAGACAAAAAACAGGCTGTTTGTACTGGAAAAATACGTAGTTTCTGTCAGAAATTTAATATTTTTTTATTTCCCGAAATACAACGTATTTTTGTCTGAAACTTCTACCGTACCTTCGAAATGTGCATATCTTGGTGCCGCATTTTTTTCACAATTTTTGGATTTGTAGAAATGTGCAAAAAAACATACCACATTTGGGCTTTTTTTTTTTGCACATTTCTACAAATCCAAAAATTGTGAAAAAAATGCGGCACCAATATATGCACATTTCGAGGGTACGGTAGAAGTTTAAGCCAAAAATACGTTGTATTTTGGCCTACAGAAAAAAGACAAAAAACAGGCTGTACTGGGAAAAATACGTAGTTTCTGTCAGAAATTTAACATTTTTTTATTTCCCAAAATACAACGTATTTTTGGCTGAAACTTCTACCGTACCTTCGAAATGTGCATATATTGGTGCCGCATTTTTTTCACAATTTTTGGATTTGTAGAAATGTGCAAAAAAAAAAGCCCAAATGTGGTATGTTTTTTTGCACATTTCTACAAATCCAAAAATTGTGAAAAAAATGCGGCACCAAGATATGCACATTTCGAAGGTACGGTAGAAGTTTCAGACAAAAATACGTTGTATTTCGGGAAATACAAAAATGTTAAATTTCTGACAGAAACTACGTATTTTCCAGTACAAACAGCCTGTTTTTTGTCTTTTTTCTGTAGGCCAAAATACAACGTATTTTTGGCTTAAACTTCTACCGTACCCTCGAAATATGCATATATTGGTGCCGCATTTTTTTCACATTTTTTGGATTTGTGGAAATACGCAAAAAAAATACCGATGGGATGCTGACACGTAGGGTCCACAGGCAGTGCATAAGGAAAAGAAGAAAGAAATAAAAAATAAAAGAACATGGTGCTGACAGGTGGGCCCTACGTCCACCTCATCTTCCACCTCAGCTCGTCCTCCACGCGGGTTGCCAAGTCAGCCCTTACATGCGGGCCCCGCCTGTCAGAACTGCTGTTAAATTGCTGTTAGACAGGAATTTGTGTGATTTGTAATGCCCCACCTCACAGTTGGTACTGACTCGTTGTCAGTGCCCCAAATGTGGTATGTTTTTGTAATTAACTCTACTCTACGCTACTTCTTTATTGGGACATGTTGGATATTTCTCACGTAGCTGATCCTGCTGCTTGTACCTCCTCCCTTAACGCTGCTTTCAACTGGCAGACAAAGCTTCCTCTTCACTCGTTCATGATGGCCCTCACTTGTACCTCCTCCCTTGACGCTGCTTTCAACTGGTAGACAAAGAATACTAAAAAATGTAACATTAATTGCATGCACTTGGTAGTGTTGCACAGTTCACTTTTATGCTGTATAATCATCTTAACAACTTAATAATACGTAAAATGTTTGTTTCATCAGAATACACACGATGAGAAAGTATACCGTAGACGTTACAATCCGTGTAATTAAACACAATCAAGGAACATGCTCAACCGCCAAAGTAAGTTTACTACTCTAGATACTACATTATGGTCCGCAAGATGAGGGGGCAGCAAATTTATTAATATCTTGCGCGGCACGCAATTAAGTGTTGGACACCAAGCGGAACACTGATATCTGTATATGCTTTCTTCTTCTGTTGGACTTGAAGCAGATACCACACGTGTAGCAGTATGATGCCTTTGTATCATTGCAAACGTGCCTAAGATGTATTCAACAATTGATGGTGTACAAAATTGACAAGGCAGGCCCACGAACGTCAGGTTTACCAAATGATCAAGTGTGGAACGAACAGATCCGTACTGAGAAGTCCATCTCTGAAATGATATTTCACCTGACCGAATAGAATCACTGAATTGTGGCACAATATAGGAATAAAGATCTATGTCCTTCCTGGGAGTCTCGAAGTACAGTAAATAAACTATGTGATCGAGCATTTTGGTCTGAATCCGTAGATGCCCTGTATTGTTAATAGCAAAACAAACATTTGACAGACACGTGTAGTAGGACCCTCCTTGAACCGTTAGAACAACAGCCGAAGAATACTTGTGAATAAGTTCCTTGCTCAACAATCTTGAAGATACGTAAGCTCTGAATTCTCCTTGTTCACTGCCGTCGGACTGAGATAAAACTTCGTACGGACAGTTCTGTGTGACACCTAACATGAACTCGGACGGATCGATGGAAACTATAAAAGTATGTGTACAAAGTGGCAAAAAAGCAGTACCCTCAGGTGTTGCAGCCTCCGAGTCATCACTGGTAACAATCTGAATTTGTGATGGTATGAGCACCCTCCGCCGTGACCGAGCCGTACAAACAAAAACACATAAATTGTCCATTAAGCGTGTAGCAGGTTCAATGTAGTCGACAACGCAATATGGACTCAGTATCTGTTCAACAATTCGTCCTGTCCACATATGCAACGGAAGTCTCTTAATCCTGAGAATAACCTGTTGGTCGGTGGAGATATTCTGACAATACACAGGTGAGTCATTCATCGAAAACCTGCAACGACAACCTTTTACATACATAAATACATTTTCATATGCAAATTGCTGAGCGGATGATGCCTCGGCATGATCTGGAAAAGAAACAACCAAATGATGAAGAGAAGATCTGTGAACCACGAGGCTACAACGGATGTTGAATTTCCGACGTACTATACATCCAACACGTCCTCAACGGGCAACTGATGGAAAGAAGATATAGGCTCAATCGTATAAGAGAAATGGAGAGGTGCACATAATCTGGATTCTTGTTGCACACCCCCAAAAATTAATTCCCTGTCCATCTAATATGCAAACTTCACAACGAAGAAGCAGTTGGGGAAAAAGTAAAGAGAGAAATTTAGCACCAGATTGCATATATATATGCATGGCAAACAGGCGGAAGAGTTAAATTTAAACGGAAAACATACCTTATGGAAAAAGATAGCAACAGAGACCAACAAACAATCGACAAAATAGTAGGCAGTTTGTCAATGAAAGCTCAAGGAAAGATAGGCATACGGATGAAGCAAAAAATGGGTAGCATGGTGGTACTTTTATAGATAGATGGGAATTTTAAATAAGAGGATGCCAAACGTACACGTGTTGTCAAAATAGGTGGAAGCGAAAGAAGTAGCTACCAGGCGTATGCCTTATTCAGTTTCCATATGTGTAAACCTAATTGGTTTCAGCTACCGACAAGTAGGTAGCATTTCTTTCCCTTGCAATACCAAAATGTCTTAAAATAGTAAAACAGTGTGGTAGCTGATACAGATCCTTTCTGGAAACCATACAAAGCATTGTAATAAAAAAGACATCAACTCTTTCTCCATGAGAAAGCAAAATAAAATTGCTAAAATAATTAAAGTTCCGGTACGCTCGCACTTCGCACTTACATATAGATGTTTATTATGATTCTTGATATTACTACAACATGCATATCTTCAGCAGATAAAATATTATTTTCGTGCTACTTTGCAAGGTATCATTTATTTTAATCCAAGTAGACCTAGAATTTTCTCTTCTTTTCTGCTTGTTCTGCTGGATTAACATTCGCTTGAACTTTTGTGGTTACTTCTAGGGCAGAAAGGTACTCCAGTGCTTCTATTGATGCAATCTCCTTTGCTTTAACATGATCATCTTCTTGTTCCCCATATATTGTACACCGAGATGGCCCTTCGTAGTGCCGTCCTAGTATGTCAATGTCCACCCAGCCTTGATAAATACCGCCCTTTCTTTGTATAAATCTTGGACGCTGCACACGCATTCCTCTCATGCTTGCCCACGTCAGCAGCTCCATGGACTCGATAATATTAAACCTTCTGCGATACTGTAAATACGTATGTAGCACGTTATAACAATGTGGCACGAACGTGCAGGAAGTATGCACCGTACAAAGAATTTAAATAGGTAAATTGTTTTAAATTTTACAAGTAATGTATTTTTATTTTTACCAGCGGTTTCGTATAGGTCGGCGGGTAGTGTTGATCTATTTCTTCCGACTCCATATATTGGTAGTAGTCGGACTGTAACCTGATAGGCTCACCAACTAGTGAAGTCGAGCCGTCATTATTTTCCTATTTTTGTAAACAGTGAAGTGATCTGTAACTGTAAGAACATGATTAATTTCATGTATTGTAAAACAGTAATACTGGTGTTTTTTCATACCTTTTCTTGGGTCGAAACCTCACCAGTGTTGGAAGACATGATGTTGTCCTTCGTATTACATCTAGTACTGTGTCTCATCATCATGTTCTTCCTGAGACTCATGAACGCTAGGATGCGATATGATGTAGTTGCATCTTCTAATAGGATCTTTATAGGTCTCCTCTGGTGGTAGATAACTTTGTCATCATTGCGGCAAAATTCATTTGTTTATTTCGAGCTTTTTATATCATTATTTATTCCATGGTTCGTATTACATGTACGCGTCATGTCTATGTGCCATAATAATTCTTTTTGCTCATAGGAGCAACATGCAAACGTTTCTTTCAATATTCAGAGTATTAATCCTTTCATGTTCCATATCGTGATCATGCAACATATTAGATTGCTAAAAAAAATGGTACCCACCAGCTGCAAGCAAATTTTGTTCCCAACGCGACAAAATAGATCAGTTTAATTTAAATCTTATGCAATACTATTTATTCTATGGTTTACATCGTGTGCACGCTTCACATTAATATAGCACAAGTTCCTTACCAGCTACCCTTTTCTATATTTTTTTCAGTACGGTGATAGGTATCCATGTTCAGCCACGATGAAATATAATTGCTACATGTACGCGTCATGTCTATGTGCCATAATAATTCTTTTTGCTCATAGGAGCAACATGCAAACGTTCCTTTCAATATTCAAAGTATTTTTTTTGAAGCTTTCACCGGGGGGGAGAGAATCCCCACCTGAATATATTGCATCAAAGAGCATTACAAGACCAGGCTCTTGCCCACCCTTGCGGGTTGACATTGGTCAGGTTACATAAGTTTGTTACACAGCAAAGGGAAAGGAGTAGACTCGCCAACACAGGACGGCTACTTGATGGCCTTGCTCTCTATAGCAAAGGGTTACAACAAAGATAAAAAGAACAGGGAGTATGAAAAATGCACTAGACAAGCATTATTCGGCAAGCGAGCACAGGACGATCATCACCAGGAAGATAAGCGTGGGCAGTGCTTTGAGGAGTGGTACCGGCACAGTCAGGGTATCACCACACCGAGACCTTGTAGAGAGCAACACCACCACCTGCTTGCGTAGCGACTGTCCACGAAGTGGCAAACAGGAGCAGGGGCGGACCAACGAGTGCGATTGGCATTGTCGAAGGGTCTTACTCCACCGAGAGGACGCTACAGACACGAAGCTCGCCGGCGGAAGAGTGCCAGAGCAGCGAGGAGTCTCTGCCAACGTCATCGAAGGGCTTTGCAAGACCGAGATTCCACCAACAACACGAACCTTGGCCGCAAACTCCGCCAGAGGGACAGCCCTATGCACTTGCAAGGTGAGGAGTCCACCTACGCCGCCGAAGGGTGCCGATCAACCGAGACCGAGCATTCCGCACGAAGCTCAGGACATACCCGCGGGCATCACCATCGGACGAAGCCAAAGTATTCATAGGCCATCAAAGAGCAAAAGTCAGAGGCACCTTGCGATCCCAAATGTCAGAGCCGGCCGAGCAGCAGGGTGTTCCATTGCGACGCCTTCAACAAGGCTAAACGACACCCATGGCGCCGTCGTCGCTGAGTTTTCACTCGGAACCACCGCACAGGCTGGCAAGGCTTGTGAGCAAAGGAGCAGCTCGAGAACCATGCCTCCAGCGAGGTTTGCGACGCCGGGGGACGCCGCCGTGGTCCGCTCATGCAAGAAGCACAAGCACGGGTTTCCCCGGGAGCCCGCAGCAAGCACACGATCCCCACCTGATCTGGAGCCCCGGATCCGTGGCAGAGCAGGGCCGACAGCCGGGGCGTCGTCAGCGCTGATGCCGCGCGGTGGGCCGCGAGGTGAAACCGTCGCGGAGCAGGGCTGGCGGCGAGGAGGCCGCAGCAGACGCAGACGGCCAAGCCAGGGGATCCCTCCGCGGCAGAGGGAGGCAGCAGCGTGGCTCCATGGCGACGGAGGGCTGGTTGTCGTCGGCGTGGAATCCCTGGCGGCTGGGCCACGCACCCACGACCCGAGGTCCACAAGCCGCGGCGTAGCGGTGGAGCGGCGTCAACGTGGACGCCAGGACGTCGGGGGGGAGCAGAGGGTGCGGCCGTGGCGGGACCCCGGCGTCACGTGGACAGCCGGCACAGAGGCCGGGCCACGAGCCCATCGGCCCTCGAGGCAGAGAAGCAGGGGATCTTCGATTTGGGGGGGATTTGGCGGTGGGGATTGGATTATTTGGGAGGAGGAGAGACCCCGCCGCCGCCGTCCGCCGTGGATCGGCATCCTCCGGCGGCAGCGGGGTCGGAGTGCGCGGCGGCGGTTTGTTGTGGCGGCGGCGGGCGCGGACGCCTCGGGGTCGCCTGGGAGCGACCCGGAGGCGGCTAGGGTTTCAAAAAGGTATCCGCCACCACGATTTTCTTGAAAACCAATATTCAAAGTATTAATCCTTTCATGTTCCATATCGTGATCACACAACATATTAGATTGCTAAAAAAAATGGTACCCACTAGCTGCAAGCAAATTTTGTTCCCAACGCGATAAAATAGATCAGTTTAATTTAAATCTTATGCAATACTATTTATTCTATGGTTTACATCGTGTGCACGCTTCACATTAATATAGCACAAGTTCCTTACCAGCTACCCTTTTCTATATTTTTTTCAGTACGATGATAGGTATCCATGTTCAGCCACGATGAAATATAATTGCTTGTCTTAAATGCTGCACACTACCATTTCTTTCATGGTCTACACAATGTACACGTTTTAAATTAGTATACCACAAGTTCTGTGTGGCCACCCCTTAAGTTTTGTGTGGCCACCCCTTTCCTATATATTTTCCATACGGCGGTAGGGAAAAAAACTAAGAAACAACAGCAAAAAAAGTATAAACTACCTCGTCTCACAGCGCATCGATGGCAGAACAAGGCGGTGCTTCCGCTGGTTAGCCACCCCACGCGCCAACGAAACATACGGAACCCCACAGACTGTAAAATAAACAGCACACAAGAAAAACAATAAGCACCCAAACAAACAACAGCTTGGCAACAATAAAAAAAAGTAGGAAACAAACAGCAAACCTATAGAAGTAGACAACAGCACAGGACGTAGAACACGAGCAGGAGGAACTACCGCATGAGAAACGGTTGTTTGCCGGAGCACACCAGTAGAGCCACCATTAAGCAGGGGACAGAAGCAGGAGGACGCAATGAGGAGGATGATCGACCTGACAAAACAAGGCGCAAACAATAACAAAAAGCTACGAGATCTATCAAAGTGAAAAATCGACAGGCCGTCCCAACACGCACCAGAAGAGCGAGATCGCAGCACACAGCATACGAAGAACCAGCAACAGCACCAGGTCGCGATGAAGACGAAGGAACAGACGAACCTACACGGCCAAACAGAAGCATGGAAATCAACGACAGCACGTAATAAAAGGAAATACGTAGGAAGAAAGGAAAATAAACAGCACGTACACCCTCGTCCACCTCCAACAAACTGGTGGGTCGGTCGCTTACCAAGACGGATACTCCGACGACGAGAGGCCAAAGAAGAACCAACCGTCTCGGCGGTAGGAGAAAGCCCGGGAGGCACCGAAGAAAGATCCATAATGAGCACCCAAAGAATGGAAGCGGATGGAACAAAGAAGAGAATAAAAGGCTACGGAGAAAGAAAAGGGAAAGAAAAAACAATGCAACAAATGAGAGGCAAACAAAATGCCAACAAAGCCTTGCAAGGATACGTACCAAACCAGCCACACCTACAAATGCAAAGCGTGGACAAAATAGACACACGCATGGAGGGAACAACGTGGAAAAGATCGCCGCCACATGAAATAACAACCACCATGAGAAGAACGATGTGGAATAAATGGCGGCCACATGAAATAATAAAGAGGAACAGAAAGAGTAAGCAGGGAAGTAACCGGCTAGAGCCAAGAGAACCCACTCAAAAGGGCAACGCACCGGCAAAACAAGTGAAAGGAGAGAAGAGGACGCGCAGGAGAAGAAATGAAACAATAGAAGGAACGACCGGCTAGCAGGAGGACGAAGAGAAACAAACAGACAGGAAAGAAAGAAGCAAACACGGCCGTGAACCAATGAAAACAAGACACGCCAACCAGGGGCAAGCAATGTGGCATTCGATGGTACGTTAGAAAACACATGCGAATTCATTAGAGGTGACGCGGCCAGGCTGAGAGAGCAGGGATCCTTCAAACTTTATTATAGTAGAGTATAAGATGATGAGGACTCGGTGTTAGATGCATCTTTGTGTCAAATTCAAACTATCCGGATGAGACAGGTATGTTCAAAGGGGACATGTGATATCCTACATGACCTTCACGATCCACCTTTGGATATATCCAGTTTCAACTGTCTGTGTTGTTACATCTTAGTGAGAGGCATGGGTGGGGTATACTATGAGGCATTCTACAGGAAGAGGCCACACTTGCGACATGGGAGGAGTATGCTACGAGGCATTCTGTCAAGTAGCCAAAAAAGGATCAGAAGAGGCAGCTCGAGCACACCGTTGCCTTGTTCTTGGTGCCTGTGTCGGCGGTTCAGGGAAGGCGAGTGCACACTTGGAGCAGGGCCACCGTGAACGTTCACACCGTTGTGTATTACTCCCTCTGATCGGAATTGATTGTCACGAGCTCTACATCACGTTTGTACTAAACAAGCTATGCGTCCGCGACAGTTAAAAAGCGATCGGAGGGACTAACAATAAACCTTGCAACAATTCAGTGAAAAACTAGGGAATACTTCTCCATTCAGTACGAACACTTATACTCTGCTGGAATCTGTAGTAAGCACACAGGAGTTGAGATGGGGATCATTTTTAGGAATTGAGATGGGAACTTTGAACCATAGTTTATGCACATAGGTAAGACAGGGATATTATTTACGGATAATAAGGTGGAGAACATGGGTACATTTGCACCCGCTTTCAAAATGTATTTTCGCAATGTCCAAAAATTCCGAAAAAAATATGCACGCGTACATATTGTAGTTTCTAGTGTGCGCCAAAAGTTTCGTCCCAAAAATACTTTTTACTTGACTTGTGTGAAAAAGACAAAAATCTGACATATATGTGTTATATGTAAGTCACAAAAATTTCTCTTTTTTGTGGATGAAAACTAAAATGTAAACTTTTCACGAAACTTTGTGTCATCAACACATTATGCGAGATGTATGCGTGTACTTTTTTTCAGATTTTTTGAACATATTTTAAACGTGTTTTAAATGTTTTTTCAAAAAACGGGTGCAAATGTACCATGTTCTACCTATTCACTCTCTGTTATTTACACGCTTCTTTCACTATATGCGCACTGAAAGACGACGACTGGTAACACAAGCACCCAACTGCAGTGCAGGTACACAACATTTCTTTTCTGCCCTCCTGGCGCGGCGCAGGTAGGGTACAAGATTCGGTGCATCATAATGGACTTTCGACAACTGTGGGATATCCGACGTGCACCAGACAAGCCCTACCATTCAACCAAACAACTTGACCGCCGGGATTTTCCTCTTCCTTTTTTCTGATCGATCAATCAGGGTTGTGAATCTGAAGATCACACTGGGATGAAGAGATTGCTGCCAGGAACTAACAGGGGATATTACTTGTTTACATCTCCAGCTGAAACCAAGCCTTGTGTGTGCTCGTTTTCACGATCCACCTTTGGATATATCCAGTTTCAACTGTCTGTGTTGTTACATCTTGGTGAGACTACCTCCCGAGTCGCTCCCTCCCGAGCGGCTCCGGGGGCGCCGCCACCCGTCGAACCCTAACCCTCCATCGATCTTCCTCGCTCAGGCCGCTGCTGCTGCCCTCCCGGCGGCAGTGGCGGCGCCCATCCCGTCACGGACGGTGGGCAGAAGAGGCGCTCCGCGGCGGCGCACCATGGGAGAGGTGGGGCGAAGGTTGCGGGGGCAGTGCGGCGCGGCCATGGCGGCCGTGGCCTGGGGGCCTCTGTGCGGGAAGGCGGTGAGGAGACGGCGGCGTGCCGCCGGCGGCTGCGGTCACGGTGTGGCAGTTGGGTCCGATCTGGGCTTCGATCTGGACTGATCCAATCCGGGCTTGTACTGTGGAATTTCTACAGTTGGGCATGGTGCGGCTGTCTGCTCCGATGCCATCCCGCTGGAGGTCTTAGCCGGGGCGGTGTTTTCTTTGCTGCTCCGTCCGGCGGCGTGGGGGCCTGCCGGTGTGCTCAAATAATGGTGGCGGTCCTAGGGTTTCTCCCGCGCGAAGACGATGATCTACTGGATGTGTGCTCTCGTTGATTTGGATGAAGTGACGTGTTCCGGAAGGCTCCGCGGCGAACTCCACTGGGCGATTCATGCCTGGAGATTGCTGGATCGGGTGGGATTCGGTCGTGCGCACCCATGTTTTACTCTGGCCGTTTGGTTTCAGAGGGAGCGCTTCGAAGATCTGTTGGCTGTTAATATCATGGGACATGTTCTCGTTCCATGGTGCTGGCGGATAAGGTCATGTCAGTCGAGATCTGAGGCTAGCAATGGTGGTTCAAATCTTTCTCGCGATGAGGAATTGGCTTGGTGTTTCATGACTTGGAGCAGCGGCATGTAAGTGAGGGCGACAACATACGTGAAGTCCAAAGTCCTACCTTTCAGGGTGAAAATCCAAGATCTGGCCTTAATTGGTTGTGCCTGACAGTGGTCTTGCTGAAGACATTGTTTTGAGTGCGAGGACTATCTTCAGGGTGAAAACCCAAGGTCTGGCCTTAATTGGTTGGGCCTGGCACTGTTCTTCTTGAAGGCGTTGCTTTCGAAGAATTGGGCATCAGGTATTGTTTTGGTGGTGGTTGTGCGGCTGCTTGAATGATTGTAACACTGTAGCGGGACTTTTCTTTTTTATTTCTTCTTCTTATTGTCTTTCGGCTGTGTGCATCCGTAGTAACTTTGGTTATTGCGTTGTTGCAGAAGCTGGGTGTAATTTGTATCTCCGCGATATTAATATACACTCTTTATCAAAAAAAAAAAAAAAGCCAAAAAAAAAAAAGATCAGAAGAGGCGTGACTCGTGAGGCAGCCGAACATGAGGCCGAGAGGCAGCTCGAGCACACCGTTGCCTTGTTCTTGGTGCCTGTGTTGGCAGTTCAGGGAAGGCTAGTGCACACTTGGAGCACACCGTTGCCTTCTTCTTGGTGCCTGTGAACGTTCACACCGTTGTGTATTACTCCCTCTGATCAGAATTGATTTTCACGAGCTCTACATCACGTTTGTACTAAACTATCCGTCCGCGACAGTTAAAAGCGATCAGAGGGAGTAACAATTAACCTTGCAACAATTCAGTGAAAAACTAGGGAATACTTCTCCATTCAATGAACACTTATACTCTGCTGGAATCTGTAGTAAGCACCTAGGAGTTCAGATGGGAATCTTTTTTAGGAATTGAGATGGGAACTGAGAACCATAGTTTATGCAGAGGTAAGACAGGGATATTATTTACACGCTTCTTCCACTATATGCGCACCGAAAGACAGACGACTGGGAACACCAGCGCCCAACTGCAGTGCAAGTACACAACATTTCTTTTCTGCCCTCCTGGCGCAGGGTAGGTAGGGTACAAGATTCGGTGCATCATAATGGACTTTCGACAACTGTGGGATATCCGACGTGCACCGGACAAGCCCTACCATTCAACCAAACAACTTGACCACCGGGATTTTTCTCTTCCTTTTTTTCCGATCGATCAATCGGGGTTGTGCATCTGAAGATCACACTGGGATGAAGAGATTGCTGCCAGGAACTAACAGGGGATATTACTTGTTTACATCTCCAGCTGAAACCAAGCCTTGTGTGTGCTCGTTTTCAAACGTGGAAAGCCGTGAATCTGAAAGAACAGAGAACATCTGTGTCTCCGCAAAGAGCTGCAAAAAAAAACAGCTATAAGAATACGCCATAACAACGAGAAAAAACAAAATAGGGGGGGAGGATGGCAAATCCAGAACTAGTACATAATCTTCTAAAGCTACACCAAAGTCCAAACTATCTCAACATTACATACATATTTATTACCATCAAAAGGCATTGAAATTCTCAGATATATAACAAGGAAATCAATGTGATTACAAAACTCAATTGAAAACCACCTTCATGAACGGCCGTTCCTTCGAGTTGAAGGAATCGATAAAACTGTCCTTCAGAAGCAAAGAAACCTGATTAGACAGAAGACCACCGTTATTTGGTGCATTTTATCATGTTTGTAAAAGTAAAATGTCAAAGTGGCATCATGGTGTAAAAGTGCAGACAAAAGTGTATCTCTGTATATGATGCTAACCCTGTCATTATCCGACTGTACATTGGTGATAGTATGATAGCGCAAGTCAGAACAAAGCGACTCCAAGTAGGTTCTCAGAACATTTAAGAACTGCCAAGATGCCTTAGCCTGCAAAGTAACAGGTTGCATGTTTATCTTCAAAACTACTAAGATGGAGTATAGACAATTTTGTATGTGAACGGGATTTGCAATAAGGTAAAACTTTATTCTCGAGGGACGAAGAATGGTTTCCAAAGAGGATGGAGCCACATTCCATACACTAAACAAAATTAATACCTGAACTTCATTGCATTTATAAATAGGATGTTTCTTGGCCAAAGCATTCTCACATGAAAGTCTAGCATGAATTGGACTGAGATCTGAAACAAGCTCCTTGTAGCGTGGAAGTTGAGGCAATAAATTTGCTTTGACCTGCTTATTGTAACATGACAAAGTAACGTTAAGTACAGTTGAATCTTTTCTGGCATGAGAGCACCAGTTATGCTTGCACGGTAGTGCGCATGTACGATAATATTTACTCATGAATGCTACTTCATACAAGTAATACAGCAAAACAGACATGATCAGATCAAGAGATCCATGTTGTCAACTTGTCATTACAAAGACGTAGAATAATTAGCCTGGATAGTTTATTCCCTGGAGTGGACCTTGCTCTCATAGTAATAAACAGAAACTTTGTTCTTCAAAATTCTTAGTTGGGATCGGTTGACTATTGAGTGAAATGGCACACTGGTGGGTAAAACGAAAATCTACTCCTAACTCATATTTATCATGTTATCTTGAACATTTTCCTTGGGCCCGCAGGTTCACATGTCAACATAATAAACAATACACTAGAGAAAAAAAAGATTACATCTGTTACAACGAAGAAAAGGTTCAGACATCCTTTCCCAAGAGTGTTTTCAATATCGGAAAAGAACATGTCACACTTGCCTGATCTTTCTGTACATTGACTCTGACAAGACTAGACGCTTTCATCTTGATATCAGGGGGTTTATGTTGGATACCAGCCTGTAGAAGAGAACACATAATCCCTGAAAGTTTGGCTAATTGTGACAACCAATCATAACATCGTTCAAGATTGCCAGCATGCAGAAATTGGCCATTGCGGTCCTTAGTAATTCTTTTAAACAGCAGCAACCAAATAAATGAGCTTCAAAGATATTCAAACTTACAATGAAAGGGACAGGGGCATCAATAAAATCAATCAATCTTGTTGGTAGAACCTGAAAAGCAATTGCTTGTACATTAGAAAAGAACAGTGATGGGAGACACATGATGAGCTAAAGATCTATCACTCATTCAGTTGACATAATCTCAACGAGGAATATTTGTTCCAGAAATGCAAATGGTTGGGTAACATGTGCATAGATAAAACAATCTACCAAACGTGTTGAATTCGATCAACATGCTGACTTATACCGAACGACATTAACAATCGTTTTTTGGGAAAACATCAATGACACTTTGCGAGGACACCTGCTGCCCTCATACCTTGTTCACGACAATTGTATATTTAAGTTACCAGTTTATATGCACCAAAAAAAATACTCAACTACAAATTAAATGGACAGATTAAATATAAGGGTGTTGGATGTTTTTAAAATTTAGCATTCACGGCAGCCAAGTAGTTTCACCAGCTTCTAGCTTCTTCAGAAACACAGTCCTTAGATAAGGACTGAGCAAAATGCAGAACGAAGCAGATGAAACCCCATGCTCCCAGTCCTACCCCAAAAATATAGATATTACTAGCATGGTATTCATAAAATCAAAACAGGGAGAACTTCAACATTACAGATAAAATAAAACTTACAGGGAGCAGTAAGCTTTGCCACTGGAATGGCCTTATCATTGGTATAACCGACAAAACGATAGCTGACACTACACCCTGCAGTTAAGCATTTGAGAGAGGTGCTAGAATCAGCAGGATCAAGGGTAGCATAAAACCAGAGCACATATTTACAAAGCTTAGGTACTTGAAAGACCATACCAGGTTTGGACATATTACAACAATTTGCTTCTCTAACAGAACTCCAGTGAACAATGCTAGCATCTGCATGAGAAAAAAGAGTGACTGCATGCACACAAAGCCAACCATGATAGACATTGCCACTTAGTTATTGCAGGTCACAAAAAAGAAAGAAAGAAAGAAGTCTCACAACGATCCCCCGGACAGCAAATTTCCCTGATACATGATATATAGTAATACAAACTAATGGAACTCCATAACTGAACAAAAGAAAACTGAACCGAAAAATGGGAGTAAGCAACTTACACTTTCCAGAGATAAAGCACGACAAACTGTAGCCATAGTCCATATTGATAATGCAAGAGCTTCTTCCGCAGCGACCAAGCAGCCATCGACAACGACCTATAATAAATTTATGATTAGTGAAGGAATGGATGCTACAAACAGTGCCATCAAAATTCAATTACCTACCGCGTTTGTTTCTGCCAAAGTCAAATCATTGTCAAGATTTGTGTCTCCTAACCCCAATAATGATAATCCAGGCCGGGAATATTTAACAGGCTGGAGATGTTCAAGAGGTTGGAAGACAATTTCTCCACCACGAGGTGGCACAGGAAGAGCATGGTAACCACAGACAATTTGCAGAGATTCATTATTGTGTGCCTAAAATATGAAAATTATGTCCACGGTCAGTAAGGGCAAGAGCCATCAAATGGAATTCTTCCAACTTGATATATTAGACAAACCTTGGCCCATCCCATAACTTTGTTATCATCAGCAATAATTTCACTCTTTATGTTTACTTCATCCTGTTCTTCATCTGACCCAGCATCTTTGACTGAACTGTCACAAACCATAAGGGTAATTAATAAGGCAACTGGCATGATAATACTGGATGAGTGGATGTACCATAGTTCACAATGATATGCATTCAACATCATCATTGAAAACTTCCTAAAGCAGATTTCTAATGATTCCAGATAACTCCTAATAGTTGTGATCAACACCATAAATTGCGCTCCATAATTGCAGGAAATATTTTTCAAATTATCATGGTTACCTGTGCAAAGACTCCATGCTCTGTGTGCGTTCTAATCTTGTAGAGGTACGAGAATGTGTCGACAGAACATCTGGGGAAGTATTTCCATTCTCGTAAGTACTACTTGCTCTTCCAAAGCTATCACAGCGGGATTCCATGTTCTCTGATATACAATCTTCATATTGTTGGAAACTATGTCTTCCTTCCTTCTCAAGTTCTTTTGCATAACTAGAATCCGAAGTCTCACTAGCCGATATACTTTCAGGAGAATTAGGTTCCCAACTCCTGAACAAATATGAAGGGGCGTCTCTTTCTGATGTAAGCCCTGATGAAGAAACAATACCTGATATACTGTTGACAGGTACAGCATGCACCGTCCAGTCATTGTACGAAAGCCCATTTGAAGATTCAAAATCCTCATTTAATAGATCTTGTTCATGTTCTTTCAACAAACAGGGGACTGGCTCTGCCAGAGCAATTTCACTGGCAAATTGGGTTATCCTGTCAAGCCTCTCCTGTGCAATTATACTGTTCATACAATTGACAGTTGACGCACCGATCATAAGTTTAGTACTGGATTGGGGAGGAAAAATTACACATGATTATTCGTACAGACAAATAGAAGTATACGTACTGGACAAACCTGTTTAACATCTCATAATGTAGCTCAAAAAAGGGCACTCTTGTAAGTAAACAGTAACAACGAGGTGCAGAAACCAAGAAACGGCTTGGCTTGTAGGAAGTCTTGTTCAGGGGTGAGACTGCTCCTAGTATACCAGGGGCTCTTTGAACAATTTCCTGGACATGAAGGCAAACACCATATAGTGGTGCATTATCCGATACCTGGTCCATCAACAACAATTAATAAGAAAAGAGCAATCATCCATCAACAACCTGGATGAATACAATCATCCAGGTACATTAATATTAAAAAATAATAAACAAACCTTTAGGGAGAAGATAAAGGCAAGATCATCTCGACACAGATGTTCCTGTGTAAAAGATGTCGTATAAGTTAGCAAGTTTGATTCAAAATATTAAGTATGCAAACTAGAGACAACTCATGTTGGAACCTCATATACAAGGGGGCACGTTGAAAGGTAAGAACAAACACTGGTCTCCGCAAGAGTATCGTGTTTTCAACAAAAATGCTCCCTCCCTCCATTTCAAAATATAAGGCATATAAATTTTGGCCAAAGTAAAACTGTGTAAATTTGACCCAGTTTATATAAAAAAAATATCAAGATCAAAAATACCAAATAGATGTTAATTGTTTTTCCTATAAACTTTACATAGTTTGACTTTGGACATAATTTATACGCCTTATATTTTGGAACGGCAGGGATTACAAGGTTACCAGATTATTCATTGACCAGCAAACTTCAATATATATTCTAATTGACACGAAATAATATTGTAAACGTTCAATTTTCTAGCAGCAATAATGCAAAAGTTTGCTAGAATTGTTCAGTGTCTCAGTAATTACTAGTCGTGCATAGGAGATTCTAAGCAGGTTTACTAAATAACACAGTATCAAGAGGTTTCTCAAATCCTGCTACAACTAATTTTCACCTGCCCAAATATCACTTCATTTAGATCACTCATGGAAGGAGTCCTCTCTACTAAGCGAGCCTGAAATTTTGAAGTAAAGAAGAATCAAGAAATTTGCAGCATGAAAAAAACTAGGGTAGAAAGGGGAAAGAAATTTCTTAAAGAAGCCAATAGGAGCAGTACAAATTCAGCCAGAACATTATTTTTATAACCTTTACGCCCTCAGGAAAACAGAAAGAGGGCAAATCAGCCTCCCTGATTTCCTCTCCCTTTCCAGGTGGATATTTGAAAAGAATCTGCAAGTAAAAAAATGCAATTTTATCAGTTGTTATATTACAGAAACCAGGGAACGAGTAGATCAGAGATGTATCAGAACCAGCAAGTGAGTCTACAGTCTAGAGGCCAAGCTCCAAGATAAATCAGTATTAAAGTTTGCAATATGTCCCAGTATAACAATTAACTAGGATATTGAACTATGCAGAGCTTACAGAACCAGATCAAGGCTTTACAACACCAAGAAACAAAGCTTACAAGATGATGACACAGATAATAAAAGTACACATGCAGCCTCTGCCTTCCTATGAACTTGAAATGAAATTTGTGGGAAGGAGAAATTCAGATTGTTACTCTGAAATTTGTTCAAATGATCAGAAATTCATTCAAATCATGATTCTCACTCCTATAAAGAGAATTAACTATGGTATTCAGAGCCACACAACCACACCAGTTTGGCACTCAACTGAGAACACCCTCCTTCCCACCAAAACGGAATAGCCACTGACCATATATCATGAATGCAATTTACTCTAAATAAAATGCCCACAAACTGTATTCATTAAAAAAAGGCAGTGCATTAAGTTTTTTAAAACAAAAGTTATTGCATGTTTTTTTGGTTGCTGCATATAGTCCGGGTGCTCTGTAAGATTTTTCATGCTACATCAAAAAAATACATACAACTAAGACAATCACTCAAAATAAACATCTTAGCATTGATACCTTTGCATGCATTATGAATAAATGCAGTTATAACTGATTATTACCCGAACGTTGGGGATAATTAATATGTACGCTATTGTTAGGCTGTGAGTAAATAAACTTGTGCATGGATGAACAGTGTTCATTAAAATGCAAATATGACATGATCCATCAAAATAAGCTATAGGATCAAAGCACTTCTCTTACTATTAAGCCAACCTAATCAAGTCACAAACTTACCCACTGCATTTTAGCTTAACATGTAACGTACACAAAACCAGAAGATAACTACAAACACATGTGCGCTGTCAACATTTTTTTATTTAAAACATAAAAATAATAGCAAATTGCTGCATCCAGGGATGAAATAGACACTTTCCTCTAAGCAGAAGAATTCCTCTTACTCAACAAAGCACCTTACCTGTGGTTCCATGGCTGGTATTGGTCCATGATACTGATTTTTTCGAAAATCAACAGCATTTGAACATGCTATGTTAGACTCCCAAGCTTTCTTTTTTGCAAAAGCATCCTCAATGACTGCAACGTTTGCATAAGAATGAAGTCCAACTACGAAAAAATGTTCAAATAGTGATGTTGGTTCCTTAAATTGCTTCTGATCCTGCAAGAGTCATAAGCATATAGCTTAAAAAAAAGGGAAAGTTCACGATGAGTACAAGAGAAAGTAAAGGAGACACTGAATATAAAGGTGATAAGTCTTAAAGGCTCCGCTTAAAACTTAAAAGTATGGGAAAAACTCCATGTGCTTCTAGGAATGAACTTCCTTACTTGGGACATATTCTCTCGAGAAAACATACTTGGACATATTTAGTAATATAGCATCCAGGCAATAAGAGAGGGGTAGATAGCTATTGTATTTCACTTTGGCAGCTCCGTGATCACACACTCAAATACCTCTAATGCCCTGTTTGGTTGCACAGAATTGGGCTCAGAATTGGCAATCTGGAATTGGCTAGCCCAATTCTAGCGTTTGGTTGGTCCTGGTATTGGGTCCTGGAATTTAGAACGAATTCCGAATCGTTTTTCCCGACTGTGTTGGACCACGCTCGCGAATACGGAGGTCGAGGGCTCGGAATCGTTCGGAATCGCACCCGCCCCGCATAACGTTTCGTTCCCAGACGACGAAGCAGCGACTCCCCCGACTGGGCACGAACGCGAGCGACGAAACGGACGACGCCGGCGCCGGTAAGCTTGCTCTCCCGACCTCCTCTCCGTCCTCCATGCCGCCGTACTCTTTCCCTCTCCTCCCTCCCCCGATTCCCATCCATGGCGCCCGTTTCGTCCCCTCCTATGCGCTGCCCGAAATCCTAGATCGGGAGCGGCGAAAGGGGAACGGCCGGCGGCCATGGCCGTGGCTGCAGTCACCGGCGGCCGTTGCAGCAGCCGGCCATCGCCGTGGTACAGGGCCACGTCGATCTGGTCGTCCCCTCCGCGGTGGGGCGGGCGGAGGAAAGGGAGGCCGTTGCTGTTCGTGCTCCTGTTCGAATCGATTTTGATTATTTTGCGTCAGGCTAACGGATCTGTACATATATGTACGCGCAGGTCAAGATCGGCGACCTCGGGCTGGCGGCGATCGTGGACAACACCCACATGGCGCACACGATCCTGGGCACGCCGGAGTTCATGGCGCTGGAGCTGTACGCGGAGGCGTACACGGAGTCGGTGGACATCTACGGACGCTGACTGTTTATTTAAGCTCCGGCAATCAAGCGAGCAAATTCGTCTTGGCCACTGCAATTGTAAACTGTATTTCTGTAGCTTTGTCAAAAAAATTCAATTCCACATGATGTACATCCAAACAGAATTTAGAATTCCATTCCAGCCTTGATTCTACGGACGAATACCATGCGCATCCAAACAGCAAAACTGGAATTCCATTGAAATCGTTGATTTGGTATTCCATTGCCAATTCAATTCCGCGGCGAATTCTGCGCAACCAAACAGGGCATAAGCTATTTCAGTTCACGGCTCATGAGAAACATCCCCCCTACATCAACTTTCCAATGCACCCCCAAACAGTAAAACGCGGTATAGTGATTTGCTCATAAGCTTGCCAATCTGACTAGTGACTGTTGTTGAAGCATATACAACAACAAAATTAGGACAAGGAAGTATTAAAACTCATGGTGTCAGCTGTTACTTTATATCTTACAGTGTGAACCGTGCTCAATTTTAAGTAGACCAAGCTATTGGCATTGATTTACCTTCTTTTTTTATCGTTTGGCATTGATTTACCAACTCAGTGATGAATTCATATCAGTTTCAGGTCAACCATACAGGCAACAAAATGCGTTCAAATTGCACTTCATGTATGATGAGCAACGAGGCAACAGAGCAGGAGAGATTGTTGTTGTCTGTACCAGAGCCTTGGAATGGAGCTGATACCACTGCCGCTTCTGGTTCGCCATGGCCTCGATGTTGACCGTGGTCCGCAGCAACTGCTCCCTGGGGCTCCTCTCCGCTGCAACCGGACCCCACTTCCACGCGCGCTGCATCTGCTGCCGGAACCGCTGGAAGCTGCCGGTCCGCACGTGCCGCCTGATCTGCGGCGCGGGCGGCGCCGACGTCGACGCGCCCGGCAGCCTGGGCGAGGACGGCGCCGACGCGGACCTGGGCTTCGAGTCCTCCATCCCCGGCGAACCTGCCGCCGACGGGGCCGCCGAATTCACCTCCTCCGTTCTCCTCGCGCGCTGTCCCGGTCCAGAAACCGGAGGCGAGTCCTCCGCCCCGTCGACCGCCGGGTGCCCCGACGCCGAGGGTGACTCGTAGGCCTCCTCGTCCTCATCCGCGGCGTCGCCTTGCGGTATCGACACTGATGGCGGCGCCGACGGTGATGAGACCGCGGCCTCGCCCTCGCGCCATGGCGCCGAGGCGGTGGGCGACCCCTCCACGGCGTCCTCGAACAGCTCCGCCTCCGCCTGCCCGTGCGGCTCCGGCGCCCCGCCGGAGAGCGCCATACGCGCCGCGCGATCGGAGCAGCGCCGTAATTGAATGCCGAGGAGGATCAAAGCAATGGGGAAGAAGGGGAAGAGAAGGGAGAGATCGTGTCGACGAGAGATTAATTAAGCAAATAAATAAATGGTGGAAAAAACAGCAAAAATTGGAGAAAGGAAAATGGAAAGTTAAACTGGGAAAGGACGCCACGTCGACGATGAGGGGTGCCCCCTCTGGCAGGAATGTTCTTGTAAGGGCCCACATGTCGGCAGGATCTGGGTCGTTTACCGCTTTCCTGTGTGCGTTTTTTCTCGTATAACTGGTTAGCTTGCACGTGCGATCTCTGTAAAAATTACACAATAAAAACTGTGTAATTTAATCAGGAAAATCTAAATTTGGAACCTGTAATTTTAGAATATAATTTGTCGGTCAAAAGGAAGTTGTACAATGTACAGCTACATAGTTAGATCTTATTCGAAAGTTTGCGCCAATTTGATTCCTTCGTTGTCCTGCCAAACCGATTGATGAACGTAAAAAAATATCGGCGTGCATGAGATGGCGATATGTAGCCCTAAGAGATGCATGATACACCTTGAAACATATTATTCGACGGAGAATAAGTAACTAAAATTTTCATGATCAAATCTCTAGTGCGACACCTTTGGAGACCAATATCAGCTACGAAGCTAAAGATCTCATGACATGCATCATCTCAATTTTATTCGGAGGCAATAACATTTAATTGGTCATTTTACATCTCAGTCCCAGTCAAGCAACATAGTTGAAATTATTCAGCCATGATGAATAAATCAACTCATCTCTTTAGACTAAGTGAATCAAGCAACTACATATACAATTATACATACATTTTCTCCTCTACCAAATGGGTTCCAATATAAGTTAATCCAAATAAATTAATCTATCTTCCATATTATTGGCAAACAAGTTGGGGTAGGCTAGAGTTGAAACCCATAAGATCTCGAAACCAAGTCATGGTTCTGGCACGTGGATAGCTAACTTCCACGCACCCCTATCCATGGCTAGTTCTGGAACGAACAAACACAGAAAAACTAAAAGGTAGCATATTTGAAACATATATGCCGCTAGGGAAGGGAAGTTATTGATGTCAAGCAAAAAACCAAAGAGTAGTAGAGTAAATAAAACCTATTGGTAAGATGACAAACAAGTGAAACAAAGAGCAGGTTCTTATGTCGTGCGCCGAGCTATCCGAGCAGCAGCACCAGCCTGCCCCCTCCTCACATTACCATGGGAAAATCACCAAAACAATTGCCATCACAAATTGTAGTATTTGGAACGCATTGTGATTTTCTGAGCACGCTCCGAGCAGCAAGGCGAGGTTGCAGTGGACGACGGGGCGAAGACTGCAGACGGCGGACTTCACATCAAACCGTTATGCCCTGTACTTACTGCATCGAGCTCCTCGCACTGATCCTTTCTATCCACCATAACCAGATGCACACTCAAAGAAAACATTACATAAGAGAAACAAGGAAAAATGCAAGAGTTGGTATATTTATTGTACTGGATGTAAATTAGCAACATTGTGTAAGCAGAAAAGTATTGATGAAAACACCAATAACTGATAATTTAGTTCACTGTAGAGTATAACAGCAACAACGATAATTATCAGGAGAAGATCATACATACAAAGAGAAGGTTAAAAATCTTATGAGATTGTCACGACGAAAGATGAAAATTACCAAGAAAACTTGCAACATATGGATTATAGATTTAAGTGGTCCATTGGACATTAGTAACACCAATTTAAATTTCTACAGGTCCAACGGAAAAAATCTAAAGACCAACATGACGGTTTTCTTGGTAATTCATGGAAGTGCAAGAGAAAAGCATGAAATAGCACCCGGATATGGAGGTCACGTACCAGGTCGACGATCAACGTGCTCAAAACAGGGCAAGTTTGCATACAGAGAAGTTCGCCAGGAAAGTTGTCCGTCCATCTCGGCTGCAGCGTGGACTGGTGGTGCATCCTGCTGAAACGTGGCTTGTTGATGCGCAAGTGCGTGTGGCATGCAGAGGGAGTCGTGCCGCTGACATCATTTCAGTCCCAGCGCAAATCTCGGTGAAAACAGAGAGGACCTTTTAATTCCTTTGATGATAATCTAGATGCATAACACTCTTTTATTTCCTTACTACATTTCAATGTGTCAAAAGGCAACGACACCCAAATCAAGAATGCAATGTCAACTCTAATGCCATCACCAACTAACTGAAAATACATATAAGAAGAGACATTCAGGTAGCAACACGGTTGAGAAGTACCAACCATGATTTTAATTTACACCACGGTTGAGAAAAGTACCAACACCTACAAAGCAGATTGCAATGGAGATACAATACTTGTATATTATTAGAAGAATTACGAACAAAGCTTAATCCTGTCCATTTCGTATTTTTAAGTAGTGGAGATAGACATTCCAATAAAGAATATATCAGACCACCACTTTAGCACGATAAAACTGGATTAAAGGGTGGTAGAAAGCATGTATGGCAAAAGCAGTAATATCAGTTACATGCTATTGCATAACAGTAGGATCTGAACACTTTTAGTGCTATGAATTTTGCTATCACTTGTGCATAGGATCTTTATGCTTTGGTGCAAGTAATTATGTACTGCCATGAAGTGCAAATGCAACCAATTCGAACCAAAACACGGAATTCAGCTCACGTAATGAAAAATTCACAAACACAAGCAGCTATTTAACATCAATAATCCACCAGAATTTGAGAAACACAAGCCTTAATAACCAGATTATAGAAAACAGGCATTGAGCCGGATTGAACTATCCAGAATGCATCAACTTTAAGCCATAATCACCAGATTGTACAAAATATAACCCATCCAATGTACAAGCATCCCATTTTTACCTAGATGCAGACAAGCGGATCCAGCTGTAGGTAGTACGGCCGTGGATACAGGGTGAAGGTAAGAGCATTTCAGTGATGCATCCTCCAGTCGATAAACACCAACAACCTACAATCCCCAAAGAATAACTTGCAGATTTAATTGATAGAAAGAGGAGCGAAATTATTAGCAACTTTTTTGCTGCCGTTCCCCTTGAGCACCTTGTCCTCATCCCTTGACTCGATTGGGAGCAGCAGTGGTGCCCAACTGCCCGTAGCTGGTGCGGGAGGAGCATGGGGAGGCTAGCTCAAATCGGAAAGGGATCCAGGGCGAGTGCGGCACACAGCAGCGACGCGACTGCTTTGACATGGGATTCCCCGTGACAGCCATGGGGGCGATGGCGGTTCCCTCTTCATCTCACCGTGATCTGGTGTCGCATGCCGAAGGCGGTGGCGCGGGCCCTCTCTGGAACGCTGGCGGGGCAGGGACAACGTTACTCCTGGGGGGATGCGGGCATGGAGGCGGCGGCACAGGGCATCGTGATGATGATGTGTATGCGGATGCGAGGCTAAAATCCTCTGAGGCTGGGGAACGCGGTGTCGGACTCGGGATGGCGGTAGGCAGTGCCATGGCGTGGTCATCCTGTCCGAGAATTGGCGGCGTCCCGCGGGCAGTGCGGCGGCGATGGTGTCCTCTTGCCGTCTCGCGGGCAGTTGCGACGCCATCGTCGTCCGGCAGTGCGGCAACGCGGAGGCTGTGGAGTCTCCGGCGGGGCAGTGCGGTGGCGTGGTCGCCCTTACTCGGGCAGTGCTGTGGTGTGGGGTTCGAGCGGGGGGAGGGAGGCGGCGGCCTGGTTTGCTTCCGTAGATTGGAGGAAGCGATGTATTGGGGTGGACGGGGGCGTTTGTGTGGCAGAGTTTTTCGTCTGCCCTCTAAAATTGCTAAATGTACACATGGTGAGGCCAGTTCTTATCTTGACCGATGCTAATTTGTGGGGCTGATCGTGAGGTTGTAACTGCTTCTGTGTATGCTAGGTGGGGTGGCTGTAGGAAAGTTTATGTTGGCTTGTTTAATAGTAGTATAGATAAACCTTCGTATCAGCCGACTTCTCGCACCGTCGGATTTTATTAAGCGGATTTGATAATTTTCAGGTGCCTGAGATTTAACTTAAGTCTCAGTCAACGTACGCGTGACCACTCCGATACACCTTTTGTTTTGAATAAGAAATGCTTCGGGAGTTAAATAAAATACCGAAACTTGTTTTTTTCTGTTTGCGCAGCCAGACAAATCTTTGTTCCAAAAGGAAATATTATGTATTTTTTGTCATATATGTATTTTTCTTCTTTTCTCTACTCTTATTTTTATGTATGTCATTTCTCTTTATTTTTATTTTCTTTGGTCAATTTTTATCAATGCATGTATTTTCTTCCATTGTGGACATGTTCAGATTTCACGAAAGTGTAGTTGCATTTTTTAGACAGATGCAACTGCATTTTTAAAAGTGCGTAGAAACATTTATAACTTTATAGAGAACTTTAACGATTTTTGGATATATGTATTCTTTAAAACGTGTAACTATAACCGGTTTTTAATTCGACTTGCAATTTTTTCAATAAATGTGCATGTACCAAGTTGCACCTTTTCTCTAGAATGTGCAACTAAAATGAGTTTCTCGTTACAAGTAGCCTTTTTCTGAAAAAAGACAACTGGTTAGCTTTAGTTGCACATTTATGTGAATTTTATGCAACTAACTAACCAGTTGTACAAACTATCTGATATGTGCAACTGGTTAACTTAGTTGCTCATTTCCGATGGTTTTGTGCGACTAAGCTAACCAGTTGTACATTTCTATCAGTTTTGTGCAACTGGTTAGCTTTAGTTGTTTATTATTGTGAGTTTTCACTTTTAATCAACTAACCAACCAGTTGCACAAAATCTTCATATTTGCGCAACTGGTTAGCTAGTTGCTCATTTTTTATAGTTTTGTGGAACTAAGCTAACCAGTTGCACATTTCTATCAGTTTTGTGCAACTGCTTAGCTTAGTTGCTTATTTCTGACGGTTTTGTGTAACTAAGCTAACCAGTTACACATTTCTATCAGATTTAGGCAACTGATTGGTTTAGTTGTTCATTTCTGTGAATTTTTTAACAACTAACCAACCAGTTGCACAAAACTGTCTGATTTGTGCAACTTGTTACCTTAGTTGCTCATTTCTAACGGTTTTGTGCAACTAAGTTAACAAGTTGCACATTTTTATCAGATTTGTGTAACTGGTTAGCTAGTTGCTCATTTTTGACAGATTTGTGAAACTAAGCTAACCAGTTGCACATTTCTATGAGATTTGTGTAACGGATTATAGCTTACTTGCACATACCTTTGAGATTTGTGCAACTAACAAACCAGTTACACATTTATATCAGATTTGTGCAACTTGTTGGTTAGTTGCTCATTCCTATCAGTTTTGACAACTAACGAACCAGTTGCCCCACTAGAAACCTAATTTCAAAAAAAGTAAAAGGAAATTAGAAACAGAAAAAGGAAAAAGAAAATGTAACATAAAAGATGAACAAAAAAGTAAGATGGAAAAGAAAACAGAAAATAAACAAAAAAAATTTACTAGCCCGGCCGAGTTGCAAATCTTTTAGGGCCCAAAACCTTGTCCGTGGAAGTCCAACATGTTCGTGTAGATGGGATTGGTCTCAAAAAAGAAAAACATGCACATGGATCGCTGGTTTGAGAATCTACTGGTAGCGAATACGAATCATATGATTTCCATCCATGTACCATCGATTGAGACTTAACATAATCTCAGTCGCCTGCGACATAGACACACCCTTTATTAAAACGTCAAATCGAGACCGTCCAACAATTAGAGCATATACTCCACTCATGCAACATTTTTTTTCACACTTGCAGCATGGCAGCACTTCTTCATGAGGTGTGTCAAAAATCATGGAAAGACATCTCCAAATAGAAATCATGCAAATACGACATGGTATTCACCCATGCAAAATAATATGTGTATGCGACAAGTCCCCATTTGGTCTGCCGAGAACGGTATCGGCTTTATGCGGCATAGAGGCGAACACTTGCAACATCGTGAGAAAACAATAGCAGCATGAAGACATTATTTGTAGCAGACACCCAAAAGTCTTTGTAGCATGTTGTCCATGGTGGTTGCTGTTACATGTGTTTGCACCAATTTTGTACTGAACAAGGCTTGCATACATGCTCTCTGTATTTTTATCTGATTGGTGGTACATGTGTACTGCTGTTTGTATTTTTTCTGTACTTTCTGTGCTGGTGTTTTAGTTGGAACTTAGAAAGGTGATTATTCATCACAATATTCATATATTTGAGATTCATATCGTTATAGCAGAATATAAATGGGTACGGCGACACGCGCCATCATGGTCGATCTATTTCTCCGGTGCTTCATCATCTCCCTCGGGCATGAGACCCGGCTGAAGCGAGGTCGCCTCCCTAGAAAACAGAAAATTGCGTTTTTCTTCCTTAAATTCTTAATTTTCATGTATTTTTTTTCAAGTATTGGACCAGATTCTGGGTGTATTTCTGCTAAGAGTTGCTTAGTGTATCTTTTTGTGCAGCTTGTGTGTTCCAGACCTTCAAACGGATGCGATCGAGGCCGAAGGACGATCTAGAAAATGGTTCTGGTATTCACGATATCATTAGACAAGAGGTAACCAGGTAAGCACAATTTACAGACCATGTTGTTTATTCCAGACGAAATCCATGCTCACAAAGAATATATTTCTGTTTTTCTTTCTTGCGACAATTTGTTTCGTATTATAATTCCAATAAGTGTCGTATGTACCTTCCGTTTAATTTTAATAGAATCTCAATGTAAAAGTTGAGCAGCAACATAATTCGAGCGCAAGTACATGATTCTAGAGTGTTCATCTGCAAACTTCATTAATAATTCATTTGACCTTGAAGTAGTGCATGTCTCATTCCCTTCTGTTTTCCTGCATTTTCATCCCCTTCTTTTGTAGATGAAGTGACAGAAAGCAATCCAATGGCTATATATACGAATCAACAAACTATTAGGTACAATACACTGGAGCCTGTTAGCATCTTAAGCTTATGCTGCGGTATGTATCAGTGATGTCTACACACGCTTCTATTCTTGTAGACAGTGTTGGGCCTCCAAGAGCAGAGATTTGTAGAACAGCAGCAAGTTTCCCTTAAGTGAATCACCCAAGGTTTATCGAACTCAGGGAGGTAGAGGTCAAAGGTATCCCTCTCAAGCAACCCTGCAATCACAATACAAAAAGTCTCTTGTGTCCCCAACACACCCAATACACTTGTCAGATATATAGGTGCACTAGTTCGGCGAAGAGATAGTGAAATACAAGTAATATGGATGATTATAACACTACTATGGAAATGGTCATTAGTGGCGCACCATTATTGGATTTCTGTGGCGCATCCAGGAAATGGGGGGATGCGCCACAGAAGTCTCGCCACTAAAATATATTTCTGTGGCGCATCCCCACAGTGCGCCACAGAAATACCGAGATTCTGTGGCGCACGAGAAAAGGTGCGCCACAGAAATATTTCTGTGGCGCATCAGCCACCAATGCGCCACAGAACTATATGCGCCACAGAAAAATAAAAAGATGCGCCACAGAATAATTTAAATGTATTTTCAGTTTTCTGCTGCCTGCTGTACAAATACCGGTATATTACAGAAAATACAGGTATATTACAGGAAACAGAAAATACAGGTATATCACATTACTTAGAGCCCGAGATACACAATTTTTACACAAGTATGATCCAAAAGTTCATCGTGTCACACAATAATTACAAGTGCCGAATTTTTAACATCGTTTTACACATTACAAAGGAATAGGTCACACCGCCTAACTATGATCCGTGATGATGGTGAGGAAGAGCGGGGAGGACGATCATGGATCCTTCTTCTTTGTCGGTGCCGGTAACGGTTTGCAGCCCTCTTTCGTCGTCCATGTCCTGGTGTCCAACTGAGCCTCTAGAATTTCTTCGATCTCCCTCTTAGGCAACCCTGTAGATGGATTGGGATATAAATAGATTGATTAATAATACAAATCTAAGTGGACAAGTCTATAATAAAGAAAACAGAGAAGCACTTATTGCTACCTCTGATGTTGTGTAAGGACCCCCGATGATTGGTGACATCTTCGACGATGATTCGTGATAACTGCACCTGGATGCGATGGAAGTCTTCTCTAAGATCGGCATCGGTGATCGCCCCCGCACATTTGGTCCATTCTTGGAGGCTAGATGGCAACTTCAATTTCTCAGCATCCCGGACAAACCCTTTAAGGTGATGGAGGGCGTAGAAGGCCTCCTTCACGCTGCCAGACTTCTGCTTGATGCAGCAGAACTCGGTCACATGCTTGAACCGGTGTGTGCCGTCATTGCTCAAAACTTGTTGCTTCTTTTCGAAGGGGCCTCCCTTTTTGGCGTAGCCCTCGAGAGCCTCATCGAGAACACCCTTTAACTTGGTGTAGTCTTTCTTCATATCCAAACTCCCCGAGTCGAGATAAGTGGCACTGGACCACCTCGGGTTCAGGACGACGAGTGTGCAGTACTTGTTCCTGCTCAACACAATTGAAACGAAATGTTGGAAAGGATCAGCAATGAAACAAATCTACAAGAAAGCATAAGTTACGACGGCAGCGAGCGGATGTGTACTTACTCGGGAAAGAAAGGCAGAAGAATGTTGTTCTTCCTCTTGTTGGTCAGCATGAAACTCCGGAGGTACTCTATCGCCTTGGTCCGTGTCGCTGATCCTTCCACCAGCTGGCAGTCACGCATATAGTAGGGATCCGCTACCGCGACGGACTGGGTATTATCTCTCTTGATCTTCATCGACATATCAAGCGCGTATAGGCGGACCAAGTTATAGTCCAGCCGTCTAGAGTGAAAGAGATTGAAGACGTCCTCGTACGCGATGAAGAACGGATTCGCGGGGGCATCACAGATGAAGTCCAAGTCCATTGGCACCCTGACCGTGAACACCGGGTAATTTGGGTCCTTGTCTTGAATAAGGAGGCGCTCTAGCACCAAGACAGATTCATGCAAAGCGTGCATGGATCCACGTGCGAGGCAGAGTAGCTCCGGAGGCAGTATCGCTTTACCAGCTTCATGAACCCGGGTCAAGCCAACAACCGCACGGGGTGATACTGTGTCTTCATGACCCCGGATAGTCTTAGGAGCTGGCTGGCTCGCAGAGGCGCCTGGCCCCCTCTTTCTCTTCTTGTTCTTGTTCTTCTTCTTCATCTCCGAGGATGGTGAGGGTGGTTGGGGTGCGGACTCCGGGAAAACCGTCTTACGTAGTGTACCAGGGCTGAAAATGGTAGACGGTAATTTGCGTGGAGGTTGATCGCCGGCCTCCGGAGGCGTGTCTTGAGATAAACCCTGGAAGTCCAGGCGCTGCGTGCATATACTGGGACGAGCAGCTTGATCGCCTTGAGCGCGGAAGGGTTCTTCATCCACAGGAGGCATGTACATGTCCATGCTGGCACCAGTGTTGAGGTAGCCCTCGACGTCGACATTATCACCATCATCGTCGTTGGCACCAAGTTGAGGTGCATTGGCAGCGCCTTTGGATGGTTGCGGTACAGGCGCTCCCAACAGTTTTTGGTGGCGACTGCTGGTGGCGACGACCGTCGGTTCCTTCTGGGTGGCGGTGATGGCTGCAGGCTTCGAGGAGGGCCGAACGATCGGGGGCCTCGAGGGCCGAACGATCGGGGGCCTCGAGGTGGCGCCGGTGCTGCGCCTTAACCCTAGAAGTCCAGTCCCAAGACGAATCTGGGTCTTCGGCCATTTCATCGGCCACTTGATGCAATCTTTAAGGACCATGTGATCCTCGTCGGCTCCCGGAGGTTGAATGGGGGGCTCGACGTCGCGAAACTCAGGCACTATCGTAACCAACCTGACCCTCATCACGTCCTCGTCCATTTTACTGTGGTGCATATCGCGGCTCATTGGTTGTACGACAGTGCCCTGAGCACAGTCCTTCAACTCGCCGCCGGGCACCAACCTATGCAGTAGTATGCAAGGCATGTCCTGAGTCAAAACATGTTCGACATCATGAGATGGCAGTCATCATAGGCATAGTTATAGAAGATTCTGCGGACTAACTAATTAGTTACCTGGGTGATGGCGTCGAGCTCGGCAACTGTCGAGACAAGGGCGTCGGTGCCGGCGGCCTTCCTATCATTCTCCGGCCGCTCGGTTGCATTATGAAGAACAGCCGCCGCCGGCTGCGGCTCGATATCTTTCGCGGTAGGGGGCGTCGTTGCGTTGGGCTGTGGGGTCGTCAGGTCCGGCGACACGTTTTGGTTCATGATGGAGTTGCTGCCGCTGACGCTGGGCACGTATATCGGCCCCTGTCGACCAGCCGCATTCCAAGCAGCTAACCCCTCCACCAACCCAGGGGGTAAGAAACTTTTCAGCCTCTCGTCCACTAACCGCTCAACCGTGGTGGAGTCCACTTTTTGATTCTGCAGTGTCTCCACCTTTTTTCTTAGCTCCACAACCTCGGCTTTATCCTTACTTGGCCTCCTCCTCTCCTTTTTCGTCTCGGCGTCCGAGTGGTAGTAGTTGATGAACTTCATGCTCGTACCGAAGCCGGACACACGGCCAGCTGACGTCGGCGGCATCGACAGGGGCCTACCCTTGTAGGCGTTCGTCGCCTTGTTGAAAGTCGTGTCCCACGGCTCTGTCGACCCCTGGGACGACGGGCCGCCGGCCTCAGCGTCAGCCTTCAACTCTGCCTCCTGCAGACAAATTAGGCATTAATTTATTTGGCTTCGTTATCTAACTAGATCAACGCAATGGACTTTGAGATATCCACGGTAATTAAATTCCTTACCAGATACTTCTCAAAATCCTTCACGGCGGTATCGTCGGTAACAAATTCCCCCGTGGTCATGTCCAGATAGTAGCGGGACCGGACAAAGAACCTCGTCTGCTCGTCCGTGATTTTTTCCCACGGGTTCTCTTTTCCGAGACGTGCATACTCGGCATCCTCCTTGTCCCAAATGGGCTTCTTTCCTCGGTAACCGCCGCTTCCACAACGGTGGTTACCTATGTTTTGCTCCCGCATGTCCTTCCCCCACTTGGTCCATTTTTTAGCCTCCTCAGTTCTTAAGAACAACTTGAATTCCTCGAACTCTTCTTGGTTGAGCATCGGCTCTTTGGCTTTTATCTCCTGCCAGCTGAGACCCTTCTCAATCTTCCGCTTCACCCGGTGTTTCCAGCTGCTCAAGGCGGTGCTCATCTTTGAGATGGCTAAACTGTCCACCTTTTTGTTGAACGGCTCCGGGAATGTGTACCGTTGGTGAAGCTTCTGGAGGAGGGCGTCGCGCAAAGCCGTATTGGCCGTGCTTCTGATGTCCTTCGTGTTGATGGACACGCTTTCCCGGAGGATGCACCCTAGTTGCATGCTGTACCCTTTGGCAGTGGCCTTAGGCGCCACTGGTAGGCCACTTGGCGTGACCTCGGTGAAATGGTCTGTGACGTTGGCGAGCACTTGAGGTGTCCTATCCCTCCTTTCCTTATTCTGCTTCGGAGCGGTCGGGTCGACACCACCATCCGTGTGGTCGCCGCCATCAGTGGTGTCATCCTCATGGCCGCCACTAGCAGCTCCATCGGTGGTTTCGGCGTCGTCGCCCTCCAGGGCGTCTTGCTCATCGTCAGCACGGTCGCCACTAGCAGCTCCGGCGGCGGCGGCCTCCTCCAACTCTTGGGACGCTTCCCAGAACGACTTGTTGGCGTCTCTAGCTATTTCTTCGACGCTCATCTTCTTAGAAGGTCCCGCGGAGTCCGACATGTTTGCACTTAATTAAAAAAAGACAAAAAGTTAGTACAACAGAAATATAAGAAAAAAAATCAATTAATTAAGTACTAGGATACCCCGGCCCATGCATTAGTCGCAATACCCCATATGTCCCTTTTTTAGCAGAGTCATGCCAAAATTCACGAAAAATTTCGGCATGACCTTTGCTAAAAAAGGGACATATGGAGTACCCGAATTTGCCGGAACGGAAGTTAATCAACGTTCCGGCAATCTCAAGGGCCTCTCGGGGTACCTGCAAGCATTTCACAAAAAATCCACATCTCCGGCCGGCATCTCCACGACACGATGGTCGGAGCACAAACAACCACAACAATCTCCACGACACGATGGTCGGAGCACAACAACCACGACACGATGGTCGTGGACACATATCCTCATGAACATATACATCACCACATCCACATCCACATCGAGGGAGAGAGGAACTACCTCGGGTAGGGAAGGGAGGCTCGGGTCCGAGATCGGCGTGGTGGAGGTGCTCCTCGTGGCGCTGCAATAAATTAACAAAACCATGATTTAGCAATTAACATAGTGGCAGTAGTACACCATAGCAATTAACATAGTGGCAGTAGCAATTTTTTTACAAGAAAAGCATTAGCAACTATGCATCAAGCAACTAGAGCATTAGCAACTATGCAGCAAGCAACTAGAGCAAGCAAGCAACATAGTGGCAGTAGCAAGCAACAAAAAAAGTACCAATAGCACTAGCACTAACCTAGCACTAGCACTAACCTAGCACTAACAGCAAGCAACTATGCACTAACCTAGAACTAGCAACTATGCACTAACCTAAACATCTACTGCATTTTTCCATATAACAACATATATCAAGCACCTAGCACTAACCTAAACATCTACTGCATGCACTAACATTTTTTTTCTCAATTTTTTCATCTCAACTAACAGCAGTTCGGTAGGGGAATTTCTACAAACACCTTGGGTGCAGCAGTTCGGTAGGGGAGGGAGGAGGGGGAAAGGAAGCACCTCGGGGAGGGGAGGGAGGGGAGGTTGTCGAGCGCGGTGTAGAGGTCGTCGCCGGTGTGGAGGGAAGGGAGGTGCGAGGGTGGGAGGTCTTCGTCGGCGGCGCCACGCGGGGGCCGAGTGTGCGGTTCGGGCAAGGGCGGTGCGGGCGTGGCGGTGGAGGTGCTCCTGGCCGTCAGTGGCGGGGTAGGTAGAGCGCGGTGGAGTGGCGGCGAGGACGTGCGGTGGTCGTCGAGCGCGCGGGCGGGAGCTGCCGGCGGCGAGGACGCGGTGGTGGTCGTCTCGAGCGCGCGAAAATTTGGGACTTAGCCGTTTTCGCGATGTGAGGGAGGCGCGTTGGCGGACCCACATGTAAGTGGGCGCGATAGAATTCTGTGGCGCACCGCGGGAAGGGTGCGCCACAGAAAGGAAGGTTTCTGTGGCGCACCGCGGGAAGGGTGCGCCACAGAAAGGAAGGATTCTGTGGCGCACTGTTGGAGGAGTGCGCCACAGAAATGCGCGATATTTTTTCTTTTTAAAAAATAAAGTTTTGGTTAAATTTAAAGAAAGAACACACACATATTTTTTAATATTTTTAAAGAAAGAATAGACACCTTTAGTAGGTATAATACAAAAAAAATTGGTTAAATTTAAAGAAAGAACACACACATATTTGTTATTCTTTTTAATGATATTTTTTTTCTTTTCAAAAAATAAAGTTTTGGTTAAATTTAAAGAAAGAACACACACATATTTGTTAATATTTTTAAATAAAGAATATACACCTTTAGTAGGTATAATACAAAATAAATTGGTTAAATTTAAAGAAAGAACACACACATATTTGTTATTCTTTTTAATGATATTTTTTTTAAAAAAAAAGTTTTGGTTAAATTTAAAGAAAGAACACACACATATTTGTTAATATTTTTAAATAAAGAATATACACCTTTAGTAGGTATAATACAAAAAAAATGGTTAAATTTAAAGAAAGAACACACACATATTTGTTATTCTTTTTAATGATATTTTTTTCTTTTCAAAAAATAAAGTTTTGGTTAAATTTAAAGAAAGAACACACACATATTTGTTAATATTTTTAAATAAAGAATAGACACCTTTAGTAGGTATAATACAAAAAAAATTGGTTAAATTTAAAGAAAGAACACACATATTTGTTATTCTTTTTAATGATATTTTTTTCTTTTCAAAAAATAAAGTTTTGGTTAAATTTAAAGAAAGAACACACACATATTTGTTAATATTTTTAAATAAAGAATATACACCTTTAGTAGGTATAATACAAAAAAAAATTGGTTAAATTTAAAGAAAGAACACACACATATTTGTTATTCTTTTTTATGATATTTTTTTCTTTTCAAAAAAAAAAGTTTTGGTTAAATTTAAAGAAAGAACACACACATATTTGTTAATATTTTTAAATAAAGAATAGACATCTTTAGTATGTATAATACTAAAATTCATATGCTGCCACACTTTTGAATTTCTGCACAGGAGTTCTGTGGCGCATCTGTGGCGCACGCCGCTGGATGCGCCACACAAATGACTCCTTCAATTTTTTGTGCCGGGGCCCACCCTTATTTCTGTGGCGCATAGGTGCAGCTGCGCCACAGAAACAAAATTGTTTGTGGCGCATCCGTAGCCATGCGCCACAGAAAAGGTGTGGTAGGATGCAATACAGCCGTGGGTTGTGGGGCCCACTCGTTTTCTGTGGCGCATGTACACTCGTGCGCCACAGAATAACACATTTCAGTGGCGCACCTCTTATATATGCGCCACAAAAAGGAAAGTATTTCTGTGGCGCACCTACAGAGATGCGCCACAGAATATATTCTGTGGCGCACGTTAATTTTGGTGCGCCACAGAATAGCTATCCACCTATAGCTAGTTTCCTAGTAGTGTAAGTAGTAATTGCAATCTGAAATAAAAATGGCAGCAAGCAAACATGTAGCAGAACTTGTTGTAAACGGTGTTTCAATGCTTAGAAACAAGGCCTAGGGATCATACTTTCACCAGTGGTCACTCTCAACAATGCAATTATAATTGAATATAAATATAAGCACTTCAATATACTACTCCGAAGTATTCTCCGGCTGGATAACGAACACTAATTCATTGTGTAGGAATGCAAAAGCACACCTCAAACATATATTCCCAAGTACTAATGAATACCCCACACTGGACCATGAGCATTCATAGGAGGTACTAACACACCACAATTTCATAGAGACATCCAACTCAAATAATAAATCAGTGAACAAGTATCTTGTGAAATATAGCCTAAAGACCCACAAGGTGCACACACAGTCACCTTTACACACGTGGGATAAGGAGTCTCCGGAGATCACATAAATAAAGCCCACTTGAGTAACATAACAACATCTAGATTGCAAAGCTCATGATCACATATAGATCACATCATGAGAGATAGAGATATAGACCACATGGCTACCGGTACGGCCCTCAGCCCCGAGGGAGAACTACTCCCTCCTCATCATGGGAGTCAGCAACGGCGATGGAGATGGTGGCGGAGTCGATGGAGATGGCTCCGGGGGCACTTCCCCGTCCCGGCAGGGTGCCGGAACAGAGACTTCTGTCCCCCGAAACTTGTCGGCGATGGCGGCGGCGCTGCAGATGTTTCTTTGGAATATGACGGGGTCCGTCTAGGTTTTATGCGTCGGGGGCAATATATAGGCGAAAGGGCGGCGTCGGAGGGCTCCCGTGGGCCCCACACCACCTGGTGGCGCGGCAGGCATGGGTCCCGCGCCACCCTATGGTGTGGCCGGCCCACGGCCCTCCAGGTCCTCTCCTTCGGGCTCCGTTTAGTCCATTGAATTATAAGACTGCTGCTTTTTGTCCCGTCCAATTCCGAGAATATTTCCTTAAGTACTTTTCTGAAACGGGAAAACAGCAGAAAACAGGAACTGGCACTGTGGCATCTTGTTAATAGGTTAGTTCCAGAAAATGCATAAAAATGCTATAAGATGTAAACAAAACATGTAGCAAATGGTATGAAAACAAGCATGGATCATAAGAAATTATAGATACGTTGGAGACGTATCAGCATCCCCAAGCTTAGTTCTACTCGTCCTCGAGTAGGTAAAACGATAACAAATAATTTCTTAGGAGACATGCTAACTCACAATCTAGATCAACATAGCAATGCAAAGCACATGATGTGAATAAGGTGATCCAAAACAGTTGTCTATAGTTGACATTAAGCAAACAATGATTAACAAATGCTAGCTAAAAGAAGCTAGAACTTTTCATGAATCAGCGTGTTGGAGACAAGGAACCATACATAAGGTTTAGAAAGAAGGATAGTAAATTGTGTCTCCAATGTAAAATGTCAATCAATCTTCAAAGCATCAAATTCGGTCAATAATAGAAATAGCCAAGCTCAAGTCAAGTGTCCTTAATCCATCCACTTAACTTATCAACTGTTATGTAGTCCACTCAACTAATACAAGCAAGAAGAAGGCTTGGCACCACGAGGTTATGGCAAAGAGAATAATAATGGGAAAATTTTGTTTTTGCCACTCTAGTTTTTGCCCGTTTTGCTTTTGCCACTCTAAATTCTGCCATTTTGCTTTTGCCACTGCAGTTCTTGGTAATACATCGCTTATGCCCCTTCCGTTAGTCAGCTGTGAAACTGAGATAACGTTGATGTGAAAAGACCATCGTACCCATGGCTAACCATTTTATTTTAGACTTTGTAATTTTCGCCCATTTCTCTTTTGCCACGGTTAGGTAGCAGATTTTGAAGAAAAAAAAAGGATTGGTTACATGTATGCTTAGGAAAACAATCTGTAACGTGAAAAATTCGATTTTTTGGCATGTAACTCAAATTTTTAATCTGTGACATGCTCAATTTTCAACCATGACAGCAGAATAATAATATAGCCATGTTCACAAGATGCTTCACAATAATGATCAAAAGCTCACAGCGAAGCAGTTTTCCTCATTTTAATCAAAAGACAATGTTCACATGACATCCACACAGCCATGCTCACAAGATTACATCACTTCAAACAGCCAAGTTTAGAGCAGCTCTAAACAAAAGAATGGATCCATGCTAAGAAGCACATGTGACATCCAAATGCAGTTTCTTCTTGCTTCTAGTGTTGGTGGTAGGAGGGAGTTTCTTGCCTAACTTGCTTCTGGTGTTGCTTGCTGGGCTATCAGGTGCAGCAGTAGTCCCCTTCCTAGCTTTTGCAGGTATTGGAGAACCTAGTGGCAGGGGAGGAGGGCAGTTTGCAACACTTGTTGTGGTAGACTTGGCCTTCTTACCGCCCCCCCGTCCTTTCTTCTTGCTTGTAGCAGTATTTTTTGAGCTGAAAAGGAAGTAACAGTAAGTGCTAAACTTTAAGAATACAACAAGTGAAGAAAAAAAAGCTACAAGAATTACCTTGCAGATTGTGGAGTTGTGATGGATTGTTGTAGATGTGCGTCAGCAGCTAACTCTTGGGTTATGTCAACATCTTCTAGGTTTGTATCAATGTCTATAGGATCAACATTTTTCCTCTTCCTGTTCCTAGGTTTGCCCTGAGGGTATAGCTTAGGACATGTCTTCATCATGTGGCCATATTCCTTGCATTCTTTGAACTTGTGTCTCTTCCTGGATATGCTCTCATGAGCTGGCTTTATCCTCTTCTCCCTAGGTCTACCAGAAGATTTTTTTAGCACGGGAGGGAACAAATGGAAGCCCACATCAACTTCTGGCCACTACTTCTTGTCAGTCATGGTTGGCACTCTTGTTTTGTATGCATTTCTGAAGTGCTGAACTAAGTAATAGTCATGGACATAGTGTTCTATTTTGTGGCCTCCTCTCATACTTGTGATGAAAGCTATGGCATGAAGACAAGGCAAACCACTTATTTGCCATCTTCTACAAGAGCATTCCCACTTTTCCAAGTCAACTGTGTGTCTCCAACTATAGCCATGAATTCTCGCTGCCACCTTAGCTATGAAGTCAGAACTCCTAGAGAGTGAATCCAGCACTATCCCCCTTGACCGGTTGTTCATCATATTGCTAACACTTGGCAATATTTTTTTGCCTGCAAATTTTGTAGCTATTCTAGCTCTCTTGCTCCACCGAACCATTATCCACTGCCTCATACTGTCTAAAAGGTCAAGAACAGGCAAACCCCTCAATTTCCTGATCATAGAGTTGAATGATTCAGCAATATTGTTCATAACATAGTCACATTTACATGCTGCTGAAAATTTACTTCTGCTCCATAAGTTAGGATGCCAAGTCTTCAGATATTCTATGGCTGCTGGACTGGCTTCCTCGACAGCCCTCATATGGTGCTCGTATTTGGCAGGGGAGTAAGTGTATGCTGCTGGCCACATGTTCTTCTCAAAGACCTCACCATGGAATTTCTTTCTGAAATTGATTATCATGTGCCTAAAGCACTCTCTATGCTCAGCTTGCGGAAACACTTTATGCACCGCTGTTTCCAGCCCCTTGCATGCATCTGTACATATGACTAAGCCTTCAGGTGTACCAATAGCTGATTTGAGCTTATTCATGAACCAATCCCAATTCTCAGAAGTTTCAGAATCAAACACAGCATAGGCTACTGGATATAACCAACTATGGCCATCAACACCACAAGCAATTGCAAGTTGTCCTTTCCATTTTCCATATAAGGCAGTTGCATCAACGCTCAAATAAGGTCTACAACCAGTTACAAATCCGTCAATGCAGGCCCTAAGGCACACAAATGCCCTACTAAAACGCTTCACCCCATCAACCTCCGAGTGATTGATCTCAACAATGCTTGTTGGACACCTTCTTAGAAGCTCAGCTTGGAAGTTGTACATGATCTGGAAGCTATCCTCCCACTTCCCAAATATCTGCTCAAGAGCTATGCGCCTACCTGCAAACACTCTCTGGTAGTGAATCTCCACGTGATACTTCTCAAAAAGCTTTTTTTGCAAGGCAGTGGCAGTGAGAGTAGGATCAGTCTTCAACCAATCTATCACTTGGGCAGCAATCCATTTCCTCTTAGCAGCTTTTACCTTGTCATCTCTTCTCTTGCTCTGACACTTATGTTTCACAGGTTTGTTCCTTACCTGAACTGTACATCCGTCGGATAACACGTGTCCATTGATACGCCACTTGCATCTCCTTCCACCGACACATTTCACCCTCACTCTTTTTTTATCGCTCTTGATAGTTTTGTAACTGAATTCACCTTTGACTGCATGTGTACACAGAGCAACTCTGAACTCTTCCATGGATGGAAATAAGGAACCTTTTGTGAAAGAGGGGTTATCTTTATCATAATGCACCACTGGTATATCTTCTGGAACAGCTCCATCACTATCCTCCGCATCAGTTATATCCTCCTCCTCCTCCTCCTCCTCACTCCGCTCAAGCACTTCCTCCTCCTCGGTGTCCTCGTCACTGTCCTCCTCAACATCCAAAGGACCATGTTGATCAGTTTCATTTGCAGACCCATCCTCCTCATCCTCATCATCAGAATACATGGTAAACTCCTCATCCATACCTACATGGTGATCTTCATCATACTCATGTTGTTGTTGAGAGTTCTGTGTTAAGTCTTCAACAATAGGCTTCGGCTCCTTTTTCTTCAATGGAGAAACAGGTGGTATTGGTTCAATGAGAGTGTTCACAAACTGATCCTCCTCGCCCTTCTTGCAAAATTGAACTAGTATCTTGATGTGCTTGCCATCTTCATTACTATCAAACATGTTCACCACATTATCATCGCTCCGAACCAGCACAAAGAACTTCTCAGAGTGGTTCCACCATGAAAAAACAATACTCTCTTCGATGCTCCATGGCCATTCATCACGCAAGAAACTAACAAATTGCTCATAACTATCCTTCCTTCCTATGTTAGTTTCCCAACTCCAAGCTGACACAGTGGTGAATTCGCCAAGTGCATCGGTGTAAGAGCGTGCAGCATATGTCACAGTCAATTTGTACAGAGCCAAATTGGGCCTACATTTACATAGAAATAAAATTCAAACTCTAGAATAAAAAATTCCCTCAAAATAGAAAGAAAACTAGACAAATAGCTACAGGTGCTGCAGTATACTTACGATTCAAGGGGAGCTGCGGGGAGGATTGAGACAGAGAAGATACTTGCTGGAAGGGTAGCAGCGGAGCCGGCGCATCCTCCCTCTTCCATCTGGGTGCAATTTCCTCCCTCCTCCATCTGCATTCATGCCATGGCGATGGCGGAGCAGCTCGGAGCCATGGCGATGGCGGAGCAGCTCGGAGCCATGGCGGCGACGGACCAGATGGGAGGGTGGAGCTCGGGGGCGGGTGGGTTGGAGGTCGCGGCGGAGCAGTAGGCTGGGTGGAGCCGCGGGGGCGGGTGGAGCTGCGGCCGCGGGAGCCGTCGCCGGCGGCGTTCTAGGTTTCGTCGCGTCTTGGACTCTGGGTGGAGCTGCGGGGAGGATTGAGACAGAGAAGATCCTTTGGGTCTGGTCGGTGCAAAGTTTAGGGATTTTGCCATCTAATTTTAGCTGGGCCCACATACTGACAAACAATTTTTTGATTAATTGGTCTGCTGAACGGTCAACTAACAGAAGACTAACGGAAGGGGCATAAGTGATGTATTACCAAGAACTGCAGTGGCAAAAACAAAATGGCAGAATTTAGAGTGGCAAAAGCAAAACGGGCAAAAACTAGAGTGGCAAAAACAAAATTTTCCCAATAATAATGGGGGTTTGGAAGGCCAAAAAGAAATGCTCAAACAGTGGAAGAGGTAACCACAAGACAAGAGGAAGTCCCGTAGTAGACACTGAATGAGGAGTAGTGATTGCCATGCAACGGATGCACATAGAGCTATATGAATGGAATCTCTCCAATGGAACTAGTGGGGGTGCATCCAACTTGCTTGCTCATGAAGACCTAGAGCTCACTTGAGGAGGCTCATCGTTGGAATATACAAGCCAAGTTCTATAACGTTTGGTCCCCACATAGTTATACTAATGAAGCATGAAAACTCACTATAATGATGTAGGTGCTACTAGCACAAGTGTGGAATAAAAGGATAGTAGTGTTGCCCCCTCTCTCATTTTATATTCTTTTTTTCTTTTTCTCTTTTTTGCTTTTTGCTTTTTGAGGCCTTTGTGGCTCTTTTATATTTTTCTCTCATTGGTCTCTTTTGGACTCTTTTGATTGGTCACTTTGGACTCTTTTCAATATGCTCACAGGTAGAGGCAACACTCTATTTTACAAGATGATCATCACACTTTTTTGGTGTACTCAAAACTCAAAGACTAATACATGGTGTATGGTGGATATGCATGATCGAGCGTAGTGTGGAAAAGATGTAAAACATGTTGAAAACCACGCATCACACTAACTCAAATGGTCAAGCAATACTATATGGTAATGAAGTAAAAATGACATAAAGTCATGTAATGTAAATGATGGATGTTGCATGGCAATGTATCTCGGAACAGCTATGAAAATGCTGTGATAGGTAGATATGGTGGCTGTTTTGAGGAAGATAGTTGGCTTATGTGTAGGAGAACAAGATGAAGATCTCCCACGGGGTTGGATGTACTTGTGAAGTATGCACCAATCTCAATGTGAAAAAGGGCAATGCAAAGTACCGAAGAGGCTAGCAAAATATGGAGGTGGAAATGCCCAAAACCAAAAACTCACATAGCATGTCGTATATTGCAAACAACTAACAGTATCAAAGTTTTACAAATGGTTAGAGACACCCCGAGAGGGATCGTGGCGGCGACACAAGTGCCCCGTTGGCTTCCCCGACCGTTGCAGTAACTATACCATTAGAAACTTCTTTTCAACTAAGAGGAAATCACGACACTAAAGCACTATTGACTTAAGTTGTTTTTAGTTCAGAAAAGTACGGCTCCACGCTCTACTAACACATCTTCACTAATCAGCTCTTAACAACATTAACCAACATATTTTAACCATTAGTTATTTTAATACCTCAAAACAATTGAAGAGGAGCAAGTTATCTACACAATGGTCTACAAGACTATGCAGCTTTTCTCTATTTCATACCACTATCACAAGCATAGCATTTTTCAATCTAACACATCAACCAAGCAACTAAAACAACTCTCTAACAAATAAGAGTGAAATACAAGAGAGCTTAACACAAAGAACTAGCAGCTCTAAACAAGATAACATGCTAAAAGCGAGAGCTTACTAGAAAACAAACAGTAACTAAGAATACTCAACAAATATAAGCGAAGCACAAGAGTATTCATATGAAAAAGCGGAGCGTGTCTCTCTCCCACACAAGAATGCTAGGATCCAACTTATTAAGCAAACTAAAACACACACTCAAAATAAAAACAGACGCTCCAAGCAAAATACATAAGATGTAGTGGAATAAAAATATAGTATCACTAGAGATGACCTGATAGTTTTGTCGATGAAGAAGGGGATGCCTTGGGCATCCCCAAGCTTAGATGCTTGAGTCTTCTTGAATTTGCTGGGGATGACCCACCGGGGCATCCCCAAGCTTAGGCTTTTCACTCTTCTTGATCTCATCATATCGTCCCTTTTGCTTACTTGAAAACTTCCACCACATCAAACTCAAAGTAATTCTCATTAGAGGGTTAGTGCATAAACCAAAAATTCACAAGTTCTACTGTGACACAAGCACACCTTAATGCATTATAACATTAGCTACAGCCAATGATGCTCAAAGAATCAAAAAGATCCAAATAAACATCGCAAAAGAAGCAATGCACAATAAAAGGCAGAATCTGTCAAAATCTGAACAGTCTGTAAAGACGAATTTTTTCGAGGTACTAGAGTTGCTCAAATCGAAAATCACTGAACTAGAAAAAGTTTCATACATATATGAAGATTCAGCACACAAAATCTCAAAGCATTTCGTCGCTTCTGGAATAAATGACGAATTTAACGGTGACAGACAGAAATCTGTTTTCTGTGCAGAAATCCAAATATAGCAAAAACTTTCTACTAGAGACCTTACTTGGCACAACATTGCAAGAAAATAAAGATACAAAGAAGTTGCTACAGAAGTAAACAAACTTGTTGACTCAAATAAAAGAAAAGATACTGAAAATAAAATGATGGGTTGTCTCCCATAAGCGCTTTTCTTTAAAGCCTTTTAGCTAGGCATGGTAATTTTGATGATGCTCACATAAAAATGAGAGTTGGAGCACAATAAGGGAGCATCAAGAAGCAACTATAAAACTCATTTAAGTCTAACCCACTTCCTATGCATTGGAATCTTGTAAGTAAATAAATCCATGAAGCATAAATTGACTAGCATAGGAAGACAAAATAGGTGCAACTTCAAAAATTTCAACAAAAGGAGAGGAGATTCAATGTTATTGTGATATATGAAACCATGTCTCCCTTTTTCATAAAAACTTTCAGTAGCATCATTGATAAATTCTACAATATAACCATCACATAAAAAATTCTTATCATGAGCCATATGCATAAAATTATTACTCCCCACATAAGCATAGTCATTCTTATTAATTGTAGTGGAAGAAAATTCAACAAAATAGCTATCATTATTATTCTCATCACCATAATCATCAAATATAGGAGGCATATTGAAATCATAATTAATTTTCTCCTCAATAGTAGGTGGACTGAAAATATCATATTCATCATTGTAATCATCATATATAGGAGGCATTGTATCATCAAAGTAAATTTTCTCCTCAAAGCTTGGGGGACTAAAAAGTTCATTTTCATAAAAACTAGCTTCCCCAAGCTTAGACTTTTCCATAGCATTAGCAATAATGGTGTTCAAAGAATTCATACTAATAACATTACTACCACTATTATGCAAACAAGCTTCCATAGGTTTTTTAATTTTCTCTTCAAAAGCATCATGTCCTAATTCAATATAAAGTTCATAAAGATCTCTAATTTTTTTGTTATTTTCCATTAAGCCTAACTAGTGAAATTAAAAACAAGAAACAAAAAGATATAATTGCAGAATCTAAAGGGAATAACTTTGAGCACTCACACGGCGTCAGAAAATAGCTTCGTTGCCGGATAGCTTCTTTGCTGGAGTGTGAGTGCCGCTTACCTTACCTCCCCGGCAACGGCGCCAGAAAATAGCTTGATGTCTACACACGCTTCTATTCTTGTAGACAGTGTTGGGCCTCCAAGAGCAGAGGTTTGTAGAACAGCAGCAAGTTTCCCTTAAGTGAATCACCCAAGGTTTATCGAACTCAGGGAGGTAGAGGTCAAAGGTATCCCTCTCAAACAACCCTGCAATCACAATACAAAAAGTCTCTTGTGTCCCCAACACACCCAATACACTTGTCAGATGTATAGGTGCACTAGTTCGGCGAAGAGATAGTGAAATACAAGTAATATGGATGATTATAAGTAGTAATTGCAATCTGAAATAAAAATGGCAGCAAGCAAACATGTAGCAGAACTTGTTGTAAACGGTGTTTCAATGCTTAGAAACAAGGCCTAGGGATCATACTTTCACCAGTGGTCACTCTCAACAATGCAATCATAATTGAATATAAATATAAGCACTTCAATATACTACTCCGAAGTATTCTCCGGCTGGATAACGAACACTAATTCATTGTGTAGGAATGCAAAAGCACGCCTCAAACATATATTCCCAAGTACTAATGAATACCCCACACCGGACCATGAGCATTCATAGGAGGTACTAACACACCACAATTTCATAGAGACATCCAACTCAAATAATAAATCAGTGAACAAGTATCTTGTGAAATATAGCCTAAAGACCCACACGGTGCACACACAGTCACCTTTACACACGTGGGACAAGGAGTCTCCGGAGATCACATAAATAAAGCCCACTTGAGTAACATAACAACATCTAGATTGCAAAGCTCATGATCACATATAGATCACATCATGGGAGAGAGAGATATAGACCACATGGCTACCGGTACGGCCCTCAGCCCCGAGGGAGAACTACTCCCTCCTCATCATGGGAGTCAGCAACGGCGATGGAGATGGTGGCGGAGTCGATGGAGATGGCTCCGGGGGCACTTCCCCGTCCCGGCAGGGTGCCGGAACAGAGACTTCTGTCCCCCGAAACTTGTCGGTGATGGCGGCGGTGCTGCAGATGTTTCTTTGGAATATGACGGGGTCCGTCTAGGTTTTATGCGTCGGGGGCAATATATAGGCGAAAGGGCAGCGTCGGAGGGCTCCCGTGGTCCCCACACCACCTGGTGGCGCGGCAGGCATGGGTCCCGCGCCACCCTATGGTGTGGCCGGCCCACGGCCCTCCAGGTCCTCTCCTTCGGGCTCCGTGTAGTCCATTGAATTATAAGACTGCTGCTTTTTGTCCCGTCCAATTCCGAGAATATTTCCTCAAGTACTTTTCTGAAACGGGAAAACAGCAGAAAACAGGAACTGGCACTGTTGCATCTTGTTAATAGGTTAGTTCCAGAAAATGCATAAAAATACTATAAGATGTAAACAAAACATGTAGCAAATGGTATGAAAACAAGCATGGATCATAAGAAATTATAGATACGTTGGAGACGTATCAATCAGCAACTATTATTTACTTACGCTCATTTTAGACATCTTTCTCGGACTCATGTGGACCAAGTTTGGGTATGGATAGTGTAGTACTACAGGTATGTAATATATTAGGCACTTCAACGTTTTGGTCTCTAATTTGTGAGTGACTGTGGTTTTACTGCCGTACATAATTGGCATATAGTTTTCTCGATGGATGCCATAGCATTCTAGCAGTGAACTTGATTAAACCCGACAAGCTGGCCTCAACCACACAAATATTGTGTTCTCTTTCTCTATTTGTCCTGGTAAAAGTTCATGTTTCTTATTTCAATTTTCCTTACACACAACGAGTGGACACTTGAACTACTCCGGATGGTTGCGAAAGGGCGATCCCAAAGTGTGGTGGTATATAACATTTATTCATGGCTTCATTAAGGAAGCGCAAGTAGGCAAGCTATGTAACCTGTCCATGAATGATGCAGCAATGGGCTGCGCTCATGTATTAAAACGATACAACCATGCTCTTTGAATTTCACTTATGTTTTTACTCTTATTTCCTTCCGAGTAGCCATATTGTTTTCATTAAGGTTTGCTTACACATTGATCTAGAGGTGAGTTCAATGTTACAGGGTTCACTTTACCCAAAGTTAACCCATATGTTTACCTCTCTGTACTTAATGAAAAATTACAATCATTCTATTTTTCAAACAGAAGGGCACGGCAACACGAGTGCCATCATAGCATTTCAAATTTCCTTCTATATATTAAGAGTATTTTTGTAAAATGGCCAAGATACTTTATTAAAGTAATTAAATTGACTCAAAATACACTTCAATCTTTTACTTATTTTAAATATATCAACCTTTTCAATTAAATTTAAAATAAATTTATCAATTCTTGACATAATACAGTCCTAAAAGACGGGTGCAGCAATTTATCAATTATTGACATAATAAAGTCATAATAGACAGGCGCGGCAACGCGCGCCTTACATGATCTAGTGTGTTTTAAGTAAACACACAAGGGTTGCAATCAAGGAAGAAAATAGCGTCAGCCTTAAAATATGCTATTAGCATGCTATACCGCGCTATAGTGTGCTATTAGCGAGACATTTTACACTAATCTATTTGGCAAGACAACTCTCAAAACGCTATAGCGTGCTATTTTTTTTCATGGTTGCAGTGCGTGAAAAAAACGAGTTCAGACCATGGGGAGGAGGTAGTACTATCCTACCCTTGTTTGTGGTGTATAGTATTGATTATACATCATATGTGGATTGTAGTGTTCAGTTCTCAAGGTTGTTGTACGTGTGTATGAGAGGTGTTGTCTTGTCCCCATGGGGTGATCCCTGCCCCACCTTTATATAGGTGGATGAGGGTAGGGCTACAAGTGCCCGGATAGGTTTACATAACCCTAGTCAGCTACAACTAGTGTATGGGTAGCTCTATGTGTCTGTCGTATTCTTCAAGTAGATGAGCCTCCATGTATAGTAGTCGGAATCCGATTAGTCGGGCCGGTCCACCATATGCTCAATGGGTTGGCTTTGACCTCCTTGACGATACATGTGTGACATGTTATCGTTAGTATCCCTTGATTAGTGGATTCTACACTCATTTTGGTCCTCTTTAAATTGTATATTATTTAATATTACTTTAATTATCTCTTCAAACGGCTCGCTAATCACTAATAAATGCAAGGATATGCAGATCTTCTTGTTTGTTTTATTCCTTGCAAGAAAAATAGACATAGAGGAATTCTGAGCATATATGGTAAATATAAGGAGAGAAGAAATTTCAATCAAAGGAAAGCGACCACCCCGTTGACACACGAAGGGCGGTGCGTGGTATGATTGGGACCGCACATACCGGTAATCGTACCGCACGACGACGCTTATATGATGTCGGTACTAACGAGTGAAGGCCCCAACAAACATTTCGCTCTAGAAGAACCCCACAACACTATTGGAGGCGCAACCAGCAACAACGATATGAAAGAACATAAGATGCTCACATAAGATCAAGTCGCCTCACCAAACACATCATCACCGTAGCCATTTCTTTTAGATTAGATCATACTACTTGCAATATCGATTCCATCACGATCGGCGGTATTGTAATACTTTCAATCATTCATCTTTAAGAACACCTTTACATAATGTGATACGTTGTAGATGTATCTATGAACTTTGTAATTTATTATGTTAGTATCTCACATATTTGCATCATATCATGGGTTTACACCATTAGTTTTTACTTTTATTTAGGAATTTCCCACTAAATTCCTTATTTGGTTATAACTCTAGAAACAGTAAAACCTATATATGTATTTTTATGTTTTAGTGCCCTTGTGGAATCCAATTGGACCTTTTGCATCTGTTGGAAATGGAGGAGGTGCAATGGATGCAACTTTCACGTGCTAGTTGGCTGAAGGACGGTGAAAGAAGCACGACGTACTTCCACAATTATGCCTCGGCTAGGCGGAAGAATACTTTCATTAATTAAGAAATAAAGAAATGAACAAGAGGGTGTGACGGAAGCGTACGGATAATTTAATTATGCATATCAAGAGCTATTTCATTCATCTGTTTACCTCTGAAGTTTATGGTATATATGAGGATGTCCTAGCCAATGTACTGCTTAAAACAAATGACCATATGAATAGGATGCTACTGAAGTTTTTCCCTTAAAAAAAAGTTTCCCTGCTAACAAAAGGATGCTACTGAAACCTCTCATCAGAGGATATCCTGAAAGCAGTATTTAGCACTAGAGGATATCCCGAAAGCAGTATTTAGCACTGGGGATTTAAAGCTACCGGACTGGATGGCCTATATGCAAATATTCTTACTTTTTTGTATACTAAAAATAACTAGAATAATTGCTAGAAATTATAAGAAAAACACATACTCCCTCCATTCCTAATTATTTTAGCCTTTTTCTGATCCGCATGTATCTAGACACGTTTCAGTGTGTCTATTCACTCATTTTAGTTTATATCTAGTCAATACTTAAAAAATAAACATGTTATAATTAGGAACGGAGGTAAAAAGAAAATATTACGGGTGCGCGTGTGCAAGGCATTGACGGGCACAACCGAAAAAACCCGGACAAGAGCAAGACATTGGTGACAACTATACACAAGCGACATCGGGATATCGGTGACAATATCACATAAGAGCGGAATAAGGATGGCTCGAATGGTACGCGTTATTCACTCACTTATTGGAATGTGGGTGTGTTGTTTATAATTTATGTCGATTCGTCGACTAGTGGGGTCCTTGTATCCCTTATATCCGGTTTTCGTTCGGTTTCAGCACTTAATAAACTGGACAACTCACTTCTTGTCATGAAATAGAAAAGAGATCATGGCCGGTTTCACAAAAATAAAAACTAGTCTTACGGACACTAAAGGATAAAGAAAACCACAAACAGCAGCTTATGGGACCGGTTTTCTCTTTAGGAAGCTTTTGGAACCATATTAGCTAAAACGACAAGCTAATACTTCATCTTGGCCAGCATACATGCAGCTAGGCCACGTAAGAGACCTATAATACTCAGCCACGTTGCTGTCCGTCGCGATAAAATCGTGCTAATATCGAGGAGACCGCGATATTCTCGTCGGTCAAAGATACGGCGAAGCCGAGGCATCAAATGACCACGGTCAGCAGATGACACGTGCAGAAATAAGATGGTATAAAATAATTCAGAAAGGCCGACTTGTTTCAAAGACGGGTCCTTAGCGATATGACATAAAAGGGTTCTCCATCTTAGCCGACTCGTGAAAAGTCATAGCAACCAGGCCAACCAGAGAGTGGGGGTCGAGAGTGGCGGACTTGAGTAAGGGAAAAGAGGAGACTCGTTTCACTAGTTCGTTGTTATATGCAGGAATTCATCTTGGAGCTAGCAGCAGGCGACTTACGGATTATGAACTCCAAAGAAGAAGTCGGAAAAGGGAGTCAGATGAATATGCCAAGACTGCGCCCAAGATAAATTTAGGGGCTACTGTTGGGGGGATACTTTACAGGTAGGCCCATGAAGCCGGAAAGTGGACCCGCCAAGATCAACAAGGCACAAGCCGGGTTACACTTCAAGCAACGTGGGCTGGGCTAGGAGCAAGCCGGCAAGCCCGCCACGAGTTAGCTAAAGGAAAGGACTCGATAAAGCTGGAGTCTCAATACAACCCGGAGTACCAACTTGGAAGGCAAGAACCTAGAGTAGGACTCCGTGTTCGTGTGTAACTCGGCGTAGTCTTCACGTCCAAGGATCCGACCGCCTTTATAAGGGGGGTCCTGGACCTTAGATCTATAGCCGATACTCGAGTTAGCGAGATCGGAACCTTGTAATCGATATCAACACCAAGTAATAAAGAGCAAGCAGGAAGTAGGTCTTTACCTCCATCGAGAGCGGCCGAACCTGGGCAAATCCTTATCCCACGTCGAGATTAACCAGCTCCCGTACTTCTAGTCACAATGACCTCACAACTTAGCTTTCCGGAGGAAGTACTTGCCGTGACAACCCCACGACAGGCCCCCTGCAGCTCTCCTTTTGGCACCGTCTTTGTTTCTTCGTAAAAATAATTCATGTAAATTTGCAGCTGATTCCAAGAAACTTCCCCGAACAACTTTTCTGAAAACAAAAAGACATCAGAAAACAGGAACTGACATTGCGCATCTTGTCAATAGGTTAGTTCTACGAAACATGCCAAAATGATATAAAAATATTATAAAAAACATGTGGCAATGATATATAATCAAGCATGGAACATGAAAAATTATAAATACATCGGAGACGTATCAGTTAGTAGGTTGGTAACTTTTTGGTCAAAAAAATATTGTCGGAACATATCAAGATGTGATATAGTTTTAAAGATGTCGACGTGACTAGTCTAACGGTGAAAACGAATCCTAAATTGGATAAACGGTTGACCTAAAAAACATTTTGAATTTTCTAATTTTGCATTTAATGCATCATCTATTGTGTTTTTTAGTGCATGCATGGGAGCGAACCAGTGCTCGCGCATGAGTGTGGGTCGGTAATAAAAACATAAATTATCTTAACGCCCTATGGATTTGCCAAATGTACTTATACATAGTCGCGTCCTTCTTTTTTATGCTTCTATTTCTGTTCCGTTTTTCTGGTTTTTTTTATTTTGAAAATGTTCAGAAAAATTCACATTTCGAGAATATTCAGATTAAATTTTTTCAGATTTCAAAAAAAATCTTCACGAACCATTTTCAAATTCATGAGCCAATTTTCAAATTCATTAACATTTTTTCATGAAACATTTTCAAATTGACGAACCATTTTCAAATTCATGACAATGGTTCAGATTTTAGAAAACGATTAGATTTGAAAAACTTTCAATTTTTTAGTAATCTGTGAACAAGTTTTATTTTACCAAAAAAAAATCAAAATTACGAGGTTTTCTCTGAACCAGCAGAAGAAAAACGGAACGAAAAATAGTTATGAAAGGCAGTGCGTGCAAGTAGACTGGGCCGGCCCAAATATTCCTTCTTCTGGTACCTCTTATTTTCAGGCTTTCCGTGCCGGGCGACGGCCCGAAGAGCTAGATCAATCATCCGCTTGACGCCACGTTGGGCTAGAGATCGTCTCGATCTACTGGGCCGGACAGAGAGACATATATAAACACTCGTGCGTCTTGAAAACCCTAGCTGGTATCGTTTTGCCTTCCCATAATATATATAAACGAGAGGGAGCGGCGGCGGCGGCGGCGGGTGGGGAGAAGAAAAGGACGATGGAGGGTGGTGAGCACCCTGAGATGGCGGGGGAGCTCTTTCATGTCGTGGTGCGCATTGATCGGATTCTCCGACTGTTGGATGTTCGTCAAAAGTCTATTACCGTCACCACCGTGATTGATCGGTTTTTTTCCCGCTGGTTCGTGGCTGACTCACGACGTACTGCAATCACCGTTAGGTCTTTATAATACGAGCTATGATTAGGAAAGTGTTTGAGCTAGTTAGTTTCCCAGTCGTAGTACGTGAGTAGGTTTCAAACGTGTGTGTCTAGTAGTTGGAGTTTGACTCGAGTTAGGATACTAGGCTAGTCCATGTACGAGTCGTATGGTCAGGTCAACCTGGCCGGGTATATTTATACCTATCAGGTTGGGTGAGGTTTTTAACCCGTGAGATTTGAGATAAAGAGAAAAAAATAGAGGGTGCGACACGCGCCTAAAGAAGACTCGTGCGTTGTGAGGGTGGTGAGGACCCTGCGATGGCGGCAGAGCTCTATGATGTCGCGGTGTGCATGGAGCAGGTTCTCTGCCAGTTCGATCTTCCTGAGAAGACTATCTCTCTGATCGGACGTCGGAAGTATCTGGATAATCTGTCCAAATTGAGATCGGCTATGTTCGAGTTGTTGGAGAAGGTCTTCCTTCTAGCCGATACCGATACCAAGAAGAAGATACACGCGTTGGTCAATAAAATTATTCGAAGCCGAAGTGAGGAGTCACCTGCTTCCCGGTGGATCGGCAATAAAGGGAATTCGGGAGAGACCAACAGCCAGGTTGACACGACGGTAGGGGAGTCGAAGGGAAGCAGTGTGGAGTTCGAATTGCAGCAAGCACAGGTCGATAGCGAGATTGGTGGTAAGTTCAAGAATATGCTGCTAACTATCTACAATCCGTTAGCCAGATCGGCAGAGGTGCCAAAGGGTAGCTTTGAATTGGGTTCGATCTCCTATCTGTTCGACCAGATGTGGGAATACACGGGTCAGCTTCAGCTAGTCCCACCAGCAGCAAGATTCTTAGCCACATCAATCCTTACTGATAAGATCTTGGCGAAACATGTGTCCGCCCTGCAATTGTGTTCCGAAGATATTAGTTGGCTATGTACATGGGTACCTGAATTGGCGCAGAGATTGCAGCGGATCAAAAAGGATGACGCGATGGGGAAAAAGATGAAGGATGGGGCGGAGGAGGAGCAGGAGCAGGAGGAGGAGGAGAGCAGTTTTGCTTCCTACATATGCCGCTGGGAACGAGTTTGCAGGCGCAGCAGCCGCATCAGCTTTGAAGATTCTAGTAAGTATACATAACCATACCGATTCTTCCGAAAGCATGCAGCCATACTAATCTCTTATCTATTCTTCTTGAATGGATTGCAAAAGCAAGTTCACATACGAATATGTAGATAGAACCCTTAGAAAGTGGTCGTAAGATGTTATGCTAAAAAGGAAGGAAAGGAAACATGTAGTTGATGCACTGACCTATGTGCATGTCATCTCTCAATGGAGACTGTACCAGTTATAACATTCTGTAGCTGTATAGCTTTATCAATCTATACTCAAGACCTTCCCTCTGTTACCATTGCTATTCATTTTTATCGTACTTTATTGCAGAAATGCCATCATGTCATGCCAGTTGAAATAAGACTTTATCCAAGGACCCTTCTTGCTAGCTTTAGCCCAATTCGAATCCTTTTGCAAAATGACTTGTATTAAGAAAGTTGCTGCAATACATGCATGCATGTTGGGCACACCTTTGGAGCCCTAGTAATTTCCATCTGTTCCGCATGTTACGGACCCCTGGTGGCAGCAGGGTACTTGTTGCGAGTAATCCACATTTGCTGTGGGTTCGCTGCCACGTTCTCTTAAAAAAATATGAGATTTGTAATTACTTCAATTTTCTCTATGTTGACTGTCATGTTCTTGTATTTGGTTGGCAAAAATAGATATTATAATTTCAGTATTCGTATTATAATTTCAGTATTCGTACATGTCTGTTGTCTTATTACTGTTGGCACTGATGGTCAATGTCGTGCTGCATCTCTCTAGTTAGCATGAACATGGCCTAGGATATTATTTGGGCATGTGCATAATAGCTGTTAGTTCTCTCTACTAGTAGAGGAACATGACGCGTAAGTACTAATTACCGTGCTGTAAGAATTCCTAATTTGAAATCATGATATGATTGGATATTTATGCCATGCTTTGTTATTGTTTTTTGTATTTGTTTAACTTCTGATATCGCTTCCTTATGTGTTGCCCCAGTTTGAAATTGTTTGGTAGTTCTGGTAATAGTTGTGCTAATTCTGTTGGACCATGGGTTTCTAAATATGATACACAAACAATCTATAGCCAGTTTGTACCTTTTGTACCTTGCAGATTACGTCTTCTGTTTCATGTTTGATTTCTAACACATATATTTCACTTCGCCACACATGCAGCGACATTGAGTTCAATGCTGTTCACACACTATATGCCAAGCCACCCCTCACTGTTTGCTGAAGCCACGAAGACCATGCAGATTTTCTCCATCAAAGTGACAGATCTAACATGCTTCAACTGGCCATTGGAGGTATACGGTGTGGTTGCTGCCAGGGATGTTGTGGACCATCGTCGCAACCATCTCTTCCTCCGCACTAGGGATAACTGCCAACTCCTCAGGGAAGAGGTACGCGGTATATTCCTTCTTTTTTTTTTTCTCTTGTTGCCTGTATCGTTGTTGAAAGTCAATGGCGAATGATGCTGATTGCAGGAATCTTTTTTGCACTTGACTGGCCCGTCTCGTGCAATCATGTCTACGGACACTGTTCAGATTGAAATCCAACTGAAAGTGAAGGGCAGAACGAAGTCAGAAGACAGATCACTGATAACCAAAGTTTTGTCTTGTAATGATGGTGATGCCGATCCTTTTATTACGCATTCCATCCATGGCTGCTTTTGCAGGATGGAGTTATGCTGCGGGCATCTTGATGAATCTATCCAAGCAACTATCGTTAGTGTCCGTGTCAAACAAGGACCATTATTTTCTGCGGACGGTGTCCAGATCATTTGCTCCTCAATGCCTCAAGAGCATGCCGAAGGCAAAGCTGAGCACACAACTAACCATGTTGTTTTGCTTGATAAAAAAGGTGGAACAGTGACCGTACATGAAGAGGGTTATTTGGATTTGTCGAGGCAAATTGTTTCTGTACAATTAGAAGGAAGACTGGAAGTTATGACAAAGACATTCCAAGGATCGGGTGTCATGAGGAGTGGCTGCGTTGTCTTTGAACCCAAACGCAGCAACATCAGTAAAAAAGAATGCATCGTTGGTGATTGCAAATTGGAGATAACTGTTGCTTGGTCTCTCCTTGTAGATGATGAGCAGAACATGTTGGGGATGAGCTACACGAAGCCTTGCCTAATTCCTTCCCGGTTCCCATTCATGAAACTGGTTGAAGATACGACTTGTTGAAGATGAATGACTACCTGAAGTCTAGTATTTTATATCGTATGAACTACCCCCAGCTAAAAGAACACAGTTATGTGATCAGATCCAGATGATCGATCATGCATACTCCTATGTCATCTGAAAATGTTGAGACGCAACTAAACATCGCCCATGGCGCAAAATCTCATGGCAATGCGACCACATGCACGTCGTCGTATGTCGATCATCCCGCTATGTACGAAATCCTAAAGCTCACACTAATGACCGTTTAAGATACTAAAATTCACTTCCCTACCTGCTATGTACGAAAGTAAAGCTAAACGAGTCATCGCTATTTGGGCAAAGAAAGCATAAAACATTTCTTGTTTGTGAATGAAATGATGTTGGAGCAGACTTATATAGAAACTAGCAATGTGAGTTTTTTTTTTTTTGCAGCGTACCATGTGAGTTCTCAACCACTCAAAAAATATGTTTAGTTATCACACTATCACAATACATGTATACATGGTATCTACCTGAAAACATTGTCACAATTTACAAGAAAGATCTGTACTTCCAGTGGAATCTTCACTTCACAACCCCCTCAACTTTAATTCAGTTCCCATGTACTCTAACTAGGTAGTGAAAACAAATCTTTTCATCGCTATTGGCAACGTGGAAATGGGATCGTCTATTTCTTTCTATTTTTTTAGATTTCAGTGCAAGAAATTCCAAATGTTGTAATCACAATACAAGCCCAATTGAGTTTATGCAACAGGCATGTAGATAAGGTATCGACACATATAGAGGATGCCACAAATACATCCAAAAACTGTAGATTAGTAGCTCACGGCCAAATGAAGCCCTGACCAGTAACAAAACACAACTTATTTTACATGGAGAACAAGCTAGCCAAAAAACGGCAGGGATTACAAGGTTAGCAGATTATTCATTGGCCAGCAAACTTCAATATATATTCTAATTGACACGAAATAATATTGTAAACGTTCAATTTTCTAGCAGCAATAATGCAAAAGTTTGCTAGAATTGTTCAGTGTCTCAGTAATTACTAGTCGTGCATAGGAGATTCTAAGCAGGTTTACTAAATAACACAGTATCAAGAGGTTTCTCAAATCCTGCTACAACTAATTTTCACCTGCCCAAATATCACTTCATTTAGATCTCTCATGGAAGGAGTCCTCTCTACTAAGCGCGCCTGAAATTTTGAAGTAAAAAAGAATCAAGAAATTTGCAGCATGAAAAAAACTAGGGTAGAAAGGGGAAAGAAATTTCTTAAAGAAGCCAATAGGAGCAGTACAAATTCAGCCAGAACATTATTTTTATAACCTTTACGCCTTCAGGAAAACAGAAAGAGGGCAAATCAGCCTCCCTGATTTCCTCTCCCATTCCAGGTGGATATTTGAAAAGAATCTGCAAGTAAAAAAATGCAATTTTATCAGTTGTTATATTACAGAAACCAGGGAACGAGTAGATCAGAGATGTATCAGAACCAGCAAGTGAGTCTACAGTCTAGAGGCCAAGCTCCAAGATAAATCAGTATTAAAGTTTGCAATATGTCCCAGTATAACAATTAACTAGGATATTTAACTATGCAGAGCTTACAGAACCAGATCAAGGCTTTACAACACCAAGAAACAAAGCTTACAAGATGATGACACAGATAATAAAAGTACACATGCAGCCTTCCTATGAACTTGAAATGAAATTTGTGGGAAGGAGAAATTCAGATTGTTACTCTGAAATTTGTTCAAATGATCAGAAATTCATTCAAATCATGATTCTCACTCCTATAAAGAGAATTAACTATGGTATTCAGAGCCACACAACCACACCAGTTTGGCACTCAACTGAGAACACCCTCCTTCCCACCAAAACGGAATAGCCACTGACCATATATCATGAATGCATTTACTCTAAATAAAATGCCCACAAACTGTATTCATTAAAAAATTGCAGTACATTAAGTTTTTTAAAACAAAAGTTATTGCATGTTTTTTTGGTTGCTGCAGATAGTCCGGGTGCTCTGCAAGATTTTTCATGCTACATCAAAAAAATACATATAACTAAGACAATCACTCAAAATAAACATGTTAGCATTGATACATTTGCATGCATTATGAATAAATGTAGTTATAACTGATTATTACCCAAACGTTGGGGAAAATTAATATGTACGCTATTGTTAGGCTGTGAGTAAATAAACTTGTGGATGGATGAACAGTGGTCGTTAAAATGCAAATATGACATGATCCATCAAAATAACCTATATGATCAAAGCACTTCTCTTACTATTAAGCCAACCTAATCAAGTCACAAACTTACCCACTGCATTTTAGCTTAACATGTAATGTACACAAAACCAGAAGATAACTACAAACACATGTGCGCTGTCAACATTTTTTTATTTAAAACATAAAATTAATAGCAAATTGCTGCATCCAGGGATGAAATAGACACTTTCCTCTAAGCAGAAGAATTCCTCTTACTCAACAAAGCACCTTACCTGTGGTTCCATGGCTGGTATTGGTCCATGATACTGATTTTTTCGAAAATCAACAGCATTTGAACATGGTATGTTAGACTCCCAAGCTTTCTTTTTTGCAAAAGCATCCTCAATGACTGCAACGTTTGCATAAGAATGAAGTCCAACTACGAAAAAATGTTCAAATAGTGATGTTGGTTCCTTAAATTGCTTCTGATCCTGCAAGAGTCATAAGCATATAGCTTAAAAAAAGGGAAAGTTCACGATGAGTACAACAGAAAGTAAAGGAAACCGTGAATATAAAGGTGATAAGTCTTAAAGGCTCCGCTTAAAACTTAAAAGTATGGGAAAAACTCCATGTGCTTCCTTTGGCATACTTGGACATATTTAGTAATATAGTATCCAGGCAATAAGAGAGGGGTAGATAGCTATTGTATTTCACTTTGGCAGCTCCGTGATCACACACTCAAATACCTCTAAGCTATTTCAGTTCACGGCTCATGAGAAACATCCCCCCTACATCAACTTTCTAATGCACCCCCAAAAAGTAAAACGCGGTATAGTGATATGCTCATAAGCTTGCCAATCTGACTAGTGACTGTTGTTGAAGCATATACAACAACAAAATTAGGACAAGGAAGTATTAAAACTCTGTCATTGATTTACCTTCTTTTTTAATCATTTGGCATTGATTTACCAACTCAGTGATGAATTCATATCAGTTTCAGGTCAACCAGACAGGCAACAAAATATTGCACTTCAAATATGATGAGCAACAAGGCAACAGAGCAGGAGAGCCTGTTGTTGTCTGTACCAGAGCCTTGGAATGGAGCTGATACCACTGCCGCTTCTGGTTCGCCATGGCCTCGATGTTGACCGTGGTCCACAGCAACTGCTCCCTCAGGCTCCTCTCCGCCGCAACCGGGCCCCACTTCCATGCGCGCTGCATCTGCTGCCGAAACCGCTGTGTCAGGACCCGGCGGTCACTGACAGAGTGAAGGGGGAGAAGAGGGAGCCGGTGCTCCAGATCGACTCTACTCTAGGCTAGGAAAACTGGAAAGGAAAGGGGCAAATAAAATTAGGGTTTGATAGCTTGATCCTCCCGACCTCCCCACCTGCCCTTTATATCGAAAGGCAGGCTCAAGCTTAAGTGTGCGATTACATTGATACGATTACAAATAGGTTTAACAACCCTTAATATGATTACTAGAGTAGCTTAGCAACGATGACTGTAGGCCGTCCGATCAAGATGAAACGGTAGCGGTCCATCTGGGCCGCTCATCTGTTGTCCCTAATGTCCTGTAGCTGTTCCGAAACCAGACGGGTCCTGACACTGCCGCCCGCTCAACTCAAGACCTCAGGGCTTGAATTCCTTGAATGTCGCTTGGATATATGCAGCGTCTACCCACGTAGCCTCCTCTGGTGACATGTTATCCCAGTGTATCAGCCATTGGGGCACTGCAACATCGAATTCACCTGCAAAACGAGGGATCTGACGACGTTGCAAAATAGCAAGAGGAGCAGTCTTTACCTTGCCATCAGCTGTCAGTATAGGCAGTCTTGCATTTGAAACAGCCGATTTTCCCAGGTGCTTCTTAAGTTTATTGACGTGGAACACATTATGTAACTGTGTACCTTCAGGGAGCTGGAGCTGATAAGCCACTTTGCCTATCCGCTTGGTGATTTTGAAAAGGCCATACCATTTTGAGGTAAGCTTCAGAGAGTTACGCAGACCCAGCGCTGTTTCACGGTATGGTTGCATCTTCAGGTAAACAACATCACCTTCTGCAAATTCTCTCTCTATGTGATTTTGATCTGCAAACTTTTTCATTCGTTGCTGGGCTTGTGCTAGGTTCTGTTGGAGAGTTTTGATCATGTGATCCTTCTCCTTGAGGGTGACATGTGCTTCTTCAGATATATTGCATGGCACAACAATTTCTTGGATCAGAGGAGGTGGGTACTCGTATAGGGCCTCGAATGGGGACATTTTGATTACTGTATGATAGGAGCAGTTGTACCATAACTCTGCTGCAGGTAACCATTGGGACCACTTTTTTGGTTCCTTGAACGCCATGCACCTCAAATATTGTTCCAGACACTGGTTGACACGCTCAGTTTGTCCATCAGATTCTGGGTGATATGCTGTGCTGAAATGTAGTGATGTTTGCAGGGCACCAAAAAATTTAGTCTAGAGCTTGCTTGTAAAGATCCTGTCTTGGTCACTGACAATCACAGATGGAGGCCCATGGAGCTTGATGATGTTGTCAAAGAAGAGTTCTACCACTGTTTGAACTGAGTAAGGATGGGCTAATGGAAGGAAGTGAGCATACTTGGTAAGTCGATCAACAACCACTAATATCACATTTTTGCCCTTTGAGTTTGGCAAACCTTCAATGAAATCCAAGCTTATTTCGGTCCACTTCATCTTTGGGATTGGCAATGGGTTCAGAAGACCAGGGTAGGACACTTTCTCAGATTTAGAAATCTGGCAGACAAGGCATTCAGCCACTTGCTGAGCAATAAAAGATTTCATTTTTGGCCAGTAGAATAGTCTTTTCAGTCTGTGGTGAGTTACTCTATTTCCTGAGTGACCACCAAAGATGGAGGCATGAAAAGCTTTGAACAGTTTGCTGCGCAAGTCAGTGTTTATTCCTACATAGAGTCTCCCTTTGTATCTGATAATGCCATTTTCCAGAGAAAAATTTGTGTGACTGTTGTTGTTGATTGCCAATTCCTGGAGCAGCCTGGAACATTTGGGTGTCCCCTTCATAGGTTTTGTGAATATCCTCTACCCATGTTGGAATTGCCTGTGATATAGCAATACAAGTGTCAGCTTCATTGTCTTGAAACTGTCTAGAGAGAGCATCTGCCACTCTATTCTCAGGTCCTTTTTTGTACTCAATGCAGTAATCGAATTCCAGCAGTTTTAACATGAGCTTGTGCTGAATTCCTTCCAGCAGTCTCTGGCTATTGAGGTATTTCAAGCTTTGCTGGTCTGTTCTGATGATTATCTTGTTTCCAAGGAAGTAGTGGTGCCACTTTTTAAGGGCTTGGAAGATGGCCAAGGCTTCCTTCTCATAGATGGAGGCAGTACTATTTTTTGGGCCCAAACATTGACTGAAAAATGCCAGAGGCTTATCATGTTGCATGAGAACAGCACCTATACCAGTAGCACATGCATCAGTCTCTAATATGAAGGGAGAGTTGAAATCAGGTAGAGATAGGAGAGGAGGGTTTGTCATGGCCAATTTCAGTTGGGAGAATGCTTGTTCCTGCTTAGGTCCCCAGTGAAAAGCATTCTTTTTTAGGGCATTGTAGAGAGGCTGACAAATGATAGCATAATCTCGAATAAATCTTCTATAATACCCTGTCATGCCCAATACCCCTCTCAATTTTCTAATGTTGGCAGGAGGTTTCCATTCTATGATTGCCTTGATTTTTGCTGGGTCTGTTGCTACTCCAGAGCCAGATATGATGTGGCCAAGGTACTCCACTTGAGATTGACCAAAGGTGCACTTGCTGAGCTTGGCTTTTAATTGGTGTTGTTGTAGTGTTTGCAATACTATTTTCAGATGCTTTTGATGTTCTTCCATTGTTTTTCTGTACACCAATATATCATCGAAAAAGACAAGGACAAATTTCCTCAGGAATGGACCAAACACAGAGTTCATTAGCTCTTGGAAGGTGGCTGGAGCGTTGCTTAATCCAAAGGGCATCACTTGGTACTCATATGTCCCAGATGAGTGGAAAAAGCTGTTTTTGGAATGTCGTCTTCTTTCATACGAATTTGATGGTAGCCAGAGCGAAGGTCCAGTTTGGAAAAAACAGTAGCTCCATGTAGTTCATCTAATAGATCTTCAATTACTGGTATAGGGAACTTGTTTTTGATTGTCAAATCATTCAAACCTCTGTAGTCCACACACAAACGCCATGACTTGTCTTTTTTTCCTTACTAGTATGGCTGGGGAAGAGAAGGGAATGCAACTAGGTCTAATTTCAGCATTTTTCAACATCTGCTTGACCAGCTGCTCCACAATGTTTTTCTGGTTGTGGGACATTTTGTATGGCCTAATATTTGGGGGTTTAGCTCCAGGTAAGATTGGTATTGCATGATCTGCTGCTCTGTGAGGAGGGAGGCCCTCTGGTGCTTGGAAAATCTCATCAAATTCTGCTAGCAAGGCTTCCAGGGCCTTATGAATTGGAATATCTGTAGTTTTGTCAATGGTGTCAGGTAAGTCTTGGATTTCCATCTGTACATACCCCTCTGCTCCATGTTCCAACAGTTTGGAGCATTCCTCACTGGATATCAGGAAGTTGTGCATGGTAAGGAGGTTGTCATGAAAGGTGATCTCCTCTGATTGGTGTTGAACAGTTAGGGTTCTGTGGATGAAATCAAAAGTAACTGAGTTATATTCCTTAAACCAGTTTACTCCTAATATCAGATCAGAGCCCTCCAGCTTCAATATTCTAAAGTTTGTTGTGAACTTGTGTCCCTGTATCTGGAAGGCACAATTTGTGGCCATTGCATTTGAAATGAGTTCACTGCCCCAACAACTGTAAATTTCCTGGCTTTAACAGGTGTCATAGGAATGTTATGTTTTATTGCAAAGGAATAATCCATAAAGGTATTGGTGCTCCCAGTATCTGCCAAAGCAACTGTTGTAAATCCTTTGAAAGCCAACAAAAGAGAGATTGTTTCCCCACTGGGGGTGCCAGTATAAGCTGATGTTGATATATGCATCACTTTCTAAGCTGCCTCTTGCTCAGGCATGTCATTCATTTCCTGCATTTGTTCAATCTGTTCCACTATTTGCAGAGCTTGCAGCATTTCTTGTTCATCATCTGAATTCCCCTGCATTTGAATGGCATTGAGTGCCTTTTGCATGGCTGCACACTTATGTCCTAGTGTCCAGTTATCAGGACAATGCCAGCATTTGCGAGGAGGTCGAGGTCTGGGTGCACCATTGGCCTCTCTAGGTGGAGCTGTTCTTGCTTGTGTGTCTGGCAAGAGGGAACCAGTGTTTCTTCTTGTGTTTGATAGATATGCTTTTTCATATTGTCTGGAATACCAATATGCTGAGAGCAGGTTTGCTGGTTTTTGGCACTGAACCGTGTGCTTAATATTGTCCTTCAACCCACTGATAAACCTGTCAACGAATAATTCTTGAGGCAAGTAGCTCCTTTCACGCTTCATAACTGTCATCCAATTTTCATAGTCATCAATGTACTTGTTGACAGTTGTGAGTTGCTTCAGTTGCTGTAGCTGGTCCATTGGGTCTACAAGTTGCATGTCTGGAAAACGTTCCAAGAGGATGTGACAGAGGTGTGTCCATGTTAGGGATGCCAGTTGTATATCGGAGCTGCTTATCCAAGTTTTTGCTTGACCACGTATGTGTGCCAGACCCCAACGTACTCTTTGTTCTGCTGGAATACCCACCAAGTTGAAAATGTCTTCGCATTCTAGTATCCAGGCACGGGGGTTGTCGCTTGTGAAGGTAGGTAGTTCCACATGTGGCGTACGGAGATGTGGCTCCAAATTTTGCTGGGAGGGAGTGTAGTCAGGTTGGAATATATGTGGAGTAGGTTGGTAAGGATTTGGAGGATATGGTTGTTGGTAGGTTGGGAAGGGGTTTTGTTGTTGTGTCTGGAAGGGTGGGTGATAGTAGGGCGCATATTGTGGGGAAATGGATGGAATTTGGCTGGTTTGGCCTAGTTGGGGTGGAAAAGGTTGGGAATTTGGTGGGTTGTAGTACTGTTGTTTGGTCATTGGGTTAGTGTTTTGAGTTGTGTGGAAGGGGGGCGAAATTGGGATTGTGGTCATGATCGGAACAGAGGTTGTGGTGTTTGGTGGTGGGAAGGCATTTGGTGGAACTGGTTGTGTGGTATAGAGTGGGTGGGGAAGCTTATCCGGCGACAAATTGCCGAATTGCATAGGATGAATGAGGGGGGGTGGCGTATGTGAAATCGCTGGAGAAGATCCTTCCAGAATAGCAGACAGGGGCTGGGCGGTGAGGGGAGGGGGGTGGAAAAGGGGCGACCTTTGGTTGACGAGGCGTGCTCGGAGGTGATGGTGGCCTCCGTACTGGCTTGGCAGTTGATGGTGACCGCGAGGCTGGCGAGGAGCCCGGAGATCTTGCTGACCTCGGACTGGAGGGACGATAGCGTTTCTTGCGTCGCGTGCGAGCTTGCTTGCTGTAGATCCATCCGACGCGACAGATCGGAGACCTCGCGCTACAAGATGTCGCGAGGGAGATCCTCGTCTTGAGCTCGGTGTTCTACCGCGGCAGCGTTTTCCGCTCCTTCCTCTGCCGTGGCGGCGCGCTCGCGAGACGTGGACCGGCGCGTGAGCGTCATGGTCGGTGACGACGGAGATCTTGGCCAGGGATTTTACGGCCAGACGCGACGGCGTCCGGTAACCTTATTGGCTTGGGGGATTTGGGAGGGAGGGAAGGAAGAGGGACGAGTGTCGTCGGAACACTCGCTCTGATACCAGATTGTCAGGACCCGGCGGTCACTGACGGAGTGAAGGTGGAGAAGAGGGAGCCGGTGCTCCAAATCGACTCTACTCTAGGCTAGGAAAACTGGAAAGGAAAGGGGAAAATAAAATTAGGGTTTGATAGCTTGATCCTCCCGACCTCCCCACCTGCCCTTTATATCGAAAGGCAGGCTCAAGCTTAAGTGTGCGATTACATTGATACGATTACAAATAGGTTTAACAAACCTTAATACGATTACTAGAGTAGCTTAGCAACGATGACCGTAGGCCGTTCGATCAAGACGAAACGGTAGCGGTCCATCTGGGCCGCTCATCTGTTGTCGCTGACGTCCTGTAGCTGTTCCGAAACCAGACGGGTCCTGACACGCTGGAAGCTGCCGGTCCGCACGTGCCGCCTGATCTACGCCGCAGGCGGCGCCGACGTCGACGCGCTCGGCAGCCTGGGCGAGGACGCCGCCGACGCGGACCTGGACTTCGAGTTCGAGTCCTCCATCCCCGGCGAACCTGCCGCCGATGGGGCCGCCGAAATCACCCCCTCCGTTCTCCTCGCGCGCTGTCCCGGTCCAGAAACCGGAGGCGAGTGCTCCGCCCCGTCGACTGTCGGGTGCCCCGACACCGAGGGTGACTCGTAGGACTCCTCATCCTCATCCGCGGCGTCGCCTTGCGGTATCGACACTGATGGCGGAGCCGAGGGTGATGAAGCCGCCGCCGCTGCGGCCTCGCCCTCGCGCCATGGCGCCGAGGCGGTGGGCGACCCCTCCACGGCGTCCTCGAACAGCTCCGCCGCCGCCTGCCCGTGCGGCGCCGGCGCCCCGCCGGAGAGCGCCATACGCGCCGCGCGATCGGAGCAGCGCCGTAATTGAATGCCGAGGATCAAAGCAATGGGGAAGGGAAAGCGAAGGAGATCGTCTCGACGAGGAGAGATTAATTAAGCAATAAATAAATGGAGAAAAAAGAGCAGTACCGGTGCTCCTGCTCATTCAAAAAAAATTAAAGAAATACTTGTAAGTTTCAAAAAATATTGAAAAAAAATCAAGGATGTAGAATATAGTGTATCTCACAACCGTGTAAAAAAAATCAACTCCAAATTCTTAGTATTATGAGCTACACAAAAATCACAATCTGATAAAAATTGGAGATTTGAAAATGTGTTTACTCAGATCCATACTTTTGTCTTTTTTGTGTAGCTCGAAATACAAAATATTTGGGGTTGATTTTTTACACGATTGTGGGATACACTATTAACCATATCCGTGATTTTTTTCAATATTTTTGAAAACTTATAAGTATTTGTTTTAATTTTTTTTAATGAGCAGGAGCACTGGTGCTCGGGAGTGCTCGGGAGCCAAAGTAACTTTTCGGAGAAAAAATGGCAAAAAAATGGAGAAAGGAAAATGGAAAGTTAAACTGGGAAAGGACGCCGTGGCGGGGAGGCCCCGTCTGGCAGGAATGTTCTTGTAAGGGCCCACATGTCGGCAAGATCTGGGTCGTTTTCCGCTTTCCTTTGTGTGTTTTTCTCGTACTCGTATAATAAACCTTGAAATGGAAGGAGACATAATTTGTATTAAAAAAAGGAGACATAATTGCCGAGTTTATCTAGGGCCCGTGTTAGGCATCGGCCCGAGGGATTCCTTCGTATAAGCCGACTCCGCAGCGTCGGATTTTATTAAAACGTCAAATCTAGACCGTCCAACAATTAGAGCATATACTCCACTCATGTAACATTTTTATTCACGCTTGCAGCATGTACGCGACAAATCCCCATTTGGTCTGCCGCGAACGGTATCGGCTTTATGCGGCATATAGGCGAACACCTCGCAACATCACCAGAAAACATTTGCAGCATGAAGGCATTATACCGCATATGTGGATTGCAGTGCTGATAGGAGTTCTCAAGGTTGTTGTTGTACTTGTGTATGAGAGTTGTTGTCTTGTCCCGATGGGGTGATCCCTGTCCCACCTTATATAGGTGGATGAGGATACAGTTACAATTGTCCAGATAGGTTTACATAACCCTAGTGGGCTACAACTAATGTATGGGTGGCTCTATGTTTGTCTTATTCTTCAAGTCGATGAGCCTCCTCGTGTAGCAGTTCCCGACCCACCCTATGCTCAATGGGTTGGCTTTGTCCTCATTGACGATACATGTGTGACATGTCATCGTTAGTATCCCTTGATGAGTAGATTCTACTGCACTCATTTTGGTCCCTGTTAAATTGTATATTATTTGCATTTCTTTAATTATCTATTCAACTGGCTCGCTAATCACTAATAAATGCAAGGATATGCAAATCTTCTTGTTTATTTACTCCTTGCAAAAAAATAGACTTAAGAAGAACTCCGAGCATATATGGGAAGTATAAGGAGAGAAGAAATTTCAATCAGAGGAAAGTGACCACCATGTTGACATGCGAAGGGCGCTACGCAGTATGATTAGGACTGCACATACCGGTAATCGTACCGCACGACGACTCTTATGTGACGTCAGCACTAACGACTTCCATGAAGGTCCCAAGAAACATTTCGGTCCAGGAGAGCCTAACAACACTATTGGAGGCGCAGCCACGAAAAATGATACGAAAGAACATATATAAGACGCTCAGATAAGTAGTGACGGGCATGAGTAAATGTCTTTCATTATTAATCTGATACCAGTGACAAGTTATGTGACAGGCGCTTTGCCTATCACTAATGGGCCTTTTGAGCTCGTTAGTGATAGCCTGTTCTGCAGTAGTGGGAACCAAAAAAAAAATTGAGGAACCAGGTTAGCTAAAAAGACAAGCCACGATTGAAAAAAAAAAACCACGATACAGCTGGGCCTAATGGTACAAGATATTGCTCAAGGCATTGATGGGCACAACCGAAACCGCCGACAAGAGCATACAACTGTACACAAGCTTCATCGAAATATCGGCGACAATACCACATAAGAGCGGAATATGGGTGGCTCTAATGGTACAATGGTTATGGTTGTGTTCGTTTATAATTTATGTCGTTTTGTTGAGTGGTGGGGTCCTTGTGTTCTTTATATCCGGTTTTCGCCCGGTTTCACTTGAGAAACCGGAAAACTCACTTGTCATGAAATAGAAAGAGATCATGGACGGTTTCGGAAAAATAAAAACTAGTCTTACGAACACTACAAGGTAGAAGATAAGGAAAACCACTAACAACAGCTTATGGAACCTTTTTTTTTTTTTTTGAGGAACCAGGTTAGTTAAAACGACAAGCCACATTGAAAAAAAAAAACACAAGATACAAGGATACAAGCTGGGCCTAAAAGCTAGTAGCACAGACGCCAGCCCACCATGAACTAGCCTTGAGCTAGATGATCAAGTACAGACGTGCAACATACATTGCAGTTGCAGAGTAGCCAAATGAGTCGTCAAGCTGAGCAGCCGTGACACCATCAGCAAACTGCAAAATGTCCTTATTGGAATTGTAACAGCTAGAGGAATACATGCGTACGTGGACAAGAAGAAATACCATGCATGCATATCATGCTAGTTTGTGAGGTGATCCTCCCATCCCGACCCCGTGGGTATGCTCACGGCGTCCATGAAATCTTGATCGGCGACAAGCCTGTGCAGCGCGTCGGGCGTGATGCATACCTCGAGTGACATGCTCCCTCCCCGCTCGGGGCCCTCGAACACGGTGGCCTTCCCGTCTAGCTTGTTGCCGGAGCCGGTCCTGACGGCCACCGGCTTCCCCCAGCCGAAGTCGTTCCCAAAGACGTCGAAGCGCGGCGAGCTCCCGGTGACCACCGCAGAACCTCCGGACGATAGGGTCCCCACGTACTGGAAGTCCGGGTCCCGGGTCCAGCGATCCAGCCACTTCCTCATGGCGCCCTCGTCGAACGACGTCACCACGCGGTTGAGCTGCCACGCCGTCCAGCCTAGCCCCCTGTCGAGGATCTCGCCGACGGTGGAGCTCGCCTTGCCGAACACCACGGCGCTGCCCATGTAGTCTTTCGGTATGCCCTTCACGCGCCCGCGGCATCCCACGAGCAGAGAATAAGACGTCTCCTGCCCCGGCGGGAGGCGGCGAGCGCGGCACAGCGCTCGCCAAAGGTGCGCGAGCAGGGCCTGCAGCGAGGAGATGGTGGCGTCGGCGGCGGCCATCTCGTCGTTCGCCCTCTCTTTGAGCTTCTGGATGCTCGCCGCGGAGAAGGTGAAGAAGCATTCCTGGAGAGTCGGGCGCTCGAACCGCCGAACGACGTCCTGCAGCTTGCTGAACGGCATGCGGATCGGTACGGGGCAGCCGTCGATGAAGAACCTTGGCGGAGGTTGTAGTGGTACTACTGCCTTCTCGACGACGCCCGCGAATATATCATCCCGGTTCATCTCAGACCAGGTGTTGAAGAAGGCCCAGAAGGCGGTGCCGTCGCCGACGGCGTGGTTCATGGACATGCCGATGAAGACGCCGTCGGCGAGCTCGGTGACCTGCGCGGACAGCACGGGCAGAGACTCGACGGCGGCGTCCGCGCAGACCACGTCGTTGAACGGGTGGAATGCCCAGACCACTGAAGGGATGTGTATGGAGCCGGCGATGTCGGCGACGGCGACGCCGGGAGCCACCGCGTGGACGAACTCGGCGCCTTCTCCCGTGCATCGCAGCACGACGGCGACGCCGTCGTCGTGACGCTGCACGGCGAGCCGGCCGGCCAAGAGGTGGAACTTGGCCAGGGCGCGCGCGAAGGAGGACGCCAGGGCAGCGACGACCCCGCCGGCGGGAGGCTTGGATGTAGTCCACGGTGATGAGGCGGAGGTCCCATGGCGTGAGGTGGATGGTCACAGGAGCATCCTGATCCGACGCCGACGACGGCTTGATCATGCGCCGAGATACGATCCGGACAGGCTGCTCATTGCTGCCCATCTCGATATGCTTTCTTGGAACTTGTATGAACAGACGAGCTGCTGCTGCAACGCGGTTTTCCCGCCTGGGCTTGCGTGTCCCGGGCTTATCCCGGCCGTCCCATCGCGTTGGAGATTGGTGAGTGCACGTTTTGCATAAAACAACGTGTACATTGTGCATTCTCGTCACCTATAGACAGCGCAAGTGTACAAGTCCATCTTGGAAGCCTATCTCGTCCCCCACCATATCCCCTTCCCTCATCCCTCCCATCGGCATCCGTCTCGAAGCCTACCCTTGCACCTCGGCTCCATCTCGTCGCTCCGCCTCCCGTGAAAAGCGCAGCCTGGCCGCCGTCGCCGACCGGCATGGAACCGGCGCCCCCGAGCTCAAGCTCGATCCCCTGCTCCAGATGAGCGTGACGACGGCGCTAGCCTCCTCCAGATCGGCGTGGACCCGGCAATCCCTGCCCAAGATCGATCCCCTGCTTCCCTCGTCTGGCGCCATGGAAGGTCTCCGGCAACGACGAGGTCTGGCGACCGCGTCTGGAAGGTCTCCGGCAACGACGAGGTCTGGCGCCATGGAACGCGACAGCGCCGACCCCGAGTGCCGCCTGGCTGTCGTCTCAGACGGCATCATCTCGTTTGCGCAAAGGCGCTGTCCGTGCCCAGTTTGCTGATCAACGAAGCAGAACTCCAGCAGGATTTCATTTCGTTCTTGATTTTTTTTCTTGCAGCCTCTCTCTTTGATTACCGAAGATCCGATACGTTCCTCATGTACTTTTTGTGTATCATCATCCAGCTCCGTTTCAAGCATAGTGGCTAAACATATTCTGTTTAGATTTTTTTCCTTTAGTTGTACAGTGAATAAAAATGTCTTCGATTGTTGAATTCTGCTCTTGAATTGGTTCGTTCCTTTTTTTATTTGTCCATGGTTGAAAAACTTATGGTACAGAATATGAATTTTGTTACCACACGGTGGTACAGAATAAAGTCAAATGGTCCTGCATGTGCGCATCATGGTGACCAGATATAGCCAAAATAGCTGGATCCAAGAACAAGATAGCAAAAGTTCAAGGGGTGCTATGTAACAATATGAGGGACTGCAGGATGCAAAATTGATGTAGTCTGGGGATGCCCTAGCGAAACAGATAACATGACACGTGGTCCAGATGGGGCTATGCACGGTGGGAGATAAGACGGGCGGCCGCATGCCCAGGCGGTATTGCTTTTTCGGCTGCTGCTGCTGCGGCTTAAATGGACACACTCAAGTTGAGATATTTCTTTTTTGTTTCTATTTTTTGTACATCTCGAGATGAAGGAGAAGGTGCACTGTTACTGAATTTAAAACTGACACAAGATTTTGTTTCTGAGTTGCCTCGTGAATCCTATCTACACAAGTTGAGAGTTTTTTTTACCTTAGTTGAGAATTAGGACAACTGAGATGAAAAAGGAAAGTTCTGGTGGGGTTTTATCCCACGTGCTATGCGCGAACCATTAGATTAGCATCTGCACGCATCTTCACACAGGAAGAAACACCCGTCGGAAGAGGCGTACACAATTTTTTTCCTTTTGATAAAAGGGTGATTTTATTAACTCAAAAGTTGCATCAAGTTGACGTTGTCCCGCGATTTTGTAATAGGTTCGATCACCTTATGGAAGTGTGAATTAGTCCTACATCAAGAGAGGTAGAGGGCCAAAGGGAATGCCTCATCAATATCCCACAACTTTTGTAGAGTAGTGTTTTGACCAAAGGCATATCAACTTGAAACTATCTCTTGTCTCTTTGTGGGCCCGAGCCTTGCAAAGGTCCCTCAGGTCCTACCCTTCCTATCAAGCCCTTCCTAGACCATCTCCAGTTGGACCTGATCGCCCACTCACACCCCCCCCCCCCCCCCCCCCTCCATCGGCCCCAGGGGCGGAGGCAGGATTGCCTAGTTTTAGAGATTAGGGGGGCGATTAAAGGAAAAAATCTAAAATATACACTGTTAAAAAATTATTAGCAACAAATCAGTGTTGTTAGGGGGGGCCTGGTCCCCCTGTCTCCGCCACTGATCGGCCCAATAGGGGGTATGGTCAAAATACTGGACTCTAGCGGAGTCCCCGATGAGTGCAAGCGTGGGAATTTTTTGGACACCCCTTCACCCCACCCCTACATTAAGGATTGCTAGGGATGTTTGGACACGCCCGCCGCGTCAGTCCCACTTGGCCCATCCAGCAACGTGATAAGCCAAACCTTATCCATTTTGGCCCTTCTTCCTCTCACCCAATCGTCTGTTTCTCTCGTTCTAGCCGACGCCACCACTTCTCGTTCACCGATATTGTGTCCCGTACTCCCATGTTGCCGCATCTAGTCCTCTTCCATCGTTGACCGATCCACCGTGGCCATTGTGTCACGTTCTCCCACACGTTGCCGCATCTGTCCCTCTACCACCGTTGACCCATCTACCTTCGCCACTCATGGAGTGCAAGAAGGAGCACACCGAAGAGAGAAAAGCGCGGTCGGGGATGCATGCACGCGCGATAATGATCAAGGTTGAGACCATCGGGAAGGCCCTCTCCAACCCCTCGTGGAGTCCCAAACCGCCGGCGGCGGTTTGAGGGCCGCCGATTGGAGCTAAGCGAGCATGACGCGCGAGTCATCAAGGAGCACATCACTGAGGCTATCAGTGTAGTCTTCCTTGGTTTTCACTTGCAGGGCACCACATCCGGGCCGACTTACACCTTCGATCTGGACTTCATATTGTCGTATATCTCTTCTTCCTAGCAAGTGAATGTTTAAGTATGGGGACGTGTGAGAATGCTTGTTTCTACAACTCGTTTTTGTTACCGTACCAATCTTAGTTAGTTTTGGAGTCTGAAAATAATAAAGGAATACGCGCCCATCCTTTGTTTAGTGGGCTGCCATCAGATCCGTTTTCAGCCTAGCCGACGAGGTGCGGTCCAGATTCAAGAGCCTGACGGCCCACGCATCGCTTCCAAGGTCCAAAGCCCGCTCTCACTCCCACTTTATCCTCCTTTGGCCCCGCCGCTGCCGCTCGGAAATCCTATATATCGCCCGTTGGCGACGGATCTTCGTCGCGTCGCCTAAAGGGCTCCAGCTGATGGGCCGGCCCATTTAGCGGGATTTTCTGCTTTTTTCCTTCTCTGTTTTTTTCCTTTTCTGTTTCCTTTTTCTGTTTTTTTTCCTGCTTGTTTCGCTTTTCTTTTTGTCACTTTTATGTATGATTTGAAAAATATTCAGATTTGAAAATTTTCTCAAATTTAAAAAATGTTTACTTTTCAAAAATGTTCAAATATGAAATTTGTTCAAAATGAAAAAATGTTCAGAATTGAAAATTGTTCAAGCTTAAAAATGTACAGATTTGAAAATGGTTCATGCTTAAAAAATGTTCAGACTTGAAAATTGTTCAGTTTTAAAAAATATTCAAAATTGAAATTCGTTCAAATTTAAAAAATGTTCAAATTTTTAAAAATTCAAGTTTTAAAAACATTCAGATTTTTTTTAAAATGTTTCAGATTTGAAAAATGTTCAGTGTTTTGAAAATTTTTCAAGCATTAAAAAATATTTCATATTTAAAAAATGTTCAGTTTTGAATTTGTTCAGATTTAAATATATTAAAATTTTAAAAAAATGTGGAAAAAACTGTGTTTTTTTTGTTGGGCCGCTCCGAAAGTGGCCCATGAAGCCGCTGCTTCAGGCGACCTTGGCGGGAGTCGTCGCCTGAAGGCGACATATAGGAGCGCCCCCCTGCCGCTTCGTCCTCAGCCTGCCGGTGAACCTCCCCGCCCACCGCCCCCGACGTCCACGAGTTCCTCCAAGGAGATGCCGACGAAGCGTGGGAATGAGAAGGACAGCGACGGGCCGGGAGCCGAGGGCACCAGCCCCGCCGAGGGAGGCTCGCCTCTCGCCGCCGCCCCGGTCGTCAGCGCCCTCCGTTCCGTGGGAGACTTGGCCGGCGGCGCCTTCGTCGAATGTATCGTCGGATATGGTACCGTCTTCGTTTCCCAGCCGCCGAATTCACTACCCCTGATGTTGTCGTCTCATCTATTTTCGGAATTGAGCTCCTAAGGACACATAGGTAGAGATAGGAATTTTCTTCGCCCAGGTGTATCCATTCCATGCTCTCACTCCCACTTTATCCTCCTTCGGCCCCGCCACTGCCGCTTGCAAATCCTATATATCGCCCGTTGGCGATGGATCTTCGTCGCGTCGCCTGAAGGGCTCCAGCTGATGGGCCGGTCCATTTAGCGGGATTTTCTGCTTTTTTCCTTTTATGTTTTTTTTCCTTTTCTGTTTCCTTTTTCTGTTTTTTTTCCTGCTTGTTTCGCTTTTCTTTTTGTCACTTTTATGTATGATTTGAAAAATATTCAGATTTGAAAATTTTCTCAAATTTAAAAAATGTTTACTTTTCAAAAATGTTCAAATATGAAATTTGTTCAAAATGAAAAAATGTTCAGAATTGAAAATTGTTCAAGCTTAAAAATATACAGATTTGAAAATGGTTCATGCTTAAAAAATGTTCAGACTTGAAAATTGTTCAGTTTTAAAAAATGTTCAAAATTGAAATTCGTTCAAATTTAAAACATGTTCAAATTTTTAAAAATTCAAGTTTTAAAAACATTCAGATTTTTTAAAAAATGTTTCAGATTTGAAAAATGCTCAGTGTTTTGAAAAAATTTCAAGCATTAAAAAATATTTCATATTTAAAAAAAGTTCAGTTTTGAATTCGTTCAGATTTAAATATATTAAAATTTAAAAAAAATGTGGAAAAAAACTGTGTTTTTTTGGTTGGGCCGCTCTGAAAGCGGCCCATGAAGCCGCTGCTTTAGGCGACCTTGGCGGGAGTCGTCGCCTGAAGGCGACATATAGGAGCGCCCCCCTGCCGCTTCGTCCTCAGCCTGCCGGTGAACCTCCCCGCCCACCGCCCCCGACGTCCACGAGTTCCTCCAAGGAGATGCCGACGAAGCGCGGGAATGAGAAGGACGGCGACGGGCCGGGAGCCAAGGGCACCAGCCCCGCCGAGGGAGGCTCGCCTCTCGCCGCCGCCCCGGTCGTCTGCGCCCTCCGTTCCGTGGGAGACTTGGCCGGCGGCGCCTTCGTCGGATGTATCATCGGATATGGTACCGTCTTCGTTTCCCAGCCGCCGAATTCACTACCCCTGATGTTGCCGTCTCATCTATTTTCGGAATTGAGCTCCTAAGGACACGTAGGTAGAGATAGGAATTTTCTTCACCCAGGTGTATCCATTCCATGCCCGAGCCCAAGAAATTTTTTTTGTAGGCTTCATCATGCTATAACATCTGAACATGTAACATTCTAACAAAACCACATGGCATTGCACGTTGCAAGCAATTCCTTTGTATATAAATTGCACATTGCAATGCAATTCCTTCGATCCGATTGTCTCGATCTTGGATGCTTTATAACGGATAGCACGGCTCGCCTATCTGGTTCCACCAGCTAACTGAACCTGTGACACGGTAACACCTATAGTTATTTTCCTGGCACACAAAAAAATCCTCATGCTGCTTTCTTTGAACTTGCTACTTTTCCAGGACAAGGTTTGTTCACTAAGAAGGGCCTCAAGGGCTCACTCAACAATGCAGGGTCTTCTGCTAAGGTTAGGTGCAGATAATGCTCGTCTGGATGAATCCGTGCTATCCATCTCCAGACAGCTCGCTTCTGACACAAATTTCTTGGGTTAGACTTTTGCAGTTCTCTCTGGCGTCCAGAGTTTGGTGGTGTGTGTGTTGAGAAGGCTGCGTGGGAAAGATGATAGTATGTGCATTTTTTTTTATCTGACCCCTTACCTGTTTAAATATCGGGATTTAAATATAACGGGCAAGTTCCTCCTTTGTCAGTTGTCAATGCTGGTGTTGCTGGGTGCTGTACTGGCCTTGCATTGAGCTTTCCAGGTATATATTTACATTGAACTTACTTGATTTTCACGAGTTAATTATAAAAAACCACCACAATTGCGGTTAGGATTTCAAAAAAACCACCATAATACGTTAGGTTTTCAAAAAACCACCACCTCAGCACTAATATGTAACAAAAAACCACCACATCGATGCTAACCGTCCGAGACGCTCGTTTAACCACGAAACTGATGGATGGGGCCCGCTGTCATGCTGACGTGGCAGACGGTGACAGTCAAGGGCAAACGGCCCTTAGACCACATGTAGGGCCCACTCGTCACCATCTTGACCCAGACTCTTTTCTCTCATGGACATTACATCGAACACCTCGTGTGCGCTGACCAATCAGACTAAGAGCTGCGGTGGCGGCTGCCAGCAGGTCCGGCGAGCCTTGCCGCGTGTCGGCCGGCGAGCGCGCGGCGATGCAACGCGGCCGACGGCCAGCGAGCACGCGCGGCGGCCAGCGACGCGCGGCGACGCGGCCAGCGGCCCGCGAGCCCGCGCGGCGACGCGAGGCTGCCGACGAGAGCGCGGCGGCCAGTGACGCGCGGCGACGCCACGCGGCCGGCACAGCGGCGGCAGCGAGCACGCGCAGCGAAGCGATGCGGCCGGCGAGCGCGCAACGGCCGGCGTGCACGCGCGGCGACGCGACGCGGCCAACGAGCACGTGCGGCGAGCGAGCGGCGACCAGCAGCCACGCACTGCTTCTAGATGTGCTGCTCCCGGGCTCCTGGACGGCGTTGAGATCGAGCGCGCGGCGGCGGGTCATGGGGTCGCCGGAGCCAGGCAGGTCGTGGGGGCGAGCATGCGCGGCGGCGGGTCATGGGGTCGCCGGAGCCAGCCTCGGCCATCCAGCCAGGTGTGGTGGAAAAGAAAAGGAAAAAAGAATAGAAAAATAGGAAAAGAGGAAAAGAAAAAAAAAGGAGTAACATCTAGCGGCCGTTTTCCCTTTGACTGTCACCGTTTGCCACGTCATCATGACAGCGGGCCCAATCCGTCATTTTCGTGGTTAAATAAGCGTCTCGGACGTTTAGCATCGAAGTGGTGGTTTTTTGTTACGTATTAGTGCTGAGGTGGTGGTTTTTTGAAAAACTAACGTATTGTGGTGGTTTTTTGAAATCCTAACTGCAATTGTGGTGGTTTTTTGTAATTAACTCTGATTTTCACAGACCCGCTAGTGTAGTCCCTAGTAACGAAGTATCATAATGCTATGTGATGTTGGACACTTGGACGTACAGCATCATCAACAATTTTGGTCGGTACCTATGGACTTGTTTTCGGTTTTGTGTACAGTTTTCTTGTCACTCGGTTGCCGAAGTCGTGTAAAAATGTAGCAAATCAGACTTGCTGTGCATGGATTTTTGGACGTCACCTTGTGAAACAACTTGATTCGTTAGTGTTATGATTAGGATAATCGTTTATCCAGTTTCATGTTATGCTCCTGCATAATACAGTTGCTGAAACTGTCAGTTGGCTAAGCTCACATCCCTTGTAAGTTCACGCTGCATCTCTCTGTTTCTCTACTGGCACATATGCTCAGTCATGACTGCAAGCTGATTTAGAATCCATTTGCGGATACCAACCACTATTTTTTTACCTCAGTTAGCGGAACTGTGGCTTCATAATCTTCTTACTACATGGTTTGTTATTTCTCTCAATCCAGGAGTGCCTCAAGCGTTGCTTCAGAGCTGCGCCACATTTGCGGCATTCTCCTGCATAATGGAGGGGCTGAACAAGCAGCAGGCGGCGACGGCGCACGCACGAGAAAGGCGGCATTCTCCCGCCCTTCACGCTTCCACTGATTCTTGACGCTTCAGATGCACTGGCTTCACGCTGCCGGACAACATCATAAGGGTGCGAGAGTGAAAGATGCTCGATAATCCGGCTTCACTGGCGTTTGTAAATTTTGTTTTGGAATAGCAGACTAGCAGAGGACTTGCTTTCTGTCCAGACTTTGCATTTTCTGGCATGTAATCATATTCCGCTGAGATGGAAGGTAGCATTCCTGTAAATTTTCGGACATCGGCCTGCTGAGGAGCAGGATGGATATGAAACATCTGATTTTCAGGAGAGTGAGACTGAACTTGCAAGATTTATCAACTCTGAAGCTTGCAAAATGTGCCCGCCATTTACGAGCTACTGAACTATCCTGGCATGGAAGGTCAAACTTGTGTACATTTCCTTCGGCGTTTTAACTGTTGGATCTCCTCCTATATATTTACATGTTGACGAATGCAAATATTCAGTCTTAATATCTCGACATCTTCAGTCTCACTTTACAAGCTGACGAGCAACTCCTCTGTCGTACATGGCTCGCTCGCTACCAAAACTGCCACTCATCCGGGTCTAAGCTATAGAGTAGTACTACGTAGAGGACTAGAGAGCTACAAGATTCAGGTCCACTTGGCCACCCTGACCTCGCCGGACTCGTCTCCGGTGAACACCATGCCGGGCGTCCTCAGCGAAATCGCCGTCACCTCGCCGTCGCAGCGGATCTCTCCTCTTGTCTTGAAAGACGGGAGGTCGTAGACACGGACGACCCCGTCGCCGCGCGCGACGAGCAGCACCGGCTTCCCGTCGGCGTCGTGCGTCCCGTCCATGGCGACCACCCGCTGATCGTCTTCTTCTTCCTTGTGGATGTAGTGCACCTCGAGCTCGGGATCGACGCCGTCCTTGTGATCCTGCTTCGACCTCCAGACCTTGACGGTGCCGTCGTCGGACGCGGAGAGCAGGAACCGGTCCCAGCACAGCAGCGCGGTGACCCTGGACGCGTGCCCCGCGAAGCCGCAGACGCGCCGGCGCGTCCCGAGGTCCCAGGCCATGACGCCGCCGTCCGCCGAGCCGGAGTAGAGCGCGCCCTTCCCCCGCGCAAGCGACGTCACGGCGTGGCCGGCGGCCAGCGCGGCGACCTCCTCGAAGCGCTTCCGCTCTCGGTCCAGCCTCCAGATGTAGATGGCGCCGTCCTCCGTGCCCGCGAAGAGGCGCCCGCCGTCGTCGTCGTCGTCCTCGGCCAGCAGCGCGGTGATCTGTGTCCCGGCGGCGGGAAGACTCAGCCGCTGTTCCTCGCCGCTTCCCGTGTGGAGCGCCATCACGGCGCCGCGCACGCTCGCGAGCACCCACGGGCCCATGGCGGTCAGGCGGCCCACGTCGCCATCGTACACCGGCGTGACGCCGACACACTGCCCGGTGGCGCAGCCCCAGGCGCGCACCGTGCCGTCCAGGCTGCCGGAGTACAGCGTGCCGGAGCCTGCCGGCACGGCCACGCCGGTCACCGCCTTTGCGTGGCCCGCGAGCCGCGCGACGCCGCGGATGCCTTGGCCGGCGCACCACGACGCTCCGCCCGCGGGTTCTTCTTCTTCTTGGGCGCGGCAGCCGCGCTTCGGTGGCGGCAGCGGCGGCGCCTGCTCGTCCTGCTCCGCGTGGCGCTTCGTGGGCGGCGCCTTCTCGTCGTGCTTCCCGTGGCGCTTCGGCGGCGGCGCCGGAGGAACCGCGGCACTGGTGGTTGTGGGGCTAGGTTTGGAGGAAGGGTTGTGCCACGTGTTGCTGCGCTTCTTGGCGGCTCCGACTGGCGGCGGATCGGCGTGGAGGAATCGGCAGGGGTTTCGGTCGCAGTGGCCGGACCTCCAGTAGCGGCAGACGTCGCGGGAAGTACCGGGGTTGTTGCCGCGGCGGCGCAGCGGGAGGGGAACGCGCTGCACGGCCGCCGCCATGGCGGAAGGCGGTGGATCGAATGTAAGGGGAATATAGGTACATGACGCGTCGCCTGTGCTGTGCATTATATAGATGGATCGATCGATCGGAAGCTGGTCCGAGTCCGACTCCACCTCGTGCTACCACCGGAACGCGGATTCCACATGTCTTCTCTACTTACCAAATACAACTGTAGTGACATTACGCCATGGTAGGAACTCTTTTATGCCTTTGTAATTATAATCCCTAGATTACGCCATGAAATTACTCCTAATTTGAATCATGTTCGGTGGTTTACAATTTTGAAAAGAAAAAGGAAGTACCGTATCGCGCCGTGTGCAATGGTTCGCAGCAAGAGAAGAATCAAAAATGGTCTCACCCTATTTCCTTCTTCGAGAATTCTTGCAAAAAAGGCATCAGATAAGTGTAAATCATCGTGCAAGAAAAGCGTGACACGAGCTCGACCAAGTGCTCTTTCGATATAAGGCGAAAATGTAAATAGCAACAGCAATTCCCCCACACCATGACAACAGAAACTCAATTCTCACAACAGTAGGCAGCTCTGTATGAAGACACCACTAACACTACCACTCCTTTCACCAAACAAGTCGTGTTCAGAGGTTCCAACCAAAGATTCCCACAGGCCCATCAGTTCTTTGCCACATGTACGCTGGACTCGACCTGCTTGGCAGTCAACAGGGCCCGGACCTCGGTATCTTGATCGGCCATCTCTGCCGGTGCCTGACCGTAGGAGTTCTCCTTCTTGGGGCACGCGCCGGCCTCGAGCAAAAGCTTAACGGTGTCCATGTGCTCTCCTCTGGCAGCATGGTGGAGTGGCTGCACGGAGCAAAGGGATAAATATACATAAACCAGGATTGATAGCACATAGATGTAAAATCATGGTTAGCGTGTGATCAACGGCTGAGAGGGTTTACAGTATCGCCTTCAGCATCAACGGTGTTGAGCATGCGTGCTGCGCAGCCTTCGGTATTTGCAGCGAAGTTCAGAATGCACTGGACAATCTCGGTGAAGCCTGCACAAAGAGTATAGGTGAATAAACTAAACATACAATGTGGAAAACGGGAAAAGAAGCTCAACGCAGATAAAAATACATGCCTCCAGCACAAGCATCGTGGAGAGGAATCGCCCCTTCTTCGTCTTTGCACTCCAAGCTCGCTCCACGTTCCAGCAGTAGCTGGCAAGGTGACAATAGTTAGAAACAACTACAATAAGCAGACAAAAACATCTAAAAAGCGGAGAAAAATGTGCAACTAAGCAAATGTAAACCTGCACGCAGGGTAGATGGCCATATAAGCAGGCCAGGTGAAGCACGGTATCACCATCTTCAACTGGATCATCAATACTGCCAGCATAGTTATCTGCGTAAACATAACAATAGACTCTTAAGTAAAGAGCTCCGCGGATGACAAACCACATATATAGGAATGATTTTCTTTGCCAGCTTTCCACTTTGCAAATAAGGGCACAAAATACCAGCATTATAGAACAGGTGATACTGGCCAAGAAAAGTAAAGTCTTAAGACCAAAAAAAAAGTTAGCAACAAAGCTTTTGGACCAATGCAGTCAATATGGCCCGACCACTGAGATGGTTAGACAATCACGGTATGGAACTCAAATATATGTAATCGTTATAAAATCATAGCACTAAAAGAGGGAGTGATATTTGCAATAATCACTAGATAAGCTTGAAGAGAGAACGTCTGGAATCACAAGCATCCATCCTCTGTACACAGCTCTACCCAGCAATATCAGCTCCCTTATTTTAGTTTCAGTAACTAAAGTGCTTAAAGTGTTAACTATGTAGTGTGAATGTATGATACAAGACAACAAAACATAAATGCAGTTTTTTAGATAGACGTTTTTAACCAATGGAGTTTATATCCTTTACATGTTTCAAGGTAACCAGAACATCACCATGGGGTAGTGTTCTGAAGAGGAAACCAATACAATCAAGGTTGAACCAGTTTATGAATAAGAACACAAGATGCCAAGCAACAAAGCATACATGCAATTTTAAGAAGAAGCAACATAAGAGATTCCCAAACTAGAGTTATGCTTTCAAAAATTTCTAGGTTAGGAAAGAAACTAAGGCTGTGTTTTGACAGAAGAATGGATTTTCAAAAATGCTTATGTCTTGCCAATGTCAGACAGCCAGCTGAAACCTCTTCTCTACAGCCATACAACAAATAGTTTTTATTGCGTTAAACTCTAAACATAATACTTTGTTCTGCGGCTAAACAAATTATGTAGCTTTCTTGACACGATACAGCATTACCTCGATGGCTCTAAACCGAACGCGATAATTAGAGATGCCATCGCCAGGTGCTAATTAGAAGTCGCCACATTTTTCACACAAGAGATGTCCTAGATCTCAACAACAAAACTTAGCTTACACTTATATCACGAAAGAAATACAACCATATAGTTGGTGCTTCTACACGCAGAATCGCGTTCTAGTTGCTGCTGGACTAAGTTGAGGACCAGGGGCGGAGCCAGCACATAAGAATTAGGTTGAAATGAACCCAACGAAATTATGTTAACCCCCTTATAATCACTACTTAGCTGCTTCAAATTACTACTTTGAACCCATGTATACAATGAAGTGAACCCAATGATGGGATCTTCCAGCTCCGCCACTGTTGAGGACTCTGCTACCGGGTGACTGAGCTGATGGAAGCACAAAGAGGGCTTGAGCGGACGCGACCCCAGGCCGTATGCCGTACATCACAATCGTCCAATACAAGACTTGCACTAGAAAAAACACAGGTAAAATAGTAAAATACAAGCTGATCCGTGCAGAAGGCCATCGTTAGTTCAGACGCAATAGCACTAAACTAGAGACTGAGACAGGCTGCAATTCCGCCGCCACGATCATGCGAAGCAGCGATCTGGCTAGTGAATCCCCAGAAGAACAAGAACATACACCAATTCTATACGGTACGGTTGCTCTGCTCCAATCAAATGATCCTACAGAACCCTAGAAGCGTATGAGGGTTGAAATTTAGGGGCGGAGGAAGTAATAAGGCGGAGTACCGAGCGCGGCGCGGAGGGCGTCTGCGTTGCCGGTCTGGGCGGCGTCGGCGAGGGCGCGGAGGTGCGGGGGCAGCGGCGCCTCCTCGTCGTCGGAGGCGGGGGCGAAGGCCTCGGCCTGGTCGGCGATGTCGTCGTCGTCGACGAGGCCGTTGTGGCCGCCGGGGACAGCCATCCGCGGGCTAGGGTTTGGGCCTCCGCGTGTGCGTGGGTCTCGGGGCGCTGTCACGGCGCGGCGGCGGCGGCTTCTTCGTTCGGTGGTGGGCGGAAACCTAACGAGGCGGGGCGGCGGCGCTGGCTGTCTGGATACGACCGTCAAGCACCAGCAATGGACGATCGAGATTATACAGAGGCCGTATGGTTTGAGTCCTTTGGGAATACTTTTTCTCTGATTCCGTCAGTTTTGACTTTGATTTTTTTTTCATTTAGACAAAACTAAGAGCAACTCCAGCCGTTGGCCCCCTCAGGCCGAATTGCCGGCGATTTTTTTGGCCCTGCTGGGGGGGCGCCGGCGGAAAAAAACGGCCTGGGGGCAGCCCGATTCCCAGCCGTGTTGCCCCCCAGCCCGGCGTTTTCCGGCGTTTTTAATCGTTTTCCGGCGTTTTCCCCATAGACCCCCATTTTACTAGTAAAATCTATTATTTTATAAGCAAATTTATCATTTGTATCAAATAATTCGACAGAAAAATTATTACAAATTGTTTAACAAATCATAAAATTTAAAACAAGTTTTTAAAATCAAATTACATAAAACCTAGACCTCGCCTTTGCGCCTCCACAGGTGCTCCACCAGATCTTGCTGCAATTGCTCATGAACTACTGGGTCTCGGATTTCCTGACGCGTTGCAAGGTAGGCAGTCCATGATTTCGGTACAGGCAGACGCTCGCTCTTCTCTGGATCCTCGCCCACGAGAGGACCCTGTCTGAAGTATGGCACCTTCTTCTCCTTCTCATCCACTGGATACTTCCGCTCGCTCTCGATGATCATGTTGTGCAAGATCACACAACAAGTCATCACCTCCCACATCTGATCTTTCGACCAAGACATAGCGGGATACCGGACAACAGCAAATCGAGCTTGGAGCCCACCAAATGCCCGCTCGACATCCTTCCTGCAAGCTTCCTGGCACTTGGCAAACCAAGCTTTAGCCGTCTTCGGCACAGGGTTTGAGATGGTCTTCACAAATGTTGACCATTTTGGATAGATACCATCTGCCAGGTAGTATCCCTTGTTGTAATGGTGCCTGTTGATCTCGAAGTTCACCGGGGGAGCAATACCTTCAACAAGTTTGGAGAAGACAGGCGAGCACTGCAGGACGTTGATGTCGTTGTTTGATCCTGGCATTCCAAAGAAGGAATGCCAAATCCAGGTATCATACGAAGCCACTGCCTCAAGTACGACACTGCAACCGCCTTTGTGCCCTTTGTACATCCCCTGCCAAGCAAATGGACAGTTTTTCCATTTTCAGTGCATGCAGTCGATGCTTCCTAGCATCCCAGAAAATCCTCTTGCTTCATTCTCGGCTAGGATCCGAGCAGTGTCTTCAGCAGTGGGTGATCGCAAATATTCAGGTCCAAATGCGCCAATTACGGCTCTGCAGAACCTGTAGAAGCACTCAAGGATGGTGGATTCGGCCATGCGCAGATAGTCATCCTGCGAATCAGCTGGAGCTCCATATGCAAGCAATCTCAATGCGACCGTGCACTTCTGAAGCGAGGAAAAACCAACCGTACCGGTGCAATCTTTCTTGCAAACGAAATAGTTGTCGAACTCTCGGACACCATGCAAAATCTTAAGGAAAAGGTGCCGATTCATTCTGAAACGGCGCCGAAATGTCTTCTCGCCGTGTACTGGATCGTCGGCGAAGTAGTCGGCATATAGCATGCAATACCCCTCGGCACGCTGACGTGCCTTGCTCTTGCGCCGACCTGGTGCCGAACCACCGCGCTTCGGCTGTGCATCGGCGTCGTACAGGCCAGCCAGACAGGCGAGCATCAGTAAGTGCTCTTCGTCGTCGGCGGCGGCAGACTCGGCTTCCTCGTCCAGCAGAGCGGCGAGCATCTCCTCATCGTCGGAGTCCATCGAGGCAAAGCGTCGAACACCTCGCGGGCAGGGTGGATGCGGATGTGCGCGAAACTTGACCGCGACGGCGATTCTCGGGGTGGAGGCGGCTGATGCGGGGAGGGATACTACAGAGGGTGTCGTCGCGGTAGTTGGCGGTGGTTTTGGTGGCGGGCTCGCGGCGGAATGGGAGGAGTCGGTGCCGGCGACGGGGAGAAGGAGAGGAGGAAAGGACGAACCCGTCCGTGGAAAGGTGCGTTCTCTCGCCGACAGTGGTGGCCCGGGCGGTTTTCCCCTTTCGTCGGGACGCCGGATAAAATTTGGCCCAAATCCGGCGAAAAACGAGGCCTTGGGAGGGTCCTGGGGGCGCGACTACGGGGAAAAAGGACCGCCGGCGTCGAAAAGTTGTCCTGGGGGGGCTTCGTGGGGGGACGGCTGGAGTTGCTCTAACCCATTTTCGTAAGTTCAGCACAAAATAATTTTATCTAGTTGAGTTTGTAAACTCTAAAGAAATGACACATTTGGAGAATCGGTGGTGGTGAATACATCGAGAATGATGAACTATTCTCGAAGGTGATAACGAGAAAGGGTCAGAACATATTACCTAGGGTCATTTCTCGCCTTCCAAATAATCCACACCCACCAGATATGTAATATGATAACCAAAGAGTTTTGGCCCTGATGTGTTGTTGCAATTGTATTAATGGTTTTAGGCTCCGTAAAAGCATGCAGTTTATCCTAATAGTTGGAGGGGTGTGCTTCCAAATGGGTCTAGCCTGAGTGTCATCATAAACATGATTTTGAGAAACTAATGCATAATTTTGTGCTCCAAATAAGTTGTGAACAAAGGAAAATTCCAAATTTTGATTTTAGAATACCAAAGTTTTTGTGGGTAAATAAAACTTCGGTTGAAGATAACTATGAATATTTTGCCAAAAAGGACGCTAAGGTTATTTTTTCCATATAATAGTCACTAACACCAAAATAGACTATTATAGTCGGTTTTTGCCCATAGGCCGGTTACCCATTCGACTCATAGGTTGGGGCCGGCTTTCGCTCATAGGCTAGACAAGCTATGAACCCATCTTGCATACATTGAATTCTAGTCCGATTAATCAGAATTCCGAAGGGATGAAAGGCCAGGCAATATATTTCAGCACTCCCCCTCGTGTCTACTTTTTTTTCTTTGATAGCGTATTAAATTAATACACTAACAAACTCAACCAAAACCCCATACTAGTAAAAAGGGATATCGTATCGGTACTTGTTGACAAAACGTCTTATAATTAATATGGATATACTCTATATTTGAAAAACACCATACTCTCCGGCCCGTGATGATTTTCAACTTTTCTTTAGCCGCTCGATCGGAGGCCTTGGGTGCTTCCTACGGGTAACGAACGAATGGATCGAGTACCTTTGCCCCACGAGACCTGACCGTACGTGGTGATGGGCACTGCACAACCATCACCACCGGCTAAAAAGGCGCACACTTTGCTTTGACTAATAAATAATCTGGCCGACATGTGAAGAAGCATCGGAGAAATATAATTAAGGCGAAACGATCACATCATACTACCACGAATGAGGTTTCGTACGTGTTGGCTTTACTACCTTCCGTGAGATGAGATAGATGCTCTAACATCATTATCGTCGCCGTCGCGTCGGGTGGAACCGAGCGTGATAACAAAGGCGCGTCGCATTAGATAGTTAGTACGTAAAAGATAAAACCAACGGGGACACGAGATTTTAACGTGGAAAACCCTTTCAACAAGTAAGAGAAAAAACCACGGACGCCAATCAGCAATACTTCACTATTTCGGATGAGGTTACAATCGCGTCGGGATTTACAATATGTGGCTTATCCCGTGCGGCGGCTTACAAGAGGTACTTATAGGCGGTTCTGACCTAACTAGGTCGACAAGGGTGAATCCAACTCCAACTCGGTAACAACTCTGCTTCGCTTCGACCAGCCTCCCCGGCAAGGCCTCGCTCGGTTTGTCAGAACCGAGCTGCCCTTTATATAAATTTGAATCACAATAAAATAACACGTTCTTAACTACTACGTACTCCGTAATTTGGAGGGATAAAGAAACTATAGATGGCGACCATGCCTGCTGCCGCTACCGTGCTACGTACGGGGTTGCAATGCATCACAGCACGTACTGTATGTTGGTTTCGAAATCACCACCATTTTTATTTTTCTGCTTACCATGCATTTTGGTTGTGAACCACGCGAGAGTGTTTGCATCTGCATATTATGGTTTGGAATCACCACCATTTTGTTTTTCTTGCGGCGCCGGGATCCATCCGTCGTCTGCAGATCGGAATGGGTGACCGCCGCCGTCCAAGGACAGCAGCAGCAGCAGCAGCAGCTCCCGCTTCGTTTATTGCGCGCAAGGGGACAAGGGCCGCCGCGCGCACGAGAGACAGCGCGGTGCGACGCCACCTGGCCCGTCGAGCCGTCCGTCGTCAACCGAAACCAAAAGAAGGAAAGCGGTCCATGTCCAGTCCACCTCTTCCTCGACTGTTCCGTTTCTTCTCCCCACTCGAGACTCCACTTCGCTTTATTCCCTCTCCACCAACCCACCAGCATCCCCTCCTCGCTCCCATTCGCTTTACTCTCCCGGCCGGCGATTCCTTCGTGTTCTGATCGAGCGCGCGGCCGCTTCCCTCGTCTCGGCACGGGGAAGGGAAGAAGATGGGGTCGTCGCCGGGCTACGACCGCTCCTTCAAGGTGCTCCTCATCGGGGACTCCGCCGTCGGCAAGAGCAGCCTCCTCGTCACCTTCGTCTCCCCCGCCGACCACCACCACGCCGTCGACACCTCACCCACCATAGGTACCCCTCCTCTCCCTCTCCCTGGATCGATCCATCTCCACCCGTGCCTGCGGCGTGCGTGCGGGCCTCTCCCGAATTCCCGATTTAGGGAACACACAACACCAACCGCAGCAGCAATAACTGCTCTCCTCTCGTCCGTCCCTAGTACTACTACTACTACTACTCGTAGTAGTAGCGATTTCCTATTATGGTTTTTTTTTTTTGAAATCCTAGCCTCAATTGTGGTAATTTTCTCCGTGAGAGGGCACTGCTTCTGGGGCCGAAGGCGTTGGAGTTTAGGGAGTAAAAACTTTTCCGTAACTCTCGGACCTCTCGTTAGAGTCGACTAGGGTTGTGGACTTTGACGGTGACCGTTGACTCATCGGCGGGGCGACTCGACCTCGCCGGCGCTGACATGGCATCCTGTGCGCGCGGCAAGGAGAATGCGAAGGAGCCACTGTCCCCTGCAGGGGCGGCTAGGGCGAAGTTGGAGGAGGAATTGGGGAAGAAACTGGACATCACGGACGTCGAGGCTACGCCCTTGATTGTTGACGATCGTGAGGAGGAGGAGGACACGCAGCCGCCCAAGTGGATGCTGGCGGGGAAGGTCTTGTACCGTGACGTCTTTCAGATCCAGGCCATCGACGCTGCTCTCCGGCCCGCATGGGGGAATCCAGAAGGGCTCTTCTTCAGATCTCTCGGAGAGAATATCTTCGTCGCGGAGTTCGCTTCGCAGCGAGATCGCGGTCGTGTTTGGGAAGGTTCGCCTTGGCATGTGAGCAACAACGCGGTGATCCTTGCGGAGTTTGATGAGAGCATGAAGCCCTCGGAGCTACGGTTCGACCGGCTTTCGGTCCGGGTGAGGGTGCTGGATCTGCCGTTTAATCTGCGTGATAAAAAGTGGTGGTTACCGATCGCAAGGCAGATTGATGAGACGGCGACGGATTCGCAGTTTGATCATGTTGGTGGCTACCTAAGGGCTAGGGTTTCGATTAAAATTGCTAATCCTTTGAGGAGATGGGTTCTGATAGACTCCGCCAAGAGACAGAAGGTGGACATGTATCAAGTTCAATACGAGCAGATCCCGCACTTCTGTTTTGCTTGTGGTCGTTTAGGCCACTCGGATCTTCTCTGTCCTACACCTGGAACAAGGGATGCTAATGGTGAATTACCTTTTGGTGAAGATTTAAGAGCTCCAAGCGATGATAGAAGAAGAGCGCCCTATAGCTTTATTCCCTCGCTTGATTCCCTCCCTTCTCTTCCACCAACCCACCAACCCACCCGAATCCCACTGACTCCTCAGCTGGAAGGGAAGATGAGGTCGTTACCGGGGAGCAGCAGCTACGACCGCAACTACGACCGCTACCTCAAGGTTCTCCTCATCGGGGATTCCACCGTCGGCAAGAGCAGCCTCCTTGCCAGCTTCCTTTCCCACGCCGCCGACAGGGAGGTAAACTCCCTCACCATAGGTAATCTCCCTGGATCCCCCCACCCCCCTCTTGGTGGCGCTCAACCCTGTCTGTCTTGATCAGGGAATAACAACCAGAGCAATAATAAATGCTCTTGTCTGTCTCTAGTACCGATTTTCCTGTATGTCTGTCTGCCGGGGTGTCGTTATTCGTACGTATCATATGTGTTCCGCGAGAGGGCAGTGCGGCTGGCCGAAAGCCGTGGGAGCCGAGCGAGGGAGGGATCATCCAGCCAACTTGCTTAGGCAGACTTGTGCTGTGCAGCTGATTAATTCCAACCAGAGTTGTTGTTTTTTTTTACTTTTATTATGAGTATTTCTGCTGATGTTCGAAGCGCCCTATGTTGCAGTGATCTGACTTTGAGTGGTTCTGCACCTGGTGATTCCAGCCACAACCTTCGTTTTAAGGCAAAAAAAAAATATTTGACATGGGTCTACGCATTTGATTACGGCTGGAACTCTCAACTCTGTGTGCAGGCTACAAATTCAGTGAAAGCAAGCAAGCAGGAGGTTGAACCGTCTTTTTTTTATATATATATAATGAAAACACAAAGTTGATCAAAGGTTAAAACTGATCAAAGTTGATGCTTAAGATACCCCTAATACCAACGTCACTAGCAAGCGGAAAGGGTAAACAGGTCGATCCTGAACGCGTTTCAGGATGTACATGCTTGATAAATGTTTTCGTCGGTTGGGGTTGTTAATGGTAGCAAACGTTCTGTGACCACTCTCGAATAGGTTAGACTGTACAGTCCATCAGTCAAGTTTCCAACCACATAAAAGTCTTCTAAGCCTGGCTTAATTTCCTGAATAAGAACCCACCATCAATTATTCAGTTATTACTGACTCATGGTAATTTATTGTATAAGTGTGCTTTATGCTGTCTGAATTCTCCCTCTAATTTACTTGCCATAATTTAATTTTAATTCACAACAATTTCCAGGGTTGGATTTTAAAATCTTCCAAGCCTAGCCTAATATTCTGAATGTGAACCCACCAGTTATTCAGTTATTATTGACTCGTGATAATTTATCGTATATGCTTTATGCTGTCTGAATTCTCCCTGTCATTTACTTGCCATTTAATTTTAATTCACAACAATTTCCAGGGGTGGATTTTAAAATCAAGTTTCTCACTGTCGGCGACAAGAAACTGAAGCTGACAATATGGGACACCGGTAAGTTTTTCTATTTGCCTTTTTTTCTGATGAATATGTTGTTTACTGTTTACATGCATTCCTGACAATACTTTATATCTGTTGTTAAGTTGTTTATATGCTTTTTTAGGGCACTTGTTCCTCAGTACCTTCAGACTTTCAATAGTAACCCCAAAATTACAAGCCTACTTGTCATTTGTTGATTTTTTCTAGCCCAGCCATAGGTCATTATTTTGGCTGTTTTGTCCCGGGCACAATCACCTTATTGTACAATGTTCAAAGTAAAAACGCTACATTTCCTCCTAAATATCAATGACTTCCAGTTCATTACTGGTCCAGTATTGCTTTGTTTCTACAGTCTGTCACATCTAATGGTGGTGTTTATACATTCATGTGCTTGACAGCTCGTTTTCATCTTTTTGCAGCTGGCCAAGAGAGGTTTAGGACAATCACTAGTTCTTACTACAGAGGTGCTCATGGAATTATTCTAGGTAATATTGATTTCATGTAAGATTTTATTGTGCACGACAAAAATTGGAAGCTCTTGCCATATTTGATACCTGACTTGAAAATATATTTTCCTGCCCATCACTGTTGAGCTATTAATTGTTTCCTCGCTCTTCGGATACCATGAAATTATAGGTTGCAATTTCTTACAAACAGATCTTTTCAATATTCATGTAAATCAAGCACGACACTGTACTCAATAGTGATTTCTGAACAATATATAGTGCCTTCTGGCTAGCTTTTATACAGATTCTTGGATGTGGTTTCAATGTGTATATATAGTAAATGGTTCCATGTTTTCATCATACTTGATTGAATTCGTCACTGAACTTAGGTGTCACCTCACTACGATAATGTACCACATAATCATTCAGTAGCAGTTTTGTTGAGATTAATGATGCTGAAATGCATCTTGTGATGAGTTGTAGAAACAAAATATCTAAAAAGAACTCTTGCAAACTTACAATATTTACAAGTTTTCTATTCTGCGGGAAACGTTGCAGGTTTACTTGCAGAAGTTTAACTTTGTGCTGTCTTCTTCTGTTAGTTTATGATGTCACGAAGAGACAAACTTTCACAAATTTGGCTGATATATGGGCCAAGGAAATTGAATTGCACTCGACAAATAAAGAGTGCGTCAAGATGCTTGTTGGAAACAAAGTGGACAAGGTATACTTTATTTCTCTTTAACTCAAATGGTTTTTAGTCTTAACAAGATGAAGTGACAATATGGTTCTACCTTGCAGGATGAGGAAAGATTGGTAACAAGGGAAGAGGGGCTTGCCTTTGCACAGGAATGTGGATGCCTATTTCTCGAGAGCAGTGCCAAAACAAGAGAAAATGTGGAGAAATGTTTTGAAGAGCTTGCACTAAAGGTACACGGATAGAAAGATACTTAGCAACATAATGTTAACTTCTTTACTTCTGACAGTAAAACAATACCTTCTGAGAAGTTCAAAAAAATGGACTAGTAATGTTATGGGTCATTCCATGCAGTAGTATCCTCAAGTTCGAAGTTTAACGAACATATAGCTGACTGGGTTTTAACTACTTCAGATGATAACTATGTTCTTCAGAAAGCAATCTTCTGGCACTGAACATTCCTTAGTTAGATGCATGTATTTTGCTCCCCACCTTATTTCGAAGCACATCTATTGTTACGTTGATGTAACTGTGTTTGTTTCTATCACTGTACTGTCTTTGTTTCACGAGTCCTAATTGGCTTTGAGAAATTTGTTCTGAATTTGTTGTATATGATCGATACAGTGATCAATGCATACTTTGCTGTCGCCTACCAGTTCATGTTTTAAGAGTGAAGTATACTCAAGGTTCCTTAACTTGCATATCACTTGAGTCCTGAACTTGTGGACTGCTCCTTTACGTCTCAAAACATGTATTACTGAGTTGATAGATTCATTTTCATAAGAGAGAGCAGGAAAGAAGTTCTGGACAGCTGTTTTATAAGTCACTTAAGTATTTGCTATCTCTTCCATACCGCCATTTAGCAGTAATGTTTTCCTTTTTGGGGAGGGAAGGGCAAGGTAGTCTTCAGGTCTGTTATCTGCTATGCCTGAACTTTTTCTAGAATACCTGCTATGCCTGAACTTGTCAGAATATTTGGCATAGTTTTTATGGATATTTCGTCTTCCTTCTTTCACATGAGTTTCTTCTGCTTTGTCTCGTGTGCTGTTGGCAAGTCTGTAATGTCTTGTTTGTGAACTTGTGCGAGGCAGTCTCTGTACATCTGCCAGATTTGTTAGGGCGGATGTCTGAATAAAACTACCAGCCAAATTTGGGTGTAGTGTGTTTTACCTAGATATGCCATGTAGGGTTAATTTGATTTCCTCCTAAGCATTGCAAACATCTTGTCTCCCTAATAAATTTAAGAAACCCTGTATCTTCAACCTTTTTCTGTTTCTATTATTGCTTTCACTTCTCCCTAATAAACATACAGACTACATGTCCTCTAGTTGAAGTTTGCTCTGCCATTGGCCAACACAGCCTCTGTGGGCAGCATATTTCCTGCTGTACTACTAATAAGGAACATGCTTGAGCCAATTGGTCAGTCTACTTTGTCAGATGATTGAATTTGATATTTGCACTCCGATTTCTTCAGTTATGTTTTAGCATAGGCACATATACAGAATATGAGTCCTAGAGCCCTTTTTCATATTGCATCAGAATTCATCCAGCTACATGTGAGCCTTGCTAGTATCTGCATACTTAAGTGTCGCGCAACTCAAATTGTGTTTCAGAAAACATGATTTACTCGAAAGTGTAGAAATTTTGTCTCCTTAAATGCCTACCACATTGTGCTCCTCCTGTTTAAAACAAGGCCTTACTGTGTTGAGCCATTGCAGATCCTGGAGGTCCCGAGTCTCTCGGAGGAAGGCCCTTCGGTCGTGAAGAGGAACTCGCTGAAGCAGAAGCAGGAGAACGACGCGAAACTCGCCGGAGGGTGCTGTCAGTAGACGGTCCAGTTCACCGTGTGCGATCAGCTAGATCTCGTGATCGGCGCCTAGGCATAGCTTTTGGTTCCTGCGTTTCTGATGTAAATGAGCTGTATCTAAAGGGAAAAATAACAAACGACTTGAGGTTTTGGTGTGAAGGGTGGAATCGGTCTGTACAAAGAAAAAAGAAAAGGTGGTTTTCCTAACACAGTTGATCTGGCGACCCGGTTTGCTGTGATTGTAATGATACCCTGTGACTCGATGTCTCGATCGGCGAGCTGATCACCGCGTGGGAGTGTTTTTGCTGGTACGTACATAATTTAGGTTGTTTTCTGGTGGCGTATATTTGGCTTTTCCTTTATGAACTTTGTAATCTTTGGTTTTTTGTGGAACATCCTCCGTGACCGTGTGATATTGTTGTATGACACTTTCTGTGTCAGCAGTCCTATTAATCATCCTACTATTGTCGAAGAAATGGGCCAGCGCGAAGAGCAAGTTGGGCCGCCGAACAGGCCGTCACGTGTTCGTCGCTTACCAGAGCAAGCGTGGTTGCGTTAGCGTGTGCGTGTGTGTGGCTATAACCTTTGCTGGCCTGTAGCGAGGAAGTTGGCTAGGATTTGGAATAGGCTGAACCATGTGTTGGACACGGCGGTGAGGTGGCTGAGGGAGGAGGGGCGGAACTCAGTAGCTCTGCTGTAGATCGTACTCCACTCGGTTAACACACTGCCTGTTTGTATCGTTAACTTGGCCTGATCTGATCTTCGTAGTCAATGCAATTGGAGTGTTTTGGGATAATCTCAGTTGCGGCTAGTCCTGGCCATGGAAAGCCCGGCCCGGTCGGCCCAGCCCGAAATTTTAGGGCTTGGGCCTAAGTTTTGAGGCCCGCGGGTGGGCCTGGGCCTACATTTTAAGCCCAAATGATTCATTGGGCCGGGCTTGGGCTTCAAATATGTGCGATTTAAGGAAGAGGCCCGGCCCACGGCCCTAGACCCGCCTCTATTTTTCGCCAATGGACCGGGCCTGGGCCGCAATTCTAGGCCCGACGACAGAGCTGGGTCTAGGCCTAGGTTTTCTGCTGCGGGCTTTTCTGGGCCCTGCCCGAAGCCCAGCCCATGGCCAGGTCTAGTTGCTTGCGGTTAGGCCTGGAATTCGAGCCGAGCCGGCTCGGCTCGGCTCGCTCAAACTCGGTCAACAAACGAGCGAGCTCAACTCGGCTCGTTCAACAGTCGAGCCCAGAAGTGGAACTCGGCTCGACTCGCCCAAACTCGCGAGTTACTCGTTTAACTCGGTAAAAACTGCCAACTCCAAGCTCCAAGCTCGGCAACTCCCCAATCCCCATGGCCGTCGACTCCAAGCTCGGCTGCTTCTCCATGTCGCGGACGGGGACGAGCTGCGGCCGGCAGAGACGTGGACGGGGACGAGCTGCGGCGGCGGCAGTCGGCAGAGACGTGGTCGGCGGTAGCACCGCAGCATGGACGGGGACGGGGGACGGGGCGCAGCCGGCCCGCCTCTCCTCGGGATTTGAGACTCGTGGCGGCAGGGATGGAGCAGCAGGGACGAGGACGAGTGGCAGGGATGGTGGGTCGGTGGCGAGGATGAGCGGCAGGGACGGTGGCGCCCGTCGATTCCTTGTGCGTCACCGCGCCGCCGCCGGATCGCCTCTCCTCAGGACTTAGACTCGTGGCGGTAGGGATGGAGCAGCAGGGATGAGGACGAGCGGCAGGGACGGTGGGTCGGTGGCGAGGATGAGCAGCAGGGACGGTGGCGCCCTTCGATTCCTTGTGCGTCGTCGCGCCGCCGCCGGCCCACCTCTCCTCAAGGATACGATGGGAATGGGGTGGGGATTGTGCGATGCGTGCGTGCGATGCTAACCCTAGTTGTGCGGGTTAGGTGGGCTGGGAATTGGGATAGCAGGCCGACATGATTGCCAGTTGGGCCACTTGGGTTTAATTAGACTAGCAGGAGGAAACAATTTTTATTTTTTGAGCGAGCTAAACGAGCTAAACGAGTACTCGCTAGCTCGACTCGTTTAGCTCGAACTCGTTTAGTGGAAATTTAGAAAGCTCGGCTCGGCTCGTTTAGTTTCGAGTTCGAGTCGAGTCACGACTTGCTCATTTAACTCGCGAGTTTCGAGTTTTAATTCCAGCCCTACTTGCGGCAGACCCTCACTCACATTCACATGATAACTGCAGATCCACTGAACTCTGAAGCCTCTGTTCTTGCGAACAGTGAGCGCCCAAGGGACGTGAACAGCCATGTGGTGGTGGGCATGGCCGCCCAGCTAGGATGCACGTGAAGGCGTACCTGATGCCCCGACCGCTAGCATTTCTTCCTGCACGGAAGGACGCAAGAGAGGACGATCAAGGACACTACCCTTGTGCCGACTATATATCAACCTGACGGGACTCAACAAATGCCAAAAGGCACCAACACTGTATTACTATGCACCTACACGTTCAACTTACTGCCGAACGCCATGGGTGTGGGACACATGTCCGGCACGTTGGGGCCGCTGCCCCACTGCCCGCTAAACCCAAACCCGAAAAAATTAGTCATCAAATTTAAATGAAAGATTTAATTAATTTTTTCAAATTTGTTGACAGGTAATGACATCCCACCTCAGCGTTGTGAGCGGAACGGAATGGCGCCCCCCTCAGCGTGCGGCCGACAAGCAGGCAACCCCGTTGGCGGTCCCCGCCGTGTGGTCTGACGCGGCCCGCCACTCCCTCCGCTCCATAGTGTTGAACCGCGACCGCATGAACTCGTCGTCGTGTGTACCGAGACCCTCATTGGACCGATGAGTGTTGTTAGGGGGGGCGTCGGTGGAGATGCTCTAATCGAAAGGTTATAAAGGTCCATGTCCAACGACACTCCTAATATATTTTGCACCACGTTTTCATGCGGCAAACAACAGGGTTCCACGGCCATGTACGAAGCCTTCCTTGTGCACTCACTTTTACGGACTTCCTCGTCAAGTTACCATTTCTAAGCAAGCACGCAAGATGATAAATGAACGCCCATGGATGCTAGCACAAGAGAGGGTAGATTAATTCCATGTGCAACGGCAACAAAAGGAGCAGTGTGAGCTACTACTAGTAGTTCACATGCTGGCACTCCAGATTGTTCGCCGGGAGCAGTCCCAGCCTCGCTGGTTTTGTTCATGGGGCATTTATGTTCATGGGGCCAACGCTGATTGACAGATCTATTCAGGAGCCCACGACGGTCGGCCGGCCTCGCTGGTTTTGTCCCCGCGTGCGAGCATGGGGTTGATCCATCCATGCAAGGCAAGCACAATCCTTTCACTGCACGATCCAGATGATGCATACAGAGTATATCACTGTAACAGATGGTATCCAATGGCACCTTGGATTTCGGAAATTCAGTTTTGCACATTGGAGCATATGCTCCTGCCACCGAAAAAAATATTTTGGCATGTCAAAAAGTTCGAACAAAAATTCAGCGCGTACATCTCAACATTATATGTGCGTACGAGAAGATTGGCGAAAAACGACATTTTTTATGACATGCGTAGAAAAGCAAAAAAAAATGTCTCGTGGAAAGGCTTTTCTAGCACCAAAATTTGTCTTTTCTACACACGACACAAAAACGTCGGTTTCCGTGAAACAACTTCATAAGCACGTAGAATGTCAAGATGTACGCATGAAGTTTTTGTCAGATTTTTTAAAGTTTTTGAAATTCGGTTAAGATGCATTTTAAAAGCCGGGGCATATGCTGCCAGGAGGCAAAACATCCCCCCCCCCCCCCCCCCCCCCACACACACACACACACCCGTTTTGTTATTTTTGCACAGCTGGTAAATGAAGCGTGATTTCACCAAACTTGATTCACTTGCACATGCGACTTTTTCTTTGGTTTTATTTTTGGATAAATGCAAAATTATTATTTGAGGATGGAGTGTGTGCTCCCGAGCTAGCACACTTCGAAGTTTACCTATGTAACCCATTTGTAACACATTCTCCTATACCATTGCACTTTAAAAATACTTATGTCATATGTAAAGGACAAAATGGCATGGAATGGTATGTTCCCTAGTCAAACACATGCTAAAACCATGAACAACGTTGTACACTAACTATCTAACTAAACTAGGCATATAGCACCACCGTCCACCGAACAATCGCAACAAGCTATCTAACGTAGTACGACTTTGTTAGAAAAAAAGACCAAATATAGGGCCAATGTTGTCATGCAAAGCTGTCAAAAACTAATGAACACACATAATCCCGCAAATTGCTAGCGGCGTTGCATAATCTCAACGCATATGTCATAATTTTCCATCGTTAAAAGGATCATAGCAGAACTTTATCAGGTACTCCCGCCATATCACAAATAAATGTCGTTTTAGACATGCCTTCGATCAATATTTAAAACTTTGAGATAAATACATTTTTCGCCCCTTGGTTTATTGGGTTGATCACTTTTAGTCCCTCGACTAACTAACCAGACAACCTAACCCCTCAACTAACAAAACCAGGCACTTTTGGTCCCTTACTCGCTTGAAGCTGATTGGGTGCCAACTTGGATTGCTTTCGGTTTGCGGCCCCACAAGACCGTCCACCCGAGCACCCCAATTTGCTTTGTTTCATACATATATTTCATAGAAATTAGTGATCAAAACTACTTCAACAAGTCAGTGTTAATGTCCAAACTGCATATATTTGTGATACGGAGGACTACCATCTTTGTTTTTTTCTTTTTCGAAATGGGGATCAAGCCCCAGCCTCTGCATCAAAATGATGCACACGGCCGTACTTTTATTGTAGCATTTAAAATATATAACAAAAAATATAAAGTTTGAATAAATATATAACAAAAAAATCAACATCTGTAATATACAATCAATGTGATTAGCGTTATCATAGAGTATACTTTCATACTATATGCATTTGATATTATAGATATTGATGTTTTTGCCATAGACATTGCCAAACTTTATAAAGTTTAACTTTGAGTAGAACAAGAACCCAAGATAATTTAAAACGGCAGGAGTACTTTCAACTAGGGAGCATGGTTTAAATATATCTAGCGGCTAACACTATGCTTATCCCCGTGAGTTAAGCGGCATGGTGAATCAGTAGCCATTGATAAGGTGAAGAAACGGCCGGCCTTCGCCTCCGGTTGGGTTCCTATCTCTGTCTTTCCTATCATGAGTGCCCCCCACCGCTTGAGCTCTCAAACAGTGTTTTGAGAGTCGTATCTCGCTTTTCTCCGCCGCCCCTCGCCTCCCTTCCCTCCGGTGGCTCTGCCGCCTGGCGTGGAGATGGCGTAGGAGGATGGGCTCCCCTTGTACATAGTAGCAGTAGGTTATTCTTTTTCCTAGTTGTAGCTCTGCCCTATGTGGAGAAGGAGGGTAGGTACTTGGATCTTTGCAGCCAGATCCATGGCGCCGTGGCTTTTCTCTGTCGAGCTGCGCATCGCTGGTGGCAGGTGGTGGCGCATGTGAGGCTGCGGAAGCCGCGCATCCCTCATTATAAGGACTGTATCGAAGCTATGAAGCCGGGCTCTTCGAGCCAAGTCTGGCTTTGCGTGGTCGTGTTTCTCCTAGCAGCGGAGCTCTCATGGTGGGAGCCAGAGGTGGCGACGGCGAAGGTACCATGCAGCTTCTTCAATAAAGCTCGTTCTTTGGTTTTCTGCTGCTGCGAATCCTCTATATGTCTGCCTCCTCCGGCTCGTGGCGGGAGCATGGAGTTTGACGGCGGACCGGCTATACAGTTGCGGTGGCGGAAGGCCGGCAGCCTAATCTTGCATTTGGAAGAGGCAACGGCGATTTCCTCTGCTCACCATGGAAGTGCTGAGAGGAAGGAAGTTGCCGGGTGCGATGTTGATACTTGGCTGCCATGGAGTACAGATACCGCAAGTTGGTGTACAATCTCGGCGGCCGTCTGCAGCCGACCGACCCTGGAGGCCATCTGGTGGCTAACTTCGCCGAAGTATTTCGGCATCTGTTCAACCTCCTTCTGGAGGCCCTCTGTAGAGCTTGCTACGGCGTTCGACGTCGCCTCGGTATCAAGTGGTTTAGTCCCCGATGCGGAGGATGGCGGCCATGGCTTGAGCTCTCTCTTCCTCGTCGTCGGCGGAGGACCCAATTGCTTTTCTCATTTTCAATGTAGGGTGTTCCATGTAAAAGTTGGGGGCTTGGTTGTAATTCCTGATTTTCTTCTGGTCCCTGATGTAAAATGTACCTGCCGACAGAAATGAAATGGTATCCAGGCCCTTTTGGGCCGCTCCTTGTTCAAAAAAAAAAGGAAGAAGACGGGCAGGCAGGCCGGATAATCTGGGTTCCACGTCATGTGATCGCTGGCGACATGGACAGAGATTCAATGCGGCAACAGCGACACCGGCCATCTTGTGCGTACTCGTCCTCAGTGACACTTTGTAATTATTAACCGTGCTAGCTGATCCGTCTGGAACGAGAAGAGCGCTAATATATACTTGCCGACGGCTATCGATCGATCTACCGGCAATAGCATCAATTCCTTAGTTAACTCCAAGTGATAAGGAAGGTTGAACAGAACTCCGCAAGTTCATTAAAGATTAATTTGCTAGCTAGAACTGGATTAGCTCAACTCTGGTGTCATAATCGAGTGATCAAATATAATGAAGCCGACAAGATAATGCTAAGCTAGAGGCCCGCGCGCGGTGATGTGGATTGATTGACGCAATCCAAACACTCGGAATAATGCACAAATTGAGCATATGCCACACCGCATCATGCATCCCTGTAGTAGGAGATGAGAGAAAGGGCCGCAAAAATAAATTAAACACAACCCAGTTCAAGTACTTATTTAGTAGGGCATCTCTCGTATGAAGATAGGCTTGTGTTGATTAATATTGTTCTTATGAGTTTCATATTATCTTTTCTCCATGTAGCCAAAGGGGTACGAAAAATATTAGATTTATATCAGTCTCATTTTTTCAAGTATGGGAGTGTGACAGGAATTGCTTCATAACAAATACCTCCACAATAAAACACTATCACAAGTGACAACTAAGCCTACTGATTCCCCCATATGAAAGGGTCTTATGGCATTTAAAGAGGAGTTATTTAGTAGGGGCTCTTTCAAGGCTGGAGATGGTATGTCAACTCGGTTTTAGGAGGACTATTTTGGTTAGGTGATATGCCTCTATCCAAACAGTACCATTCGCTCTAAAACATCTGGCGAAGGAAAGACATTCTATGTTATTTTGGTTAACCCCCTCGATATCAAATTCATAAGGACTTTAACTGGAACCAAGTGGACTGATTGGTTGCATCTTGTGCAATGCCTCATGTCGATTGTTTTGTCCACAAACTCTAGACTCTGACACATTTGTTTGAAAATTCATGTATTCTGACATGATGAATGAGCATACACCATTTGTTCACAAATATATTTGTAAATTAAAAATACCCCTAAAGATTAAGATCTTTATGTGGTTCATGTAAAAAAAAACCATTCTCATAAAGGATAACCTGGCTGAACAAAAATGGAATGGCCGTAAGAAATGGGTCTTTTGTGACGGTGGGGAATCCATCAATCATTTGTTTTTTTACTGTCCCTTTGCTAGTCTCATTTGGCGAAATCTTTTTTTCACTTTCAATGTCCCACCTCCGGCCAATGTAACAAATATGTTTGATAATTGGTTAAATGCGGTGGACAAAACAACTAAAACACAGATTCGTGTGGCAATTTGTGCTTTAGTTTGGGATTTATGGAAGTGTAGATACGATTTGTTATTTAATAAAGTAAGAAATGCCAATCTTTCATAGGTTATACATATGGGTACACATTGGATCCGACCACTCTTGCCGAGGGGCAGCGACAACATATGTATACTGGGTGCATTCAACGGTTGCTCGGGATACCTTCAACCTGGGTGGATGGTTGTTCACTAGAAGATTGCATGATGCATATGAGCTTTGTTTTAGTCTTTTTCCACTGGTTAATTTTGCAGCATACTTTGTGTGATCTTTGAGATGTAAACTTGAAACCTGAAGCTCTGCAATAAAGCGACTGTATGCATCGATTTATGCAGATATGGTATGGCAGGGCTCAGTTCACCTTTTCAGAAGAAAAAAACCTTAATCAGTGCCTACAAAATTATTGGGTTTTCTTTTTAACTGTATATACAGAATTATTTCTTAGGCCTTGTTTACTTTTAGTGTATTTTAGTAGAAGAGAGGAGATTATCCCGAATCCCGAAAAATCCCGAGTAGGCCGTTTACTTCTCCGAGTTTGGAGAGGGTAATCCCTAAATATTCACACAAATTCCCTCATTTTTTGCATAGATTAAAAATTCTATCTCATACTAGTGTATTTTTTGGAAAGAGTATTTAAGGGGATGGTAGGGGATTGGGTGAACACCAAATCCCCTCACATCGCCAAACTTTCTAGGGATAAAAATACGAGATAAGTAAACAAGGCCTTATGGAAATAATACGTGGATAATCAAGGTGATCGAGCAGGTGAGGACGTGCGTGCAGCACGAGCCGACAGGAACAGGTCACGGCCGGACTTATCGCCGCCCATTCCGACGTGGCGCCACGCACACATGCATCCATGACCATGAGTGCCACTCCAACTCCATTATTGACTCTGCAGTGTTCCAGCTCGGAGCAACAGAGTCCGGACAGACACACACAGATCCAATCAGTTCAGTGGTGGTGGGTCTGACTGATTTTGGCTGTCGTAATGACACAGGGAATTCTGTCGAAACCAAGGCACGGTGGTGGATTCCAACTTGACTCAACTTAATTATTGAAGCAGAAAGATCGAAGCTCCATCGGGCGAAATGCACACAAGCAAATTTTACAGTCGACGGTTCAAGCCTTACTCCATGCAGCACTGAGGAGTACTGATCGATCGATCCATGCATGGATCCAAATTGTTCAAAGCAAATTAACGAGAAACTAAACATACACGGTTCATGGAAAAGGAAGAAGCAGAAGCGCTCGATCGATCTTCACACCACCACGGACGGACGGAAATACAAGCTCATGCTGGCGGATGCTCGCTTTAGCTTAGTAGTCGGTGGTGGGGAGCTGCTCGTGGCCGCTGCGGGAGATGAAGAGGAGCTCGTAGACGACGCCAGCGAGCCCACCACCAACGAGGGGGCCGACCCAGTACACCCACTGGTACCCCCACTCCCAGCTCACGAGCGCCGGTCCGAACGACACGGCGGGGTTCATGGACGCGCCGGAGAAGGCCCCGCCGACGAGGATGTTGGCGCCGACGATGAAGCCGATGGCGATGGGCGCGATGGTGCCGACGTCGCCCTTCTTGGGGTCGATGGCGGTGGCGTACACGGTGTAGACCAGGCCGAAGGTCATGACGATCTCCAGCACCAGCGCCTCCCAGCAGGTGACGCCCGACAGGCCGAAGGTGCCGGTGGGGAGCCCGCCGGTGGAGAAGCGGAGGAGGAAGCAGGCGGCCACGGAGCCGAGGAGCTGGGCGATCCAGTAGAGGAGGCCCCGGAAGAGGGTGATGTTGCCGCCCAGGAAGGCGCCGAAGGTCACCGCCGGGTTCACGTGCCCGCCCGAGAGGTTGGCGCCGACGGAGACGGCGACGAAGAGACCGAAGGCGTGCGCGATGGCCGCCGAGATCAGGCCCAGCACCGGGGACGCATCCGGGCCGCTCAGCTTGGCTGCACGGCACAACAGCAAGGAGAGATCGATTAACATTTAACAGTCGTCGTCCTCAGGTGCACATGCTAATCAATCAGTGGAGCAAATATTACTACTGTACTTGATTCCTTAACAGTTTCCCGATTGATCGATCTCTACCGTTTATTCGAGGAACTTTGTTGTTAATAAATTCAGGTGTAGATATATATGGCAAGAAATCAGCTTTTGCTACTTGTGGAAAGATCGAGCACACGGTGTGTGTGTCGGACTGACTGGTCGGATCATCAGAAGCTACTACTCCAACTCCACTGACGAATCACTCTCATGCCATGGCCTAAAAAGTCGTTATTTGCCGCAATCATTCCACCTAAAAAGGCCGTATGGCACCACCCCTTTCTGAATCTCTCGAACAGAATTTCTCTAGGCTTGTGTCACTAAGGTGTGCATGATGTAAAAGGGATTTTGTCTCCAAAAGCAAGGAGTGTGTTTCTCTGTCCTTGTGTACTACGAGTACGACGCAAATTAACTAGCCTGATAAACTGTTCCTAATCTACTACCACATTCATGAAGGTGGGTTGAAGAACTAATGAGACGAGGTGTGTGTGTGTGTGTTTGTTGTTGTTCTTTAATTGTGGAGTACGACGCGAGTTAATTAGCCTAATACTAGATTGTTCCAAATCTACTACCACGCGCGTTCATGTGGGCGGGCGGAACTTATAATGAACTTAATCGGGAAGCTTACTGAAGGCGACGCCGGAGCCCTGGCCGGCGAAGACGAAGATGAGCGTGGAGATGAACTCGGCGAGCGCCGCCCTGAGGGCGCCGGTCTCGTACACCTCTTGGTGGCTACCCACGGCGATCCTGCTCACAGGCATTTTCGCACCTCCAAAGCTAGCTAGCTAGGAGAAGAAGAAGAGATGGGAGTGATGAGAGTTGGTGAGGAAGGAGCGGGATAGGGAGGCGGTATATATATACACCCCGCGCGCTCAGCTCAAGCTCCTTCAACCGGCCAGGTTGGACCTGGCGCGGCCGTGGCCGCCGATGATTAATCTGACGGTGTGACGCCGTATCCGGATCACGATCACGGCCACATGCAAAGTTCTCTAAGTTGTCTTGCGTGGAGCCCCTACTTTCTTAGAAAAAAATTTAAAAAGCCTCTGGAGGTAAGGTATGGTCAGATCAGGGGAGCGGCACTTGTTGTTTTGGAAAACAGTTATGCTAATTCTCAATTGCCTGGTTTTCTTTCCCCCGTCTAGCTCGTTCTACGCCGAGAGCCGTTCATATGCATTGACATCCGTGCACATTTTTCTTTTACAATTTCCTGATCTTGAGAACAAATACGGTATTTTTGCATACCAGGGGCGGAGGCAGGAATCAAGAAAAACTCATGTTGAGGGGGGCGGTCATAGAGATTTCCAAAAAAAAAACAGAATAATCAAAAATTTACACAGAAATTCAGATTGTTAGCGGGGGCCAGGGCACCTGCTGGTCCCCTGCCTCCGCCCCTGTTGCATACTAACTGAATAGATTAGTACTGCCCTATGAGAGCTGGCGTTAATTCCGAGTCGACGGAAACACGTGTGCACCCTTCGAAAAACATCTCGATGTATATATACATACCTGCATGCATGACAGACATGCATGTATGTGTTTTATCGTATCCGCGGCAATATTGTTAGTTCCAAGGTTTGTTGGGAAGAGATGGAGAGAAGAGATAATGTTTTCTTTATTGAGAGGAATTGATAGAGATGAGGTTGATATAAAAAAAATAGGGTCTTCTACATACATAAAGAAAGAAGGAAGGAAATATGTGTTTCTTTTGCCCTACGACTCACACTATAATATTATGCTAACGGTTTTGTAGGTCAAAAGGTAAATAGTTTTGCTATTTTACACATGCCTGAGAAAATATTTTGAAGTCACCAAAAACACCTCATGATCAAAATTGAAGATCGAAGAAGGCGATTGAAGTCTAGCATCAGCGACTTCCTTTTCCTGCCACGTGTCGGACAACGCGCGCACGGAATTCCCTCATCCCCATCTTCTCGTTCCTCATCTAGCCAAGTCATGATAGCTTTCTCCTCTTTCTCCGATCCGTTCGTTGTGCTGCTTTAATTTGCCATGCATATTGTTCCCTCTCGGCTGATGCCCTTAGTCTCTCACCAATCGCCTCATCCCACTGAAGCCCCTCCATCCCTAGGTGTTTCCTCCCCCTTAGAAGTATCCAACCCCTACTCCAGTCTTCCTCGTTCGTTGTCCAACTTTCGCCCTAGATGTGCATTAGCTCGAGTCTGCAACACCTAACTCTAAAGGACGTCATAATAAGAGGGATGAGTACGGGATCACCGGATCTGGCGCCTGTCGTGGGGATACCTTCTGGGTACCCCACGGTGGTGGTACCTGGGTCACGCCAAGGGAAGCCCATTGAAGCCCATGAAGTGTACCGTGTGGCCCAAGTAGCTGGTTAGGCCGGTGATGACTTTCCTTATCTTGTAATGTGCGATCCGCACCGTCCACCCGAGACCTGGCCTGTGATATAAAGGCCAGGAGGGTGCGCCATCTAGGTCAAGCAAGCAGCACACAAACCCTAGCGAGATTTCCATCTCGCCATTGTAGCCACCTCGATAATACCAGACAAGCAGGAGTAGGTCTTTACCTCACCTCGAGGGGCCGAACCTGGGTAAACTCGCCCCCTGTTAGCCGTCACAGCCACCAACGTTCATACTCTCTCCCCCTCAATCAACCCGGGGTACACAACCTTGGGAATTGCCGAGTCCACTCCTCGTCAATTGGCGCCGTCTGTGGGAAGAACAGATCGTTGGAATCATGGTTGCGCCGGCCTCATCTGCAATGAAGAACAGCATCAGCGCCAGGGAGTCGATCTACACCGGCTTCCTCGAGTTCGTCCACCACTCGCCGGCGGATCTCCCGGCGTACGCTGAGGTGCAGCAGAGCACGTGGATTACCTTCGGTAGTCTGTGATATCTGGTGGACAGTCGCGGAACGCTCCGACCCACGCTGGCCACGTTGCGCGCGACGGACGCGCCAGCATCTACATCGACTGCGCCGACCGTGGCTTCACCTGCCGCGAAGATCGCATCTACTGCGGCCACGGCGATTGCGTCATCGACTACCGCGAAGATCGCGTCCACCTCGACTGCGTCAGCACCATCTACGACCGCATCAACGGCGACTGCGGTGACCACACCTGCGGTCACCAGAAAAATCGCATCTACTGCAACCCTGGCGCGGAACAAGTCTACTCCGACCTTCTTGTCCACGCCCCGGATGAAGCCAAAATTTACGCCGATTTCGACTACGCCAACTGCGCCTCCGCGTCGCGGAGTCGCCAGTAGCAGTAACCGTGGTACCCGCCACGTCGCTGTGATCTTCGACTCTGAGCATAGCTCGGACGAAGGAAGCAGGACTGGGAGCATCAGCCCCACTCGACGGGTTTACCCCGCGCAAGTCTATATGGCCAGCCCAGCAAGATCCAATGGCGGGGAACCCGTATACCCGCTGTAGGTGACCATGCCGGACAGGGTGATAAGACTCACCATCAATCGGGAGATGGCGATCCAGGCCATGAAGCATGTGGACGAAGGCACGTTCCCTTCACCAGATGAACCCCGAGAAGACCAACTGGCGGTCCAATACTTGCTTTGGAAGGAGTCCGAGCGAGTCCGCCAAGAGAAGGCCGATCTGATTCGGCGCAAAGAATTAGCCGACGCATCGAGTGCCAGGAGGGCAGCACACTCGTTCTTGGCCGGATCGGAGGAAGTCTCGCAAGGAGGACGTCACAGGGCTCGCATGCCACGGGTGCCAGAAGCTGATCGCGTCCACCTCACTCGCAATCTGGAGTCGTCATTCATGACAGAGGATGCGGACGGAATCCCCGTCCCCAAGACACCCGCTTCGGCCCTCATGGCGGTCGAAACCTACCTGCGACTAACACAGCCGCCGGAGGGTGACGCCCACGCCCGCCTTCATAGGCGACAAATTCAATCCCTCAGGGAAGTCGAGGAAGTCCTGGCAAAGTCAGCACCAGCAGAAAGGGTGCACGAAAATCGAGGCCGCCGCGATCGTGAACCCGCACCACTTGCAGACCCAGCCCCAATTCGACTGCGACAGCCGCAGCCAGGCAAAGATGTCTGTAACGTCGTCGCACAGAGAAGGGTGGACCGCAGTCGACGGATGCGAGCGGCGAGTGCACAAGCCAACGACTACGACGACGACGACTTCGAGCCACGCGGAGCCGCATGTTTCAGCTTCAACATCCGTGACACGAAGATGCCCAAAGGCTTCAAGCTAACAGCGGAGACACCCAAGTATGACGGGAAGCAAGACCCAAGGGACTGGCTGGAAGACTACCTCATCGCGTGCAGCTGTCAAGGTGGTACTTCGACTACTGCCATGCAGTACATCCAGTTGATGCTCACGGGATCTGCTCGCGGGTGGCTCAACACTCAGCCCAGGGACGCTTTCAGCACCTGGGACGAGTTCAGGAACGCCTTCGTGAAGAGTTTTCTGGGGACATACGCGAGGCCAACAACCCTCATTGAGCTTCAGACGTGCAAGCAAGGTCGAGACGAGCCACTCCGTTCGTACATCCAGCGGTGGACTCTGCTTCGCAACACCATGGACGGAGCCACCTCAGAAGACAGGGTAATGGACGCATTCATGCACGGCGTTTACCGCCGCGACCTCCGTGAGGAGTTTGGTAGGCTTAGGCCGAGGAACATGATCGAGCTCATGCAGATAGCCAACCAGTGGGCAGATGGAGAAGACTCTGTCCGTGATGCACCACGATCTCCGAGGCAAGAAGCAGGACCTAGCAACTGGCGAGAAGGGCGCCTGAAGAAGAAGCCGCGTTACGTCGGCAATGACTCGATCGAGTTAGTAGCGGCGGGATTCGAAACCCCCCGTGAGAGTGAAAGACAGTACAACCAGGGCGGTGGCAGCAGCTACCATGGAGATGGAAGTCGCAAGCGCGAGTGGCGGAGACGCCCACTGACTGAAGAAGAAGAGTTAGAGCAACCCTGCAAGCATCATATGTTTAGGGACCCAGAAACAGGCAAGTGGAGATCCCGCCACCTATTGAAGGATTGCAGAAAGGCGCGTAAGATATACAGGGCGTTTGCGCGGATAGTCCCTCAGAACGGACAGCGTGATAATCAAGCGGCACCCGTGGCACAGCCAGCCGCACAGCTGGCCCTCCAGGCGCCACCTCCACCCCCAGTCGCCAACCCAGCGCAAGCAGCGTTGGCCTTCTACCCGCAACAGCAACAACAACCACAGCCACAGCCGCAGGATCCTGCTAACGTGTTCCCGGCAGCACGTGGGCAGATCAACATGATACAGAAGGGACGTCCTTCCAACAGGACCCAGAAAATCATCACCCGCCAGGTCTACCAAGCACTCACCAATCCACCCGCAGTATCCGATTACCTGAGAGGCTCAGAAACAGCGATCACTTTCTCCAGAGCGGACCACCCGCCGGCGATACCACGACCCGGGCACGCTGGTCTGGTAGTCGAAGCTCAGATCGGGGAGTACACCTTGAAGAAGGTGTTCATGGATGGAGGCAGCGGTATCAATATCATCTTCGCCGACACCCTGAGAAGGATGAACAGGTCAACATCCAACCTAACGCCATCAGCAAATACCTTCCACGGTATAGTACCAGGGCAAGCAGTCACGCCCATGGGAACCATTACACTCGATGTTATATTCTACACACCCGAAAATTTCCAGCGAGAGGCGATCGACTTTGAGGTAGTCGACTGGAAATCACAATATCACGCCATATTGGGTCGTCCGGCCTTTGCCAGATTCATGGCAGTGCCCCACTACGCCTACCTCCTGCTTAAGATGCCGGGACCAAAGGGTGTCATCACGGTGAAAGGCGACTTCGACCGGTCTGATAGCTGCGACCGCGAGTTCAGCAGGATTTCTGAGTTCTTCGGGATGGACGAGCACCTGGAGATGATGGCAGTCGACAACGACAAGACCCTGTTCCCACCACGGAAGAAATCATCCAAGGACGCGGCATTCAACCCAAGCGACGACACAAGGGCCCATCAGGTGCACCCGACGGACGCCGATAAGACAGTCAGGGTGTCATCAAGCCTGACTAGCGCATAGGAAAGCGCGCTCGTCGAGTTCCTACGCGAGAATTGGAAGATATTCGCCTGGCAACCCTCTGACATGCCAGGCATACCAAGGGAACTCGCCGAGCACTCCTTACGCATCCGCAAAGATGCCAGACCAGTCAAGCAGACCATGAGGCGCTTCGCGGGTCCCAAGAGAGATGCCATCAGCAAGGAGATTGACCGGCTGCTTCACGCCGGATTTATTCGAGAGATAAAAGAATCAGAGTGGGTAGCAAACCCGGTACTGGTGGAAAAGAAGAAGACGAAGAAACTCCGCATGTGCGTCGACTTCACCGCCATCAACAAATGCTGCCCCAAGGATCACTTTCCGCTCCCGCGGATTGATCAGATCGTCGATTCGACTGCAGGCTATGCACGCTTATCCTTCCTGGATGCCTACTCTGGGTACCAGCAGATCAGGATGAAAGTCGAGGATCAGGAGAAGACGGCGTTCATCACACCACACGGTGTATTCTGTTACCAGATGATGCCCTTCGGGTTGAAGAACGCTGGAGCCACATACCAGCGCACGATGCAGGCCTGCTTGAAGGAGCTCATAGGACAGATCGTCCAGGTCTACGTCGATGACATAGTCGTCACCACCCGCACAGAGGACAGCCTAATCGACGACCTCCGCAAGGTCTTCGATGCACTCAACAAGTACCAGATCAAGTTAAACCCAGAGAAGTGCGTCTTCGGCGTCCCAGCCGGAGAATTACTGGGGTATCTTGTCTCTGCGAGAGGAATCGAAGCCAACCCTGAGAAGGTGCAGAACATACTCGACATGTCTGCACCGACCAAGCTTCACGAAGTACAACGCCTAGCCGGCAGAGTCGCAGCGCTCAGTCAGTTTATTAGTAAGTTGGGGGAAAAGGCCCTGCCCTTCTACCAACTGATGAAAAAGGCAGACAAATTTGAGTGGACAGAGGAGGCACAAGATGCATTCGACAAACTGAAGCAGACCCTCACAACCCCTCCAGTGCTGGTGGCACCACATGAGAACGAGCCACTGTACCTATATGTGGCAGCCACGAATAGGGTGGTCAGTACCGTACTCGTAGTCGAGCGGGAGGAAGAAGGAAAGCGTCACCCTATTCAGCGACCTGTGTATTACCTCAGCGAGGTGCTAACTGATTCCAAGCAGCGATACCCGTACTACCAGAAGCTGGCATACGGAGTCTTCATGACGTCCAGGAAGGTGGTCCACTATTTCTCCGAGCACCCGATCACGGTGGTAAGCTCCTCTGCCCTATCCGACATCCTCACTAACCCAGCCGCGACAGGAAGAGTCGCCAAGTGGGTTGTCGAGTTAGGGCCATGGGGGCTGCAGTACGCACACCCGAAGGCAATCAAGGCCCAGGTCCTCCCAGAGTTCACCACAGAGTGGATAGAAGCACAACTGCCCGACGAGCCCGACTTGTCCAATGCATGGACAATGTATTTCGATGGATCCAAAAAATTCAACTCAGCCGGAGCAGGAGTCGTGCTCATTTCACCTAAAGGCGACAAGCTGAAGTACGTGCTGCAGATGAAGTTCTCAACTCCTTCCAATAACGAAGCAGAGTACGAAGCCCTGATCCACGGCATGCGGATGGCCCAGAACTGCGGCGCCACTCGCCTCGTGATCTACGGCGACTCCTACCTGGTTGTGCAGCAAACCATGAAGCAGTGCGATGCCATCGCTGACAACATGATAGCCTACAGGGAGCTGTACAATCAACTGGAAGGCCTCTTCGACGGCTGCGAACTGCGGCACATCGGCCGCGAAAGCAACGAAGAAGCTGACGTCCTGGCCAACCTAGGTTCAGATCGAGCTCCGGTGCCACCCGGAGTCTTCCTCGAGTGCATCACACAGCACTCAATCAAGGTCCGGCCCCAGCCAGGACCCTCTACATCGACAACAAGCACCGCCAACCCGCCAAGCACGGAGAAGGAGGTCATGGAGATAATGCTGGTCGAGCCCACCTGGACAAGCCCGTATCTGGCTTACATGCTGCATCAGTGGCTGCCGGAGAACCCAGTCGAAGCCAAGCGCATCGTCCGCCGTTCCAAAGGCTTCACCATCATCAATGGCGAGCTCTACAAGAGAAGCATCTCAGGAGTCCTTCAAAGGTGCATCGATCCAGCCGACGGCCAAGCAATCCTACTCGACATCCACGCCGGCATATGCGGGCACCACGCAAGCAGTCGAGCACTGGTGGCCAAGGCCTTGCGAGCAGGGTTCTACTGGCCCACCGCAATGCAAGACGCAGAAGAACTGGTCAAAAAGTGCGTTGGCTGTCAGGAGTTCGCCAACAAGCCGCATGCACCAGCGTCGGCACTGAAGACAATACCACTCGCGTGGCCCTTCGCGCAATGGGGACTCGACATGGTAGGTCCCTTCAAGAAATCCTCCCCAGGCGGGCACACTCACCTCCTGGTGGCAGTCGACAAGTTCACGAAGTGGATCGAGGCGGTCCCAATCACAAGCTCAACCGCAACCTCAGCGGTCAACTTCATCAGGTCAATCATCTTCAGGTTCGGTGTGCCGCACGGCATCATCACCGACAACAGGACGAACTTCACAGCCGAAGAATTCAGGGATTTCTGCACTGAACAAGGTGTCAAGCTCAGTTATGCATCCGTCTCGCACCCGCAGTCCAATGGGCAAGTCGAGAAGGCCAACGGCCTAGTCAGCAAAGGCATCAAGAAGCGTCTGCGAGTACCATTGAAGCGAGCCGCAGGAGCCTGGGTGGAGGAGTTACCAAGTGTGCTGTGGAGCTTACGCACCACGCCAAACAGATCTACCCAGTATACACCATTCTTCATGGTGTACGGTGCGGAAGCAGTCCTGCCCTGCGACATCAAATTTGACGCTCCACGAGTGGTGGCATACGACGAGTCTGATGCGGAAGAAGCACTTGAAGATGATGTGGATGTCCTAGATGAAGCACGCGACATCGCCCTCAGCCGTACAGCTGTCTACCAGCAAGACCTGCGCAACTACCACGGTCGGCGACTGCGGCCTAGAGCATTCGTCCCAGGGGACCTGGTTCTCCGGCTCAAGCAGAAGAAGGTGCACAAACTCGCCTCCCCATGGGAGGGGCCATACATTGTGACAGAGGCAATCGGCAACGGAGCATACCGCCTGAAGGACTCGAAGACAGGGACAGTCTGCAGCAATCCGTGGAACGTGGCACAGTTACGCCGCTTCTACGCCTGATCGACCCCAGCTTGTAAGCTTCACCTTGTTAAGTAGCAGCAGGTTTCTTACGCACTTTTTCCCTCGCCAGGGTACCTAAGGGGACTGGAAGGGTTTTAACGAGGCGGCCTGTTTGCGAGAATCAATAAAGATATTTGAAGGAAAAGACTTGTCATTTCTTCCTTTGCGAGCAATCAACCTAAATCCTAGGCCGCCACTCGAACCACTCGGGGGCTCGCGCCATACAGGTCTAAGTCCAGCCTAGGCCGCCACTCGAATCACTCGGGGGCTGCGCCACACAGGCATAACTCGAAAATCCTAGGCCGCCACTCGAATCACTCGGGGGCTCGCGCCATACAGGTCTAAGTCCAGCCTAGGCCGCCACTCGAATCACTCGGGGGCTGCGCCACACAGGCATAACTCGAAAATCCTAGGCCGCCACTCGAATCACTCGGGGACTCGCGCCATACAGGTATAAGTCCAGCCTAGGCCGCCACTCGAATCACTCGGGGGCTGCGCCGCACAGGCATAACTCAAAAACCCTAGGCCGTCACTCGAACTACTCGGGGGCTCGCGCCATACAGGTCTAAGTCCAGCCTAGGCCGCCACTCGAACCACTCGGGGGCTGCGCCGCACAGGCATAACCCGAAAATCCTAGGCCGCCACTCGAGTCACTCGGGGGCTCGCGCCATTTAGGTCTACGAGTGCAAAATCACACATTATACATTAAGTGAATAACATCACATGGGCATACATACATGCATATTTACGTTACAAGCTAACATCATACAACAACAGACTGCTATTCTTACTCTACAGGTTCCTCCTTTGGCGCATCAAGCGGCCCCACAAGCTGCTCGCTGAAGGCCTGGACCTGCTGAATCATCTGACGCGCAGCCGCAAGAGTATCGGCGTAGTCACCTGCTCCAGGCAAGCCGTCAAGCACCTTGTCCAAGGGAAGATGGGGCCGATGCATTCGAACGTACGCCAGCGCCACGTTCGCCCCGGCAACAAGCTGGGTGTGCACGACTTCCTTCAACGCCTTGACTTTACCCTCACGGTACCTCTCCAGCAGCGCAGCCAGTCCGCTAGGTTGCTCGTTGTGCGGAAAGAACACCTTGTTGACCTGCAGGAGAGTGTTTCTGCAACCTTCCAAGAGCAAAGCAGCCCGCCAGGTGCGATCCAGCATTCTTGCAAGTATACTGCCCTTGGACTTGTCCGACCAAAATTGACGAGCTTCGAGTGAGTCACCGGCGGCTTCTCTATCCACTCGCTCGTCCACTCGACCCTGCTCGGCCTTCCGGTCAGCATTCACATCTGCGTGAAGACCCAACACTTAGAACAGAGCAAGCATAAAGAAACAAGAGCAAAGCGTCAGAAGATCAACCTTGCAGTTGTCGACTGATCAGGTCTATCTGGCCAAGAAGGAATTCCTCACGCTGTGAGAACGGCGCAGCAGGCCGTGACTTCAAGCGCTCCAACTCCAACTCGGCGGTCCTCACCTTCGACTCAAGTTCAACAATCTTGTTCCTCATATAGGTGAACACTCGTTGGTCATTGGCGCTCCGCGCGTGGGCTGGAGGAGCTTGACGACGAGGGCGAGTGGGTACAGCCGAAGAAGTATCCTCGTCCTCACCCACACCAGCGGCCCCAGCAACCTCGGGACTCTCACCCATCTCAGGCTGCCAAGTTCGACAGTGTCAAGCAAGGAAAAGATCACATCCTAGAAGAAAGTATGACAAAATACTCGAAGGCACATATTCACATTTCAGAATCAGTTTGTCCGCGGCCAGAAGACCCGCAAACTGTATGGTTCATTACAGGCTATGACCAAAAGAAGAACCCTAAGACAAAGGAAACTACATGGCAGACTCTGACTGGGAGCGTTTCTTCCTAGCAGCCAACTCCTTAGCCTTGGCGATCTTCCTCTCGAAGGTGGCTATCAACTTCTCAGCCAGCTGACTCGCCTGCACCTTCACACCGCTGAGGGACGCGGTCTTGCCGTCAGGCTTCCGAGGGAAGTCGCTGGCAACCTTCTCAAAGTCACCTGCGACTTGGTGACCAAGTAGGAGCTGGAAAGTGAGCTCTGAGCCGCGTACCGTCTGAGCACGCGTGAAGTCCGCCAGGGTGGTCGCTTCGCCTTCAAACAGAGCCGCAAGCACATCGACACCGACCGGCGACGGCTGCTCGGGGAAGATGCTCCGGTGCACACTCGCCAGGGCATCCTTCGACTTCTGCAGCGCCGTCGATGATTGCTGCAGCGCAGCCGAAGCATACGCGTACGCGCGGTCAACAAAGCCAACAGCTTTCTCCAGGTCGAGATTCTCACTGGAGGTGTCTTCCGGAGGAGCGCCTCCGCACGGCTCTGACCAATGAAGAGAGGACCAAACTCGTAAGAAACCAGAAAGCGACGCAAGACAAAGTAGGCAATGAGCCGAGATATTTACCTCCAATTGCCTTGGCGAGTGTGAGCAAGCGCTCAACCTGGGTCTTCTCTAGATCACCCCGGGTTTGCTCACGCTTTTGAGCTGCACCCAGGGATCTCTCCAGCTCCGCGACCCGCTTCGCCAGGCTCTCCTTCTCGCCTGTGGATCACCGGAGCAGTCAATAATGAAGACAGTCGCAGCACCACTCGAACACAAGGGTTAGTACTTACTGTTAGCTTGCTCCAAAGCAGCGTGGAGTCGGTTCTTCTCCTTCTCCATTCCCAAAAAGGCCTTGGCTCCCTCCAGCAGTTGGCGACAAAATGGCTGTGCACAGAACAAGATATCAATCTGTGCCCGACTATTCTAGTCACGCACATCTTCGGGGGCTACTCCCATCGGGAGCGCTGTTCGCGCACCCGATACAGATCTTGTAGACTGAGTCAAGAGAAACTTACATGCTCAAGCAATCCAGCGTCCACCGAGGTCGCATCAGCAGTCTTCTCTGGCACGGAGGAGGTCGAAGCCTTCAAGGTTGACGCGCCACCCGCCTGCGGCTCTTCTTCGGTCGCCTTCGCGGTGCGCTCGAGCACGGGAGCAGAGGTATGCTCCGTCTCTGGAGGTGAAGAACCGGCAGCACCAGTGCGGTTGCTGGGACATGATAATTCAATTCAAATACTCGCAAAGGCAAAAAGGGCACTCGACAAAACAAGATGATGGCTGAAAGACTAACCTGGTGACGTCCTGATCATCATCGCTCTCCACGGAGACGGAGGGCAGTCTCGCGAACCTAGTCGGTGGCGCAGAGCTAAGCGGAGGCACGAACGCAGGCTCTGTCGGGTCGCTCGTGTACCTGGCACCCAAAGACGACTCGCTCGCCTCGTCCACGTCCTCCACCTCCACCTGCTTTGCGGGTGACGAAGCCGAAGCAGACTCGCCAATCCTTCGCCTTTGCCGCTTGTGCAGCGGCTCCTCGTCTTCATCTTCCTCCTCCACCTCTTCGCTCGGAGAGTTGGCGGAAGGGAGTTCGTCGTCATCCTCCTCGTCCTCCTTCAAAATTTCTGCCTCTTCGTGAGGGCCGTTCTCCATCAGAGGAGGAAGGCTAACAAAGCTGGAACGACCCTGTCAAAAAGTTCGAGTCAAGCAATAAGATTCGACTGAAGAAAACCGAAGACAAGCAAGGTTCAAGACATTTACCTCAGGCACAGGGTTGTCGAGGCCATATGGCTGCACCGGGCACTTGACGCTGCATGTGTCTGCGGCTCGGAGGCTGGTGATGCTCCTCACCTTCGACTCGACTCCTTCGTCATCAAGTTCATCGCCGGATGCACGCGCCCACATTGGCTGGTCGCGGCGGCGGAGTGGCTGCACTCGGAGCCTGAAGAAGGTGGCGATGAGGTACACCCCACCCGACTCGCGACCAAGGGTCTTCAGAAGATCGCGGAGGAGTGCCAGCAGCGGTTTGGTCGCCTCCCTGTCTTCCTTTGACAGTGGGTGCGTCCACGCCTTCGTCTTCTGCAACGCGCGGTCAGCCGCGAAGTCGGGAAGGCCTTCTTGGTCGCACCTGATGTAGAACCACTTCCTCCGCCAATTCTGGACGGAGTCAGATTTCTTCATCTGGAAGAACGTGGTGTCGCCACGCACTTGGATGTTGAAGCCGCCGACTGGTTAGACCTGCTTCGACTTCCCAACATTCTTGCGAACGAGGAACAAAGACTTCCAGAGAAGCCAATTGGGAGATATTCCCAAGAAGCACTCGCAGAGCACGATAAAGCTCGCGATGCTCAAGACGCTGTTGGGAGTCAGATCGTGGATCTGAATCCCATAAGCGAACATGAGACCACGAACAAAATCATGGATGGGGAACCCGAAACCCCGTGGAAGGAACTCCACGAAGCAAACGCGTTCCCCATCGCGAGGAGAGGGGAGAACCTCTTTTCCCGGAGCGCGCACAGCCGCCTGGTCCGCCGGCGGCAGTAGCCCCTGCGCGCGGAGGCTCTCCAGATCGGCTTTCTTCACCGACGACTTCACCCAGTCGCCTTCCACCTTCTTCATGCCCGCGTCGGCAGCGGCGGCGGTGCCCTCGGTGGTCTTCGCCCTCTTCAAGCCCATCTCCGCTAGGGAAAGTGGAGAAAGCTTTGGAGAATCGGGCGCAAGGGCAGCAATGGAGGAGGAAGCAAGGGAGACGACGGCGAAATGGGGATGGATGAACTGTTCCCCACCGCGGTGAAAATTATATACCGCGGGATCAATTCATCCTGGTCATCCTCCACGAAGCGGCAATTCGAGGCAACATCCGGCCGTCCACGTGTCGCGCGGAGATAGCAACCGTCGCCGGCCACGCCGCCCACTACGCGCGGGAATCGAGGCGCCATCATCATACCACGAAAATTTCGCGCCCAACGGTCAGAACAGTCAATACTGACACTGGGACCACTCTGTTACGTCCCATCGGATGCAGAGCACGCCGAAAACGTCAGCCCTGACGTCATCAGTGGAGACGTATCAAGTAAGCCAACGGGCTGATGGAGCACCCGGACAGCTCTTTCGAGTGCAACAAGGATACAGTAAGCTCTGAGAGCCGAGTCGACTCGACAAACTCGTTCGAGTGCCAGACAAATACGGTAAGCTCCATGAGCTGAGCAAACTTACGCAGTAAGCCTACTCCCATCGGGAGCGGACTTTTCGACTGAAGAAAAATTGAGTTTAACCTCAATTGCAAGCAATTCAGCTTAATCTCGGGGGCTACTCCCATCGGGAGCGCTGTTCGCGCACCCGACGACTAAGGACAACGGCAGTCAAAAGTTGGCGAATCAAGAAGCTCATGAGGCGCACCCGATTATTCAAGACGATTGCAGCCGAAGGTTGGCTTGTAAAGGAACCAGGTGGCGTGCCCGGAGGAAGGAGTCCTTTACTCGACTCTGCGATTCGACTAAGCACTCGGGGGCTACTGTCGTGGGGATACCTTCTGGGTACCCCACGGTGGTGGTACCTGGGTCACGCCAAGGGAAGCCCATTGAAGCCCATGAAGTGTACCGTGTGGCCCAAGTAGCTGGTTAGGCCGGTGATGACTTTCCTTATCTTGTAATGTGCGATCCGCACCATCCACCCGAGACCTGGCCTGTGATATAAAGGCCAGGAGGGTGCGCCATCTAGGTCAAGCAAGCAGCACACAAACCCTAGCGAGATTTCCATCTCGCCATTGTAGCCACCTCGATAATACCAGACAAGCAGGAGTAGGTCTTTACCTCACCTCGAGGGGCCGAACCTGGGTAAACTCGCCCCCTGTTAGCCGTCACAGCCACCAACGTTCATACTCTCTCCCCCTCAATCAACCCGGGGTACACAACCTTGGGAATTGCCGAGTCCACTCCTCGTCAGCGCCAATGAGGCCGGTGCTCCCCAAACAAAGGTTCCACTGTTTATGGCGCATATGCTTTCTTTCTTATGCTGCAAGATCGCTTGTGTGTTTTGCTGCAAAGACATGGGCGCCTTGTTGCGATGCCTCTTGATGTTTGCTGCAAAAACATAAGACGCCACTAATAATAAAATTATTTGTTTGTTTGTCTATGCACCACCATACTGTTTGTCTGTGCATTAGCTCGAGTCTGCAACACCTAACTCCGAAGGACGTGACAATAAGAGGGATTAGTACGGGATCACCAGATTCGGCGCCAATGAGGCCGTATGACGAGGCCGGTGCTCACCAAACAAAGGTTAGTGATTTTCCATTGTTTATGTCACATATGCTTTCTTTCTTATGTTGGAAGATCGCTTGTGTGTTTTGCTGCAAAGACAACATGGGCGACTTGTTACGATGACTCTCGATGTTTTGCTGCAAATACTGCTTTCGTGTTGCAAGTATTTGCTTGTAGTGTTGGCCTCTCGTGCCGCATCAACATGATGTTTGTCTTGGACGATTTGTTGTCAGTTGTCACTTGTAGGCGGTTTATTGCATGCCTATTTCTAAGACGCCCTTTAATTTTGATGATCAACGACGTATAATGCTGACCATAATTTGTAATAATAGTCTGTCCACAAAATTGGTATATAGATAGAGTATCAAAGATATATTACTGATTAAAGTAGAGTATCAAAGATCAAACAAGAAAAAATAGGAGTAGTGTGTATTATTATATTTTGATATTAAAACATGTCTAGATACAGACGGAAAGCAAAAGTCCAAAACATGTTATATTTTGATAGGGAGTGAGTATATTGGAACGGGGGGAGTATGTGCCATGGTGTCTCGATCGGCAGAAGTAGCGGTAGTTTGGGAAATTGATGGCTGGAGAATGGGCCATGCATGTTTCTTTGTAGCTAGCAAGATAAGGCTTGAGGATTAATTAATAAAATGGGGAGTCCCTGAGAAAGAAAGGGACACGTCTGAGAACCTCGGCCCGTCTCTCTGCGCGTTACAGCTACTAGCTCACATGCACGGTACTCTGTGCGTTTCTTTGGTGCGCATGCGGAGCACGAGGCTGCTCGGGGCAGCAAACGGCCGTGGTAGTTAGCTAGCTCCGGCGTGCCAGCTCGGGCCGTGACCCCTCCCTCCTCCCGGCGGCGACCCGTACACCTGACGCCGACCTTGATGTACCGAGCTAGCTAGCGTGCCGGGACAAGCAACAGACTTCCGTACGCGCGCACGCAGGGTGCCTAGGCCTAGCTAGCTCGGCGTCGTCGGCCGGCCGCTTCTAGCTCCGTCCGTCGATCGATCAGACTCCCGGCGAGGTGGCCATCGATCGATCGAGCTAGACAGACAGACAGACAGACAATTCTGTACTACGTACGTACGTGCTCATCATCCTCATCATCACTGCCGTACGCGTGGATCGACAAAAACAGGCGCCGCGCGCCCATACTGTTTGTCATCTATGATGCACATCCTCCGCTGTCGACACTAGCTAGCTGGTACGACGGGGACACGTCACCCACTATACCGCCCAGCGCGACGGCCTCCCCGCACGCCACGCGACGGTCGACCTCACCTCGCCCCAATAATTGGCTGCCACTAATAATAAAACAAAAATTATTTGGACTTACCTTCCTACCCTGGATCAGCTTCTCCCGAACCATCCATTGACTCGCGTGCATTCTCGAGTAGGGTTTGGGGCACCAACGTCACCTGTATGTACGCCACCTCGGGAAGTGGAGACTTAAGTCGAACAAGATCCGCACGTTGTCACGCGTTGCCGGAGTGGAATGCCGACAAGGACACAACTCCATTTTTCATGTAGGAGGATGTGTGTTACTAAGACATTTTTTTTCTTTTCGAAATGAGGGTATACCCTAGCCCCTGCATCAAGTGATGCGCACATCCCACGGTATCAAAGAAGACTGAAATATATATCAACCAACGAAAGAGAGACAACATAAAGCAACTAAGCATCTCGAAGTCGGCTACTGTGTTACTAAGACATGTCGTGGTGAGCTTTCATAATTCCACTAGCTATGTTTATTCGCCAATTTCGTGTGTCCCGGGACTAACTCTGCTGTCATTTCAGCTTCACCCCAAAGACGATTGTTTCATCAACAAGCCAATTCAAAACTATGATCAGATGAAGATCATCTTCGGCAAAAAAACATCCTAAGAGTTATTATGCCGGGGTTGAGATGTTGCATCGTAGCTGATGGTGTTTATGTTGATGTTGTTTTGTGTGATGCCCTGATCTGAATACACTAAATTATGTACTACGTACTAAAACTGATGCGAGATCTCTATATTTTGCGAGGCGATATGTATTAAACAACTTAAATGATGAACTTGTGTCTTGTGGTGCATCATCAACAGTTGTTGTGTTGAATTCGTGGTGCACCAGGTAGTTTGTGAACTATTTAGGGCATGATACTAAATTCCCAATTGTTGTGCTTGTTTTATGTTCTTTTCTACGTAACAAAATAGACTGTGTTTGCATCTGTGTTGCACATACAAACAACTGAACATCAGGGTTTGTTTTCTTTGGTTCGAGATGAACGGGTATGACCGGCACTTTTTTAGCAACCAAATTGGCTGCGCAACGTGAATCAGGTCGTATTTTTCCAAAACTAGACACTGATAGACCACATATATAAAGTGACCAAAATAATAAACAGGCCCGTAGTGACTAGTGAGAAGCTGCAGCTTCGATTTCCCACAGCCACAGGGTTAATTAACAGGTAATGATCGAGAAGAAGGAACCTTCTATTATTATCTTGGCGATTGACTATACGTGCTAATTAATCCATATATATAACCCACTTGATCGAGCTGCTCGATCGCCCCCGACCGTTTCTTGACAACTTTGTGATCTCTCATGTTACTCCATCTGCTCTACTACTACTACTACTGTACGTTCTTGCTGCTACGTGCATACACGCTGTCCGCTCACATGCATCGCCACGTCGCATGTATGCAATGCAACCCAGTTCCGGAAAGAAAGCGATAAATTAATAATAAATCGGCTCAGATCCATCTACGTATCTATCTGTAGGCTCAATCCGTCGTGCATATATACACTACTTGGCATGTGATATGATCATGCAAGCGCCGGATTCCCCTCCTCGTCTTCTCTCAGCAATCGCCAACTGGTCCTCGCTGATCATGTGTTGGCGATCTCATCTGGAGGAGGTAGACAGCTAGCCGGCCGGCCGCATGCGCATGCCGCCGAGCTGGAAGATGGACCCATTAATTGTGCGAATCCTTTTGGATATCTCCTGTCCGAGCTCGATCGCTTGCTTAATCTGATCCACACGATAATTTTGTATAATCATTGATGATGCCAATTTAAATGCCCCAGCAGAAACTTGCGAAACTAGACAATGTGCAACAAATCGTGAGATATGCATGCATAGAGCTGGTACGGTGCTGCTCAAGCAGGTCAATGACTCTGAGCTGGACAGCTTATCTCGTGGGAGGGAAAAAATAATTAAACGGTTTATCAGGGGAGTTTTAATTTGCTTATTTGGAGTTGGCGGCCGGTACGGAGAGTTTGTCTAATCTGTGGTATCGTTAGGTCCTACGTACATTGCCGTCATCAGCATATAGGTTTGTTGATCCTGAATGGCAAATCATCGAGAGAGAGAGAGATATAATGGGGCAGGCAGATTATCGCCTAGCTATTTCCAACTTTGGAATTTTGCTAAGCTCCTAGCCCTACTTTAATCTAGTGAAGAAAGATGCGCATAAACCCACGAATAATGCCATCACTTAATCATACCTGCATTTTAAGGTGTACTATTATTAGCTCACTTTGTCACCTGCTCCTTCACGCTTGGCTGGCTCCTAACATGATTTTGTACCATTTGATGTTATACAAAAGATTGGGTATCTTATCTCCGTTTAATTTTTGGTAAATCTTTTTATTTTTTCCCTAACAATACTTTCATTTTTTCGAAGCCAGGCCTGCCATCGATGCCATCACGACGCCAAATAGCTCAACCGCCCTGCGCGCGTACACCTCTACGCATCTGTCGTCGAGACGCTGCGGCGCCACACCGCCAAGACTCGTCGTCGTCGATGCAGAAGATGAAACACCGCTCCACCACAAGACCCCACCAGGCAGAACGTGCTCCAAAACACTGATAGTTGCCATCGTCCGATCCGGAAACCTAGATCTAGAGTTTCGCCTGGAGCATCAGGTTGGAGTCTAGTGAGTCGCATTAACAACACCTCTCAAGAAGGTAAGGACGCCCGCGGACGTCGCTGTTGTTGGCCCCGATTGCATCGGAGCCCGGCCTGCACCGACCGACTACCTTGCCTCCTAGATCCGTCGTGAGAACATCCGAGGCGACCAAAGTCACCACCGGAGAGCATGCCTCGCTTGGGACCTTCCCGCGCCATCACGCCATTGGGGTAGCAGCCACCGATGATGACGCCATGACCACAGCCCCAAGGTAGTAAACCGTCGAGGAGGGTGCACCTCCATGCCGATCCGCGTCGCCGTTCTGCCTGGAGATCGAGGATCCACCGCCCAGGCCGCCTACACCAGCCATGATGTCGTCGGGGAAGGAGGTCGAGCCCGCCAAGGCCCGGGCGAGGGAGCCAAAGCCCTGCCACCGCCGTTCGCGGGCGTGTGCTATGCCCAGCTGCTTCAACCGACAACGGCAAGGGAGGGGATTCGGTGGTGGAGGGGTGGCGACTGTTGGGTTTAGGTTCCGCCCGCCGCCGCTAGGAATACGACGAAAATTTCATGGTTGCTCGCTTTTTTGCATCCTAAGAATTCGAACATTGAAAGCTCAAACCAACACCAATTTATAATAAAGATTTGTCTGGACATACTCTTCGGCTCTTCGTGCCTATAAAGTTTGACCACATCTTTAGCTACGAAACAACAAGGATCAAATACAGGCAAGCTTTAACAGTATGTACCCCTAAGTCAGCAGCGCTCGCACGACAGGCAGAGGAGCATCGCCGCCGATATGCCTCGTCTACTGTGCCCTTAGGGCCATGGACGGTTGATCTCGGTCCTTGCACCTACACCACAACACTGAATCCTCATGGCTTTGATTTTAGCTGTTTTCTTCAATTTGGTTAGGGTTTCTGTCCTACTCAGAAAAGCGAGGCAGCTGCTTTCTTAAGATGGAATAAGATTCTCCTTGTCCCGTCGGTGCGTCAAGCATTGTCGGAGGGGCATGTGGATGTGTGTTTCTTCAGTGGATCTCACGGGATTCGGTCGGTGTGTGTATACGGTGCATCCGCTTGGATATGGTCTTCGTTCATCCGCATTCATGTGTCTACAGGTTGGATTCTTTCGATGGGCGACGGTTTCTGTTTTGGTGGCCTTAACGCGACGACTTTCTGACAGTCTACTACAATAAGATTTGTCCACCTCCGGTTAGGAAGGGGCGACAGCTGCACGCCTTCTGCCTTTTGCTCGCTTTAGTGTGTAGTTGTTGCTTGGTGACGGGCCTGAATATAATTTCCGTCACCTCTTGTGTTTTTTGATCTATCTTTTTTTTTGACATGGAACGCCTCCATTCCATTACTTAAGAAGCTCAGCAACATCGCTGGCCATAAACATCGAGACAGAGTCCGGTACTTAGTCCAGCCACATGCGTCTAGACTCAGCACGGCTCGCACCAACCACCGTCAAGGCGTGTGCAACCTTATTACAATTACGGGGACAGTACAAAAATTTAACAGAATTAAAGTTTAACTGAACAAAAGCTCTAATATCTCAATAAAGGACACCCTCCGGAGCTCGATAAATGACACCCTCCAGAATTAAAGTTTTTTGATCTATCTTGATAATCGATGAATAGATCAGAAATATTTCCAAAAAAAAAAACGCACAAGCTTTGACTGGCCACAGGATGCATGACCACAGCTTTTTGTCAGTAGATGATACCATCCATGATCCATGAATATGAGCAACCAGGCACGGTAGGTACAGGCCCAAGAAGGAGAACGAAACAGCAAGCCCAATCGAGTACGTCGCCCTCCCTCTCGGGTTAAAGGGCCAAAATGGCAAATATAATTGACTTGTACGGCCGCCGGCCCGAGACAAATGAAGTTGCTCCCTGATGTCCAGGCGATTTGTACCACCAATCGCCCGTGGCCTGGACTGTTGAATTCGGCCCACGGAAGTTTGCTGCAGTATGGTCCGTGGATAATCAGAGTGAGTCGAATTAATAAGAAAACAAAATCTAGAGACGTTAGTGTTTCGGAGATCCTAAAAGCTAAAAATGCATAGTCAAACTCAATTCACTTATGATGTCAAGTTATTAATTTGTCAACCCGTAAAAGATACCACATTCTGTTAGTGTAGCATTTGTCGGAGAAAATATAGGAAAGGAGTATGGGTTTCGACACGTACAAACCTTGAATTTATTTTTAGACATTTTTGGATGGGATCTAAACTGAAGACTCCAAGAGGAAAATATTACCAAAATAAGCAGTGAAGCAACCATACAACCGAGCAAACACACAATCTAGATAAATGAATCTTGAAAATTCACATAATCGACGATAAAATAATGAGCTCGTCTCTCCAATTCTGATTACCTGATATTATTATTTGGACAACGTGGGAATTTTAGAGAGAATCACGACTGTTATTGTCCCTAGCATGGAGTTGTGACATCACGGCTCCACATTGTTGTGGAGAGATCCTCGAAGTGCAGCGTCCGGAATTGTTATCCTCCCTGGTACCAAGGTCCAAAATGTAATGGTCGATGAGAGATCCTTTTAGTCTTGGTCTCTGGCACGACGAGGCGAGAGATTTAGCTGCAACAGAAGGGGCACACCAACATCCTCTAACGATGCCTTCTGTCACCTCAATGTTGTGCTTGAGGTCGTCCAGTAATGGTGTCGGGGGGCAACCCCCGGATAGGGTCAAGACGACGAGATATGAGTGGACCCGGAGTTGACCGGGTCAATGATAACCGACATACCATACAGACTTACCCGGAGCCGACCGGGTCAGAGCTGACCGACATACACGTATGTCGGATCATGCAAAGTATAAGTCGGAGCCTTCTTTGTTCTTCTTATGCGCAGGGAAGGAGAAACCGAGTTATGGAGTAACTGGAGTGTCTATGCCGGATCGGGAGAAATGGAGCCCTATCCCGGTGGATGGTCAAGGCTCATGTCTTGTCCCTACAATCACGGGGCAGGCGTCCTGCCACTGGCACGATGGGACGCGCTGCCTAACCCTTGACTCGGAGGCCACGGTATGGGGAGTCGGGTCTCCATGCTGCTGACCGAAGCGGTACGAGGGAGCAGTACACAGGAGTTGGTAGATTGGACGTGCCGCGTAGGGATGACCTAAGCAGTCAGAGGACCGGACGTGGCCACAGTGTTGCATAGTGCTGCGTACGCCAGCATCTACGTCAGCCCTAGCTTGTGCCCTGGGCTTCCCTTTATAAGGAGCACCAGGGGCTCCTCTTACGGGGACGGCCCCAGACGATCCTTTGCTTCACGCGTAGACACTTTAGACATTCTCCTCAGAACCAACAGAGAGCCAGGGAGCCATTCCGTGACTCGGTAGAGAGCTCATAGCTCATAGTTCTTCTCATACAGCTCGAGGAGCATCTTGTAGCCCAGCTGTAATCCACCATATATAGATCAGACAACCAGGAGTAGGGGTTTTATCTCCTCACGAGAGCCCTGAACCTAGGTAAAACCGTGTGTGTGTGTGTGTGTTTCTGTGTGCACTTTCTACACGCGCTAACTGACATGGTTATGATCATCGGGTCCCACCTGTCGGGCACCTGGTGACCATTACTCGAAAGAATTCATCAGCAAACATATCTGGAGGAAGGCCTAGGCCCAAGTAAAGGGCAGCGCAAGGTCCCTTGTTGAGCCAGATTAGGGTTAGGGTTGCGTTTTAGACCTTGTAAACCTACCCGGATACGGACACCCGAGACCTAGCCTACTATAAAGGCTGGGAGGAGCCGCCGGGGAAAAGGCACCCTAGATCGCATCGCCACCATAAGCCCTTACGGCGACATTGTAACACAAACTAGCAAGAGAATACAGATCGTTTACCTCACCGGGGATCCAAACCCCGGCGATTTCCTGTGTTCCTTGTTAGCCGCCGGTGTCACCCACGTCATGAAGTTCTCGATAAACCCAAGTCCCTCAAGGAGGGACACTGCCGAGTTGATCCCTCGACGGTTGGCGCCGTCTGTGGGAACCCTCGATGTGGGAATCCAGGCATCTGCGGCCCCTTCACCGACAATCCAAGATCCCGCAGGGTTGGAGGACCCGATCTACTTCGGCTCCCACTGCTTCACCCCGCACGCGCAGGAGGCGTAGGCATTCTTCGATTCCCTGCGACTCCTAGCAGATCGGCACGGTATCCTTCGTTTACCTGACGCCGTTCGAGCAGCAACGACGGATTCATCTCCACCGCCAAACTCGCCTCCGGAACACCCTTCGGGTGGCTACACCAGCGACTCCCTGGAAACGGCTGAGTCCAGATCTTCATCGCCAACTCCCTTCCTGGAGCACTCGCCAAGCGGTCCCATCGACGACCCCCTGGAAACAGCTGGGTCCAAGTGCTCGTCGCTCTATCTCGACGATGCTGTTTACCCTGAGGACGTCACTAGTCCCGTCGAACCCGACGCTGATGAACACGCCCAGAGCAAAAACCGTTCCCTCGATTTGACGCAAACCGCCACAACCCGCCCTATCCAAGTCTGCATGATTAGCGAGAGGACCGGTGACTCGCAAGGATCACAGGACCCCCGAGAAACCATCACAATCGGCGAGGCCGCAATGGACAGGATAAAGGCAACTGTGCAAGACGCAACCCCGCTCGGACCCGACGCAACGAGGGAAGAGCTGATGGTTTACCGTCACCTCCTCCACGACCAGGCCAAGCGCTTGAAGAGACGAAGAGAAGAACTTGACGACCGACAACGCCGCGCACAAGAATCAAGTGAGCGGAGGGCAGCATTGTCGTCTCTTCGCTCCTCTGCTTCAGTGCACACCCCTAGGGAGCGGGGGCACACCCGCCATCGTTCAAGACTCGACGACATGCCCGAGGGATCTAGACGGGAAGCGACTCGAAGTGTCGAGTCCTCCTTCAACACGGTAGATGCAAACGGCTGTGTGCTACCCAAAACACCGCAAGATGCTGCCATGGCGTTAGCGACATATTTGCTCACCACGCAGCCTCAAGATGACGATCCGCGGGCAGAACTGCATAGGCAGATGATACGAGGAGTTGGCATGCTCGGAACCGCGTTGCAAGCTGCCGGGTCACCGGCAACACCAGTAGAACCAGCGCACCCGCCGCCCAGACGCGAACGCCATCGAGAAGCCTCACCTCGGCATTACGTCGAGCCTCGGCAGGAGCGCCCTACAATGACAGCACGTGATAGGCGTGCGCAGGAAACAGTGGACCGGAACCGCCGAGAACGTGGCGACGACCGTAGTATGGCTCCGCGTGTGGTAGTCGAGCAGAACCACACAAGGCGCGAGGAGAACCGGAGAGCGCCAGACCCGGAGGAAGAGGAAGACGAGCCGTGTGGAGCCAAGTGTTTTATCCGTCGCATACGCGAGTCCCGCATGCCAACAGGGTTCAAGTTGACATCGGAAACTCCAAAGTACGACGGACTGCAGGAGCCAAAAACTTGGATACAATGCCAGGGCGGTACGCGGAACACAGCGATGCAGTACCTGCAACTGCAGCTTACGGGTTCGGCACGTGCATGGCTTAAGAGTCTACCCGCAGACACCATCGGGTCCTGGAACGACTTAGTCACCACGTTCACCCAAAACTTTCAAGGCACATATAAGCGCCCGGCCACGGCAGAAGAGCTCAGAACCTGTAACGCCCCAAGATCGGTACTATGCAGATTTGAGCGTTCCAGCCAAATCCGCATAATAACGATCCTAAAGGACGCCCACCAGGCATAACGTGCACGTCGCAACAACACGTTATGCGGGTGGAATTGTGATAACATTACAACAGTTCTCGATGGAACTCACAAAAGAACATATATACAGCAACGACTCACAGAGTCAAGAACAAGATACAATACAAAGATCCAAATAACAACGGAAGCGGGTAACGTCCGACTACGGACAAGATACAGATTGGACTAAGAGTCCTGAAGATAAGCAAAAGGCACCATATCCCTGCCCAGGCCAAGCCGGAGGGATTCCCAAGCTAACGTCGTCAGACTTCAAACCTGTTTGGCTGCATTGGAATAGCAGCCCCGAAGGGGTCAGTACTAGTAGAAGTACTGGCAAGTAATACTCACAAGATATCAAAGCTGGAATTCCGGGGAAAGAGGATTAGCGATTGAGGCGACGGCAGGCAGCACTAACAACTTGTAGAGACACGCTACAACTTTCGTCTAATAGAGAGGAGGTAAGAGAGCGCATAAGGATCCAACTATGCTAACACCAGACATACCCAGCCAATTCCTTACCAGCCCGTTTATCCCACGAGCAGCAAGCCCAAAGGCACTCACACAGTTGGCAATTTTATAATTTATTATTGAAGTAGCTCTATCTTACTAATCAATTTATTATCATCAGGTGTAAGTTGTCTATGATCTTGTTAGCCAGCATCATCACCAAGTCGTCCATAACCGCGGACACGGCTTTTCGAAAAGATTTAACCCTGCAGGGGTGCACAAATATAACCACACGCACTTCCACCCGTGTTGCCATGCAATTAGCACACTTCCGGGGTATGCTGGCAGGGTATCCGACGCTACACTTTCCTTCACTACCGCACTTGTCCAGGAAACCACCTAGCTAAGGGGGTGTTTGGTTAGGCTTTCTAGTTGGCTTTTGGCTTTGGCTTATAAGCCGAAAAAGCACCTAAATAGGTGCTTTTGGCTTTTGGCTTTTGACTTATGTTTTACTATGGTATAAGCCAAAATACAAAAGCCAAAAGCACCTATTTAGGTGCTTTTATGGCTTATAAGCCAAAGTCAAAAGCCAACTAGAAAGCCTAACCAAACACCCCCTGAGTCTGGCCCACCTTGAAAGTCCGGCCGAAGCTCCAAGGTGGACTTAGCCGATGCGAGAACGGCTTCGGGAGGGAACACTCATACGATTGCCCCTCCTTCCACATGCGGTTAACGCCCATTCCGCAACCCTACCGTAAGTAACCATCATCGTATCGGAGGCGTCCCATCCGTGTACCTGCAACAATATAATGAAGCGCCGCGCAAATGGAAACACCCGAACTACTTGTGGCGCCCTGGACAAGGCTGCAGATCCGGTACTAGGTCGAGGGGAGTCCCATTTCCTCCCACATGTGGGTAGTGCGCTCAGTCTTGGATCAGAGGACAAGAACTCGGGTCCTAGGCGACACTTGCAGAACAAATCACCATGATTGGCCTTCCGCTGGTGCCTTATCTTTATTAATTATATCCCATCGCCAAACATTAAGGATTATCATGTGAATTTAAACCCCAACTATCAAATTATAACAAGACTAGAACATGACTCGAGCAAAACAACCTAAGCATGCACTATGACTCGCAAGGCCAACAAGATAAACAAGCAACAGGGTAGTAGGATGTGGGGGTGGTGGCATATCAGGGCTGCAAGGGAAACATGCATATAGGATCGGGACACAAGCATCGCAATATAAGGCTAGCAATGAACAAAAGATAGGAGGTGTGAGAGACAGAAAACAAGCGAAGATAGCAATTGAGTATCACTTGCCTGTAATCCGGTAGAGGTAGCAGAACCTGTCGTTGCTCACATCAACTCAACGTCCTATTCCCGAAGAAGCAACGAACACCGGAAACATAAAAGATGCATTTTACTACTATGGCAAAAGAAGCGGCATGTTGATGACATGATGCATGACAAATTAAAGGTTGTCCAATTTTATTCCCTAACACATGGCAAATCATTTTAAATGGGATCGATGCAAAATATAAATGCACCGGACAAATCCCATAATTAAATTGATTTAATTCGACTAAATGGAGGAAAGGTGCGATGTTAATTAATTATGCATGATTTTATAAGATATCGCATATATATATATGGCATATAGGGGTTTAGGGTTGGGGTCGCACATCGGGATCGGGGGATCTTCGGATTCGGAGCCGTTGTCTTCGGGTTGTAGTCGAAGTAGTCGAAGTAGTCGTTCATCCGGAGTCGGAGTAGTCGAGGTAGATGACGTCGGGGAAGTAGTCGTACTCGGGTCGTCGTCGTTGCGGACCTTGGCGTTCCGGGCTTCGGGGTCGACGGGGTCCGGCATCGGGGTACTCGGCCTTCGGGGTTCACGGCATCGGAGAACTCGGATTCACGGAGTCGTGGAAGACCATGTCGTATCCATCGTCGGGGATCGGGCTTCACGGTGCTTCACGACGGGAACGGAAATGGCTTTACGACGGGAGCGGGATCGGGGAACCATCGGGGAGGCTTCACGACGGGAAACCGGGAACAGGGAATCGCCGGGAACGGGAACGAGGCATCGGGGAAGAAACACGAAGACGGGAAACGGTCACGGAGGCAGCAGCGGCAGCACGGATACATCACGAGTCGGGGACGGGAAACGGCAGCGGGCGTCTTGCAGACAAAACATCGAACACGTGGCGAGCGGACGGGTGGCGAGGACGCGGGGCTACGGGTGGAGGTGAAGGAGGCGCTGGAGAGAGGACAGGGGAGAGGGCCGGGGCGAGGTGCTCGAGGTCGGCCGCGAGATGGAGAAGCAGGGGGCGGGGCGCATCCGGACTGGCGGCTGGTCGAAGAGGACGTGGGGAGGAGGAGGTCGGCAGCGGGGTAGGCATGCTGCTGCAGCCGGCGCAGACGGGGCAGAGGCGGCCAAGGCGAGGGAGAGCTGGGACGGGCGCGTGAGGCCGACGAAGAGCTGGGGGAGAGGGAGGAGGAGCACGGCGGCGCAGGGCAAGCTTGATCGGGAAGGGAGAAAGCAGGCCGGGAGGACGCGGCCGGTGGAGCGACGACGAGGGAAGATGGAGGGAGAGGACCGGCGAGCTCGAGGCCGAGCTGTAAGGGGCGGAGGATCCGGCGGAAAGGCGTCGGCCGGCGCGGGGAAGAGGGAGGTGTGGCCGGGGAGAGGGCTGGCTGGAGGGGAGAGGGGAAACCGGAGGGAGCGGCGTCGGGAATGCGGGTGAGGAGGAAGGAGCACGACAGAAAAATAAAAGAGAAAGGAAAAGAGAGAGAGGAAAAAGGAGAGAAAAAGAAGGATAGGGGAAAAAAGAGAAAAGAAGAGGTGGGAGGACACGATTGCGAAAAGGAAAAAGAAGAGGATGGTGGCTGCAAAAAGGCAGGGGGTGGGAACAGAAAAAGCCAGGGGGAAACCCTAGGGTTTGGAGTTTAGGTGGGCTTTGGGCCAGATTTTGGGCTACTCTCTCGCTCGCTCAAAATTATTTTTAATTTGCAAATTTAATTTGGCAATTAATTTTAGAAAACGGACACGACCGTCTCGATAAAATAGTTTCCGACAATTTTAGAAAAATAAAATAGGGTTTAATAAAAATAATTTTTGCGGACAAAAACATGCGATGCGATGATGCTGATGTCCTGATGATGCAAAAAGAAAAACAAACAAATTCTAATTTGGGGAAAACCCCGGGACATTACAACCGACACCACTAACAAGGGATCTCGCCCCGAGATCCACGCTACCGTTAGGGGGAGAAGAAGAATAAGTTAACTATCGAATCTTCTTGAACCAGGTTGATCTTCTCGACACCACTAACAAGAGGTTCTTGCTCACATCGATGGCGATGTTCATCCGTTGAGACCTTTCCGAAGATCGAACCTATTAGGACAGAAGGCAGAGATCGTCCACCCACGAAGATGCTATGACCGGAAGGTAGATAAGAGAGAAGATTCAAATCACACAAAGGTAAGAGGGGGAATAGCAGAGGGATAAGGAATAAACAAGAATCCTATTGAGATATTTTCCAAAATAGGTTTAGTAAAATAGGGTGGACACTCTACCACAACGACCATTAGCTAGGGTATCCTACAGGCAGACTAGACCCGCGGGGTATCGAAGAACCAGAGCTCTGATACCACTTTGTAACGCCCCAAGATCGGTATTATGCAGATTTGAGCGTTCCAGCCAAATCCGCATAATAACGATCCTAAAGGACGCCCACCAGGCATAACGTGCACGTCGCAACACACACGTTATGCGGGTGGAATTGTGATAACATTACAACAGTTCTCGATGGAACCCACAAAAGAACATATATACAGCAACGACTCACAGAGTCAAGAACAAGATACAATACAAAGATCCAAATAACAACGGAAGCGGGTAACGTCCGACTACGGACAAGATACAGATTGGACTAAGAGTCCTGAAGATAAGCAAAAGGCACCATATCCCTGCCCAGGCCAAGCCGGAGAGATTCCCAAGCTAACGTCGTCAGACTTCAAACCTGTTTGGCTGCATTGGAATAGCAGCCCTGAAGGGGTCAGTACTAGTAGAAGTACTGGCAAGTAATACTCACAAGATATCAAAGCTGGAATTCCGGGTAAAGAGGGTTAGCGATTGAGTCGGCAAAAATCTAGCGGTGTCAGCACCCCCAGCCATTCCGGGAAAAGGGACGTCCCTCGAACAGGACCCAAAAGTTGATAACCCGACAGGTTAATCTAGCGGTGTCAGCACCCCCAGCCATTCCTGACTACCTCAATTGGTCTGAGTGCAGGATCACATTCTCAAGAGAGGACCACCCACCCCAGGTGCCACGACCAGGTCACGCCGCCTTAGTACTCGGAGCCCAAATCGGTGGGTACGTCATGAGTAAGGTCTTCATGGACGGCGGAAGCGGCATTAACATCATCTACGCCACCACACTGCGCCGCATGAAGATCTCGCTCGCAGCTAGCCTTGTAGACTCTGACACTTCATTTCGTGGAATAGTACCCGGGAAGGCTGTATATCCCTTGGGAAAAATCCATCTGGACGTAGTTTTCGGAGACCCGTCAAACTTCTGCAAAGAGAAAATCGAGTTCGAAGTCGTCGACTGGCCCTCACAGTACCACGCCATCCTGGGCCACCCGACATTCGCAAGGTTCATGGCCGTGCCACACTACGCATACCTTTTACTCAAAATGCCAAGACCAAATGGCACAATTACCGTTCGAGGAGACTACCGGACGTCGGACAGCTGCGACAGAGATTTTAGCAAGATCTCCGAGTCGTTCGGGATGCATGAAGAACTCTCACAGTTGAGCTCTTTGACCGATTACAACCTTCCACCCGTAACTCAGTCAACGGCACCCGACAGAGAGTTCAACAAAAGCAGCGACACGAGAACCCATCAGGTGCACCCAACAGATCCAACCAAAACAACAATCATATCCGCCAATCTGCCCTCCGCATAGGAAAGCGCGCTCGTCGAGTTCCTCCGTGAGCACTGGGAAATATTCGCTTGGTGTCCTGCGGACATGCCAGGCATCCCCAGAGAACTCGCCGAGCACGCACTTGAGATACGCCCTGAGGCCAGACCTATCAAACAGTCCCTCCGACGTTTTGCAGAACCAAAGCGTAGAGCCATCGGCGAAGAAATCAACCGGCTCCTCGCAGCCAAGTTTATCCGGGAAATAAAACAAGCCACCTGGGTAGCAAACCCCGTCCTTGTCCCGAATAAGAACTCGAAGGTGCTACGCATGTGTGTAGACTTCACGGCTCTCAACAAGCATTGTCCCAAGGACCACTTTCCCCTCCCACGCATCGATCAAATCATTGACTCGACCGCGGGATGTGCTTGTCTGTCCTTCTTGGACGCCTACTCAGGCTACAATCAGATCCGCATGAAGGAAGAAGACGAAGAGAAGACAACATTTATCACACCCTATGGCGTATACTGCTACACCACGATGCCCTTTGGTCTCAAAAACGCAGGTGCAACTTACCAAAGGTGCATGCAAGCCTGCCTTAAGGACCAGATCGGCAAAAACGTCCAAGTATATGTGGACGACATTGTCATCAAGACAAGAGACGAGGCCACGCTCCTCGATGACATAGCCGAAACCTTCGCAGCACTCAACAGGTATCACATCAAGCTCAACCCAACGAAGTGCGTGTTCGGGGTACCCGCCGGACAACTGCTCGGATTCCTCGTATCCGCCAGGGGCATCGAGGCGAACCCTGAAAAGATACAAGCAATCCTGTCAATGGAGGAGCCAACCAACCTCAAGGGAGTCCAGCGCCTAGCGGGGCGAGTCGCAGCCTTAAGCAGATTTATCAGCAGATTAGGAGAAAAAGCCCTCCCGTTCTACCAGCTGCTAAAAAAAGCAGACAACTTCGAGTGGACAGAGGAGGCTCGCAAAGCATTTGCTGAACTCAAGCAGACATTGTCAACGAAACCAGTTCTGGTGGCACCCTAGGAACGGGAACCTCTATACCTGTACCTGGCTGCAACCAAACAAGTGGTCAGTACGGCGCTCGTAGTCGAATGAGCAGAAGAAGGAAAGATACATGGTGTCCAGCGCCCAATCTACTACGTCAGCGAGGTACTCTCGGTGTCAAAGCAACGGTACCCGCACTACCAGAAGCTCGCATATGGAGTATTCATGATGGCGCAAAAGCTAACGCACTACTTCTCCGAGCACCCCGTCACGGTGCTAACAAATGCGCCCTTGTCGGATATACTTAACAACCCGGAGGCAACAGGTCGAGTAGCAAAGTGGGGAATCGAATTGTCACCCAGAGACATCACATACCGACCCAGAGACGCACTCAAGTCCCAGGCCTTGGCAGATTTCCTCGCAGAATGGACAGAGATTCAGACTCCAGGTCCTCCGGACCTGTCCAATTCCTGGATCATGTATTTCGACGAGACGAAGAGGCACGAAGGAGCCGGAGCAGGTGTTATCTTGATTTCACCCAAAGGAGACAAGCTAAAATATGTACTGCAGATGAATTTCAAGAAGGCATCTAACAACGAGGCAGAATACGAAGGCCTACTGCACGGCATGCGGATGGCAAAGGCCTGCGGGGCAACGAGACTCATGATCTATGGGGACTCGAATCTCGTAGTCCAACAGACGATGAAGGAATGTGACGCAATATCTGCCAACATGGCAGCCTACAGGGACCTCTACAATGCCCTGGAAGGAAGCTTCGACGGGTGCAAGTTGTGTTACATCGCGCGAGGAAGCAATGAGGAGGCTGACAGGCTAGCCAACATTGGCTCCACCTGCGCACCCGTACCCGCTGGAGTTTTCCTTGAGCAGATAAGCAAACACTCCATAGAGTACCAGGACCCCGACGCTCCGGCAGCAGCAGCCCCGGCCATCGGCTCCGAGCAGCCAGCCGAACAAAAGAACGAGCTAACAGAAGCCAATTCTTATGAGGTCTTCCTCGTGGAACCTTCCTGGACTCGGCCGTACATAGCGTACCTGCTACGCCAAGAGTTACCAGAGGACCCAGTCGAAGCCCGCCGAGTCACTCGGCGCAGCAAAGCATTCATAACAGTCAAGGGGGAGCTGTACAAGAAAAGCGCATCAGGGATACTACTGCGATGTGTTGAACCAGAAGAAGGGAGGAAAATTCCACTCGATATTCATGAAGGTATATGTGGACATCACGCGAGTAGTCAGGCACTCGCAGCCAAAACATGACGAGCAGGATTCTATTGGTTATCCATCATGCAGGACGCCAAGGAGATAGTCCGCCGATGCGCCGGGTGTCAACGGTTTGCAACCAAACCGCACGCCCCCGCAACGGAGCTAAACATGATACCAATTGCATGGCCCTTCGCACAGTGGGGACTCGACATGGTAGGCCCGCTGAGAAAATCTTCTCCCGGGGGACACACTTTCCGTCTAGTGGCAGTGGAAAAATTCTCCAAATGGATCGAGGCCAAACCGGTCACCAACGCGGGTGCAACCGCAGCACTAAATTTCGTCAAGTCCATCGTCTTCCGTTTCGGAGTGCCCCACAGCATCATTACGGACAATGGGTCCAACTTCATCGCCGATGAAGTCTAGACATACTGCAAGGAGCTGGGGATAAAGCTCAAACTTTGCCTCCGTCGCGCACCCGCAAACCAATGGACAAGTCGAGCGTGCAAACGGGCTCGTCAGTAGTGCTCTCAAGAAACGCCTTCTCGCTCCCTTGGAGAGAGCTGCTGGCGCATGGGTCGAAGAGCTACCATCGGTACTATGGGGCCTGCGCACAATGCCAAATTGTTCAAGAGGGTTCACCCCCTTCTTCCTAATACATGGAGCCGAAGCAGTACTGCCTGCCGAGGTCCGACACAACTCGCCTCGAGTAGCAGCCTATATAGAAGCTGGGTCGAATGCAGCACTCGAAGATGGCATAGATGAAGTCGATGAGGCATGGGACATTGCACTCTCAAGATCGGCGGTCTATCAGTAGAGCTTGCGCAACTACCATAGCCGACGAGTGCGCGACAGATCCTTCGCCGTAGGCGATTTGGTACTGCGGCTAAAACAGAAAAAAGGCCACAAGCTATCTCCTCCCTGGGAAGGACCATACGCCATCGTCGAGATCGTTGGCAAAGGAGCATACAGGCTAAAGGACTTGGCAATGGGCATCGTCTACTCCAACCCGTGGAACATCGCGCATCTACGACGCTTCTACCCCTAGATATTATCCCTTTTTTGTAATCACCACATCTTGTGAAATAAGGTCCCTTGGCCATCTTGCTACTTTTTCTCACCGACAAGCATCAACAAGGTGGGTATGTGCATATGTTCAGATTTCAAACCAGCAGAACCTATACTAAGAGTCGACTAAGCTTGGGCCGCACCCGACACTCGGGGGCTGCGCCCCACAAGCTACTCGAAAAAAATCACCTAGCTCTACTAAGAGTCGACTTAGCTTGGGCCGCACCCGACACTCGGGGGCTGCGCCCCACAAGCTACTCGAAAAAATCACCTAGCTCTACTAAGAGTCGACTTAGCTTGGGCCGCACCCGACACTCAGGGGCTGCGCCCCACAAGCTACTCGAAAAATCACCTAGCTCTACTAAGAGTCGACTTAGCTTGGGCCGCACCCGACACTCGGGGGCTGCGCCCCACAAGCTACTCGAAAAAATCACCTAGCTCTACTAAGAGTCGACTTAGCTTGGGCCGCACCCGACACTCGGGGGCTACGCCCCATAAGCTACTTGAAAAAATCACATAGCTCTACTAAGATTCGACTTAGTTTGGGCCGCACCCGACACTAGGGGGCTGCGCCCCACAATCTACTCAAAAAATTCATCTAACTCTACTACGAGTTGACCTGTCTCGGGCCGCACCCGACGCTCGGGGGCTGCGTCCCGTAAACTACCTGAAAGAGTTAACCTATCTCTCCTTTGGCTCAGCCCGTGTTACCCCCGATGTTCGGGAGTCTTACCTTCCAGGAACAAGCTCGGCAAAGGAGACAAATCTTGGGTCGGTTCACCGCATAGAAGACAAGAAGAATTACACGAATCATCGCAACTACACAAAGGTATATGGATTTACAGGAGACAATTCGGGCTACAAATCAGCATGCGGACGACGGAGAGTTGCAGCAGTTTCCCTTTCAAGGAGAGCAACTGCATTTTTTTGGGTCCATCAGCAGCCGCATAAAACGGATCCAGAGCTGTATTCTCCCAGTCAAAACTTGCAGGCGGCCCTTTTGAGATATTTTCCAAATCCAGGTGCGGATGGTGGATAAAGACAAGTGCAAAAGCAAAACGGGCACCCGCCTCCAATTGCTCCCGCACAAATCCTTCAATAGCCTCGCCACGATGAAATTTCTTCATCAAGTCAGCCAAACTATGAGGCGCCGGGTTAAGAGGAAACAAGGCCTTATAAACCAATTCCAAGGTAAAACGGCAAGACTCAACGAAGGAATCAACTTGATCGACCCGATCCTGTAGAGTAACAAGTACGTGCCCTCTATCTCGGTCCGACCAGAAGCTGGGAGCGCCACGAGCAACAAGATCCGCAACCACATTCAGTTTAAGCCGGACCCGCCGAACCTCTTCGCCGGAATCAAGTTGAACACCTGTCAGAGAAGCTCAGTTAAGCAAGGTTACAACAAAACCGCTAAGGGACGAGCATAGGCAAAACTTACAAAGGAGATGGCCACTCAGCTGCCGCAGCTCGGAAAGGATAAAATCCTCCCGTTCAACAATAGCGACCTGTTTTGACTTCAGCACAACCAGATTTGCTTCGACTACTCGAAGCCGGCGTTCGGCCTCTTTAGCCCGCACCAGCAAGCGGTTGACCCGAAAGGATTCTTCTTCTGGTGGCGCAGAAATAGAGGGGACGCACGGTCGTTTATCACAGTTTACCGAAACGGACGCAGAGTTGGAACCACCAGCCTGACGAACAAACAGAACAAAGCCAAGCAAAAATGTTAGATCTCCCATCTAACCTGGTAAATCTCGGGTTAGTTGTTGCTCCTAAGGGACACAGCAATACACTCGCACGCGACAACCCGTCAAGAGACAACACACACTCGCATACAGGCAAAAGCAGAATTGATTCCAAAGTTTAACACAGTTTACAAGTGCAAAGCATAATAGGAATATTACAAGACCAAACAAGAAGAGGGAGCAGCAGATGCATCGAAGGTACAAGCCTGCCGCTCCAGCATCTGCGACAGCTGCTCCGCAAGTTTACGCGCACGGGGTTGGAGGGGTCGAAGGTCTACCTCCACGCCGTCGGGTCCCTTTGGAAACTCCGAGGTAACCTTGTCGAGGTCACCTTGCACTCCATGCCCCATCGCGAGCGATAGCACAGTCTCTGCACCGCATATGGTCTGTTCACGACTGAACTCGCCAAGCTGGTCGCGTGGACAAGGTCATTGAAAGTTTCGGGTGCATTTTCTTCCTCAGGATACATACTTTTCCTGATTGAGGAGAACACACCCGTGGCTTTCACCACAAGATCGCGAGCGCGATTGCCATAATCCCATGCAAGAGATATGGCATCCGACAGACAGCCCACGCGCTCGTGACCCGCAGTATCGAACTTCACACCAAGAGCACCTGCGCATGAAGCTGAGTTAGCCAACTGCATAGGTTAAAGCAATATAAGCTTTAGCAGCTAAACTTACTCGACAAGGAAGTCGCCAACAGAGTCGCCTGGCCAGCCAAATCCTCATCACGCTTGAAGTTTTCCCGGGATTCTTCTTCCCGCCGATTCTTCAAGTCCTCGAGTTCCTTCTCAAGTTTGGTGACCCGATTCTCCAGATCGGTAGCGCGGCGAACAAGGTTCTGGTTCTCAGTAATCGCAATATCAAGTGCTCCTGCGGGGAACCGCAAAGTTAAGAAAGGATCAGAACAATACAAATGGATAACAAGCACATATACAACAATGAAGGGGAAAAAATACCTTGCGAGCTCGCAAGCTTTCCCCGCAAGTCGTTCCTCTCAGTCTCCACGTGCACATACTCTGAGGCCAAGTCCAGCATCTTGTGAATATAGGGCTGTGAATGAAAGGGTCAATGAAAAGATAAAAGGCAAAGCGAAAGCCCGCGCCCAATTGCATACAATTGTGCCCAGCCTCGAGGGCTACTAAGGATAGAATCCATCGAGTCGATGGAAGCTCACGTGTCCTTCGCACCTCGGAAGCAGACCCGAGGAACCGCCAGCAGGTGGAGCCGAATCGCTAGCAGGAGGAGCCGAACCGCTAGCAGGAAGAGTCGAGCCGCTGGCAGAAGGAGCCGAGTCGCTAGCACGAGGAGGCGAGCCGCTAGTAGGATCATCTCTGACAGAGACAGTAGGTGACTAAGCAAGACGCAACAAAGGCAAAAAGGTATCAGGGCTAAGGACGAAAGTTCCTCACCTGTCGCACTCGACATTTATCACAGGCACCTTGTTATAGACGTTCCACCGTGTCGACACCCGAGGTTTCTTCGCCGGTGGAGGAGGTTTGTATGCCAGAGGAGTCGCGTTTATTACTTCGGTGTCCTCTAAAATGGGCGAAATCGGAGTAGGAGAAGAACCAGAGATAACTGCAGAAGCACCGGGTACGTTAGAAGGATCGTCCTTCCCCGCATCCGCGCTCTCGCTGGCAAACTCGAGTTTTCGCTTTCGGACGACTTTCTCGTTGGCACGAGGGGAAGAGTTGTTTTCGTCGTCATCATCGGAAGACTCCTCGGCAAGAGCCTCAGACACAGAACCTGAAGGCTCATCTGTCTCCACCGGAGCTTTACCCGAAGGAATTGTCGGGTAGGAAGTCAAGATAACATGTCCCTGCAGGGAAAAAGATGTTCGTCAAAGGGTCTATGAAATTGAAAGAAGCGCCAAGTAGGTTTAGAACTTCGGTTACCTCGGGAAGGGGATTCTCGTTACTAAAAGGAGTCGCAGCAGTGGACTCGACGAAGGAGTCATCTCTCTTGAGGTGAGTGATCTGGCGCACCCGTGCCTCCAGCTCTTCACTCGAAATCTCTTCGGATGACGTTCTTGTCGGGTCCTGAAGTCTAGAGTATTCCCACATACCGTGGACTCTCGCCTGGAGTGGTTGGATGCGTCGTTTCAAGAAAGTGCAGATAAGTTGCATCCCGGTCAACTCCTTGCCAGGTGCGGAGCGAAGAGAAGCAACTCGGGATAAGAGGTCGTTGGCCTCCGCTTCTTACGTGGGACTCAGGTTATGCCTCCAGGTCCTTTTCGATTTCACCTGAGCCTCGAGGGAGAAGCTGGGCACCTCTGTCTCTCCTTCGACTGTGAAGTAAAACCAGCGTTTCCTCCATCCTTGCACGGATTCGCTAAGCTTGATGTCGAAGTAGGGAACATCGTTGCGAGTCTGAATGCCGAAGCCCCCGGTCGCCAAGCTGCGTCGAGCAACCGTGTGTTTCTTCACGAAGAAAATGCGGCGCCACAATCCCCAATGGGGATGCACGCCCAGAAAGCACTCGCAAAGTACAGTAAAGCAAGCGATGTGGAGGACGCCGTTTGGAGTGAGGTCGTGCAATGCACGCCGTAAGCGTACAAGAGGCCTCGGATGAAATCATGGAGGGGAAAGGATAGACCCCGCGTCAGGAAATCCATGAAGACGACGCGCTCGCCGGCGTGAGGAGAAGGAGTTACCTCGTTCCCGGCGCATCGTACTCTGCCGCTCGCCGCCGCCGGCAAGCGGCCGTCAGCTCTCAGACCGGAGAAATGGCGGTCGTTGACAGTGGACGCCTCCCAGTCTCCTTTCAATCTCTTCAGTGGCACGGTGGTGGCGCCGGAGGGGTTTTTGCTTTTCTTGCCCATGGCGAAGGAGTGGGGAAGAAAGGCAGATTGGAGAATGCGAGGAGGAAGAACAAGAAAGGGAGGAGTGGCTGCAGAGATGAGTTCCGTTGGGGATCTTGCCCTTTATCAAGCCCGTGGTTAGTGATCGTGGTCGTCGCACGTGCGGTTGCATCTCTAGCCCCGCATCGAGCCGTCCGCGTGTCAGTCATGAAGTGAACTAGCACCCCCCACTACACCGCCGGACGCGGGAATCGAGGGTGTCGCTCCGTATCTTGTGCATAGTTTAAAAAACCGGACCGGTAATCGAACCGGTGAGGTCGTCGGTTCAGGTTTTTACCGGTCGGACCAGTGGTTCACCGGTTCAATGTCTGGTTTTTTAAGCTATGAAATAATATTTTTTTACCTTATAAATGCTTTAATAAAAAGATTAATATGTGTATACAAATATTACAGAACTTGCAATTTGGTACAATCATCTACACAACGAAGCGTACAAATTGGTATTTTACTTGCAGAAGTCCCGGCCGCAACTTCACAATTGCAAGTCCCAATCGCAAATCCCAGAACCCAGCCTCTACAGTGTAGGCGTGAAGCTTGCTGACGGGGGGCGGCGCGGGACTAGCGGCGTCCAGCGTGTGGCTGTGGAATCGACCGCAGCCGACGTTTGTGGCAGGTGGCAGTGGAATCGGCCGCGACTGGCGGCCCATGCGGCAGCAGCAGCCAAAGATCGATTCAAGTGGTGGCGGCCGGCGGGATTGTAGGAGCGTCCATGGCGGCGTCGGTGGCCCATGCGGCTACTGCAGCCAAGCTTCAATTCAAGTGGTGGCGGCGAGATTGGATCACTGAAGGAGCACCCATGGCGGCATCGGCGGCCCGTGTGGCTACTGCAGCCAAGCATCGATTGAAGTGGCGGCCGGCGGGTATTGGAGGAGCGTCCATGGCGGCGACGGCGGCGGTCACTGGTCGCCGTGCTGCGGGCGGCGAATCAAAGAACGAGCGAAGGGGAGAAACACTCGGGATGGATGCCAATGCGATGGAAACCGAGCGACCGCCTTGATTTCTTCAGTTTCTAGTATTACCCCTGCATTGTTCGCACGAAAACAATTCCAACGAGCGGTATATCAGGAATGACAGTGAACCGGACGACTCAGTGAAAACCGACCGGTTCACCGGTTTTGCTAAAAACCGGCCGGTTTGACCGGTTTTTTCCGGTTCGATGGCGGGGCCGGTCCAGTGCGCTTACCAGACCGGAGAGGTCACCGGTTCCGGTTTTTTCCGGTCTAACCGGCGGTCCGGTCCGGTTTTTTAAACTATGATCTTGTGCCGCGGCCAGTCAATGCGCCACTGAACCGGCGTGCGAAGTGGTCTTGCTCTGGCAACCGCCGCAGAGCTACGTCAAATCAAGTACTAAGAGGCGACGTCATCCATGACGTCGTAAGGCTTCTGGCTCCTCTCCTGTGAGTCGCACTCGCGGTCATTCGACTAAGCCCCAGTCGATCGCATCCTGGGCAAATTTTTATCTTCCCAGATTGCCTCTGTGGCAACAGATCTCTAGATGCCACGTCCACGACGTGAAGGTAAGACCAACGGATCCGCTCCTTTGGCCTGGGACTCGCCTCAGACTGTGAAGTACCCAGTAAATATCCACGCCTACGGTGTGAAGAAAACCCTGACGGACGCGTTAGGTACCCATCACATTGCAAGAGTCGAGATTTTGTAAGACCTCAAGCGGCAAAAATCCGGCTACGCTTGCCTTATCCGGGTTCGGGTCCGGGGACCCGAATCTGAAGTAGCTTAGTGTTGTTTTGCCCGAGTGTAGTTAACTGGACCCGTCGTGTGTTCCAGGCTCGCTAAGTGTCATCCCCACGAATCCACCTGCTCCGATGCTCTTCCGGACTCGGGTTTCAGTCTTGCTTACCTTTAAGCAGACCTGGTCCAGTGCTCGGGTTTGGGAACTCGGACTCGAGTAATGGCTTCTCAGTTAAAGAATCGTGTAATGGCCGGGTACTTGTATTAGAGTCTCCACCTGATTCTGCGAATCACCTGAAGACTCGGGGGCTACTGACATGGTTATGATCATCGGGTCCCACCTGTCGGGCACCTGGTGACCATTACTCGAAAGAATTCATCGGCAAACATATCTGGAGGAAGGCCCAGACCCAAGTAAAGGGCAGCGCAAGGTCCCTTGTTGAGCCAGATTAGGGTTAGGGTTGCGTTTTAGACCTTGTAAACCTACCCGGATACGGACACCTGAGACCTAGCCTACTATAAAGGCTGGGAGGAGCCGCCGGGGAAAAGGCACCCTAGATCGCATCACCACCATAAGCCCTTACGGCGACATTATAACACAAACTAGCAAGAGAATACAGATCGTTTACCTCACCGGGGATCCAAACCCCGGCGATTTCCTGTGTTCCTTGTTAGCCGCCGGTGTCACCCACGTCATGAAGTTCTCGATAAACCCAAGTCCCTCAAGGAGGGACACTGCCGAGTTGATCCCTCGACACTAACCCTCCCCGGTGCCTCCAGCGTCCATCGGCCCCAACTCAAGCCTACCTATGGCATCTGTCCGTGCACCACCACGACAAATGGACATGGAGTTGAGCACCTCCACACGTCGATGGGGTCTACATTTAGATCGATGATGCCCTTTTATCGCACTCAACAGGTTTGGATCCGGGTGAATCAGTTCAGTGAAGAAAGGGAGCCTAAACTCAAGGCTTTCCCAAGACTTGTCGATAGGCGCCTCATGGCTCGCTCACGGAGTTCTTAGGCCAGTAGCAATGGAAGGCCGCCTCGACGCATAGCATGGTCGTGTGTCTCATTGACTTTTCAAGGTCGAAGCCATCCGAGAGGGACCTTAAGGCGTCATGCATCGTCGTACGTGCCGACATCGATCTCCATGTCGAAGTGGTGGAGGCACCGGGTACATGATGCTAGGGCAGTTAGAGGCATTGATGGACATGAGGTGCTACGACACCACGCAACACTCCACCGAGCAGGTGATAGGTAGGTGCAAGAGAGGATATCGGAAAAACAGTTGACATATTTGGGTGGCTTTTACTTTCCTTTGGATGGAATTCTTTTCCAAGGCACTCGCCAACGGATACATACATCTCCACGTGATTTCGAAATTCGAAAATCTCCCTCGCGTTCGAACCCGAACACAGCCGATGAATGCGGCGTCTGCGTGACGGATCCACCGCAACGCAACGCAACGGACTGCTTGCCCTATCCGCGCCCCGCCATCCGGGCCGTCCGTCCCGGCATCGACGGTCACGCCCGCACGGACCCTTTTTAAATAGACACACACGCTCCCCCGATCCCCACCCCACCGTCCCCTCCCACCGCCGCTCGTCTCCACTCGCACCAGCCGCCGCCTCCTCCTCTCCGCCGCGCCGCGCTCCAAGGTTCGTCGCCAGCCTCCTGCTCCCCTGATCACGTCCGCTCGATTCGTCGCGTCTGTCGTCGACCGGTTGCCTGGATTGTTCGGATCTTTCTGAAATGTTTCGGGGATTTACTTTTCTTCTTCCTGCAGAGCATCGTCGATCGAGAAGTGGACGACATGGGCCAGATCCAGTACTCCGAGAAGTACTTCGACGACACCTTCGAGTACAGGTCCGTACCCAAAACCCTAGCCGCCCCCCGCATCTCCCCTCTCCGCCCCGCCGCGAAACCCTAACTTATCCCCCCTTTGCTCCGTTCGCAGGCACGTGGTCCTCCCGCCGGAAGTCGCCAAGCTCCTCCCCAAGAACCGCCTCCTCGCCGAGGTAACCTACCAACCAACCCCTCCAGATCCCCCACGCCGCATCCCATTCCCGTGTCACCCCCTGCGTCTTTGTCCGGCCGGATCGGGTTTCTGATGCGGAAATCGGGCGCGTTTTTTTCCCCGTTGCAGAACGAGTGGCGCGCGCTGGGCGTGCAGCAGAGCCGCGGGTGGGTGCACTACGCGGTGCACCGGCCGGAGCCGCACATCATGCTCTTCCGCCGCCCGCTCAACTTCCAGCAGCAGCAGGACGCCGCGGCCGCCGCCGCCGCGCAGATGATGCCCAAGTGATCCATCGCCCCCGGTGGACGGTGGCGACCAGGGGGTTGGCGAGGACTAGCCAAACCCTAGGCCCTTTCTCTCTCTAAAAGGGTCCCGGTCGTGACGCTACTCGTCCAGCCTTGTCTCTGTGGTCAGTTATCTAGTGATGTCGGTGGTGTCCACTGTGTGTTTGTGGAAATGCCTGGAAGGAACTTGTGGTGTGTCAATTAGTCTGTGTTATCATGGGTACTCTTGAATCCTAAGTTTTTATGTGATGCTGGTACATGTTTCTGCGATGATGATCTGCTCCTGTTTATGCTTGCTTTATTGTGTGGTTCCTTATGTTTAGGAGATTAGAGTTCAATGTGACAGTGAATACTATGATAGCAGAGCAACGAACCTGACACATTGGTTACGTATGGAATTCTGCACTGTCTCTATGATCAATTGCCAACATGCAATAGCTAAATTGCACTTCTTTTGCACACTTGATGCATCAGTTGTTGCTGGATTATCTCAAGTAGTCTTTTTGTTTTCCCGCTGTGGTGTTATGTCATGTGTGCTATGGCTGTAATATTTCCTAAGCCATTTAGCTGTCGTTGAGAGAAAAATGCGAGGTGCTGAGTTTATCGGCAGGTTGTATGTGCAGGTTTATCGCTTGAACTTGCAGTGTCTTGAATGATCTTCCAGTGACGATGATCTGCTTTTGTTCATGCTTTGTTTACTAATGTCTAGTTTCTTCTGTTTAGGAGTTCAGAGTTGATGTGTTTGTGGAAATTCCTGGAAGGAACTTGCGGTGTGTTAATTAGTCTGTCTTATCATTGGTACTCTTGAATCCTAAGTTTTTATGTGATGCTGGTACTGTTGGTACGTCTTGCTGTCACGATGATAATCTGCTCTTGTGTATGCTTTGCTTTATTGCCTGGTTCCTTATGTTTAGGAGTTTAGAGTTCAATGTGACAATGAATACTATGTTAGCAGAGCAATGAATTCTGCACTGTACCAACATGCAACATTTGCTAAATCAATTGTGGCTGGATAGTAGTCATGATTGTTTTTTTTTGCCACTGTGGTGTAATGTGTGCTATGGCTGTAATATTTTCCTAAGCTATTTAGCTGTCATTGAGAGAAAAATGCTGGATTGGAGGTGCCGAGTTTATCGGCAGGTTGGAGGTGCTGAGGTTTATCGGCATGAACTAGCAGTGTTTTGGTCTGTGTTATCACGGGTACTCTTAAATGCTTAGTTGTTATGTGATGCTGATACTGTTGGTAGATCTTCCTGTAATGATGATCTGGTCTTGTTTATGCTTGGTTTATTGTCTGAGTTTAGGAGTTCAGAGTTTGTGTGATAGTGAATCTTATGTTAGGAAGAGAAATCAGCCTGAAGTTTTGGTTACAGGAGAGCTGTGGCCTGTGTAAATTCTTACCACAGCTAAACTGCACTCCTTTTGCACGTCTGTTACAAGAACCATGTCCAACTTGTTTCGTGGAGTCCAACAATTTTTGTGTGCTGTGCTGTTGAATGTCTGCTGTCATCCTAAGTAATTTTGCTCTGTTGGGCGATATACTATTGGACTGGCGGCGCTGAGGCCCGAAGGTTTATCGGCAGGTCGCTTGCTTTATTGTCTAGGAGTTCAGAGTTCATGTGACGGTGAATCTTGTGTTAGCAAGAGGAAATGCACACGGACCATTCGTTACAAATGAACCGTGCACTGTCTCTATGGTTACCGAGAGCTACTTTGCACTTGTTTTGCACATTGTTGCATCGGCTGTTGCTGGATAGGTCGCATGCTGCCCTGTTGAACGTGCGCAATCGTTGCCTGCCTAAGCTATTTATTTAGCTGTGACTGAAAGAGAAAAGAACAGACTGCTGGATTGGAGGTGCCGGGGTTCAGCGAGAGGCTGGTTAACTTGTTAAGTGTACATGATCATCATCTTTTTGTCTTGAGTAGACTATAGGCTGTAGACAGGTTTAGCAAAACTAGTGATGCTTAAGCTGATGAGTCGGTAATGCTGGTACTGCTATACTGAAGATCGTGGGCGTGCCGTCCTTTGAGTTGAGCCTGCGTCTCAAGGTAGTTCGTTCTCTGAGTGTACTGAATATTTGTCCTGAACATCAGCTTGCATATTCAGCTGCTTTATAACATTATCATTACCGTTGTATTTCATCTGTAAGTCGTGTTCAGAGCATTGCATTGTCTAAGGGAGTAGGGTGAGTAAGCTGCGCCTACCAAGCTAAGCTTTCGTCGAAAAGGCGTCACTGCTGGCACTCCATCTCGGCCGGCATCCTGCTCTCGAGAGGGTGTGGTCCTTGAGCGAACTAGTCATGTGCTGTGTTGCCCCAACGCAGGGGCATTTGGTGAGGAGCTACGGTCCGGTGGTTGACAAGCTAGCAGATGTTGTGCTGGCCTGCTGGGCAAACGTGCAGACAATATAACACACACGATTGGCTGAATTCTTCTACGTAGTATTTACCAGCACGGAAACTGTGTTTATTTTTTCTTACATATTCGAACTGCTCCAGTGTTACGAAATCTGAAGTTTTTGGGAGTGTAAACATCTATCTCTCCCTCTGTCCGCCGCCTTGGCCGAAGTGAAAGTCTGAAACCAAACCGTGGGCGGGGTCGGTTGGTTCTCTCTCGCTGCGACTGTCGTTGGGTGTGGCCAAAGAAAGCTCCACCACACACACACACGCGGCCGCCGGGAGGAAGACGCTTGCCGCTGCCGTGACGCAACCTCGCGCCCCGCTCGCTTCAGTTCTCAGCTAGTAGTAGTAGTATCAGCTTGTGCCAGAATCATGTTCTCGAAGCACTGACCCAGAGGGGCGCTGACAAACCGGCACGCCCAACGATCCGAATGAAGATGCCGGTGGCGATTCCTTCCGCCTCCCTCCTCCTCCCCACCCACCCCACGCGGCCGCTGCTCCCCTCCCTCCCGCTCCGGGCGCGTGCGGCCTCCCGCCTGAGCACCGGTCCCCGCCGCGCCTCCCGCCTCCGCGTGGCCGCGCCCACGTCCGTCCCGGGCGAGGCGGATCGGTCGGAGCAGGCGGAGCCGAGCACGTCGGCGCCGGATTCGAGCGATAAGTTCGTGTGGAGGGACCACTGGTACCCGGTCTCCCTGGTGGAGGACCTGGACCCGCGCGTGCCCACCGCGTTCCAGCTCCTCAACCGCGACCTCGTCATCTGGAAGGACCCCAACTCCGGCGAGTGGTCCGCGCTCGACGACCGCTGCCCGCACCGCCTCGCCCCGCTCTCCGTACGTTCCCCGCGCCATCCCTCTCCCCCACCTCGTCTCGCCTCCCCCATTCGATTCGTACTAACAGCCATATGCTCTGCCCTGGCGCACGCAGGAGGGGCGGATCGACGAGACGGGGTGCCTGCAGTGCTCCTACCACGGCTGGTCCTTCGACGGCGCCGGCGCCTGCACCAGGATCCCGCAGGCCGCGCCCGAGGGGCCCGAGGCGCGCGCCGTGCGCTCGCCCAGGGCCTGCGCCACCAGGTTCCCCACGCTGCTCTCCCAGGGCCTGCTCTTCGTATGGCCCGACGAGAACGGCTGGGACAAGGCCAGCGCCACCAAGCCTCCCATGTACGTCAACCAAATTTGAATTGGAATCAGTGTAGAGGAAGAAGCATTTCGTTTGACCTTGTTCGGTTCGTTTCAGGCTGCCGGAAGAGTTCGATGACCCGGCATTCTCCACGGTGACCATCCAGAGGGACCTCTTCTACGGGTATGATACGCTGATGGAGAACGTCTCCGACCCGTCGCATATAGAGTTTGCTCACCACAAGGTAATTACTGCGTTGACGTCTGAGAATGCTTATTAGCAGTTGCTTGCTACACTGAGCTGTCTCTGTGTTGAAGTTAAAAGCCGCCCCGAATAGCATCTCGACGAAACGAACATTTGGTGTAACCAGTTTTTTTTTTTTTTTTTTTTTGCTGGTCATGGAGCATAATTTTCAATTTGGTTTTTAGTGTATTTGTGGATTCCTTACCAATTTCTGCTGGTTGGCAAAAGCACTCTTCACCTATATTACTTGCTTGTGCTAATTCGACTATTTTGTAGCTGGTGATTAGCTATCTATCTTGGACCTTTGTTATACTGACAAAGTTTAGTTCAGCCAGCTATCTTGGCCTCATTATCCGTCAAAGTTAAAACAATGACTTTTAAGTTGGGATCTCATGCTAAATTGAAGATGCAAAACTGAATTATATTTATCTAGTATACCTACTTTAGGCAATGATTCAGCAGAATTACCCGTAGAACAGGTATACTGACCTTCGTTATACTGACGAATTATATTCCCCATTGAGGAGGGACTCATGGCAGTTTTGATAGAAGAAAGGTGCAACAACTCCGAAGTTGCGAGCAAGAGCACTCGAACTCGGGTGGGCTGGAAGGCATCAGCCCCTTCCAACCACTAGGCTATGCCTTAGTCTGCATCTTGGACCTTTGTTATACTGACGGAGTTTAGTTCAGCCAGCTATCTTACCCTCATTATCTGACAAAGTTCACACAATGGATTTTAAATTTGGATCTCATGCTAAATTGAAGATGGAACCTGAATTATATTTATCTCAGATATCTACTTTAGGCAATGATTCGGCAGCATTTACACATGCTTCAGAGTTTAACTCCTCACACAGGTCACTGGACGGAGAGATAGAGCCAGGCCTTTGCCGTTCAAAATGGAATCAAGTGGCGCGTGGGGATATTCAGGTGCAAATACCGGTAATCCTCGCATCACTGCAACATTTGAGGCCCCTTGCTATGCACTGAACAAGTACGTTTCAGCAAAACACTCTGACCATCTTTTTCTACTGTTTCTGTACTTGCCTTTTGGTGTGCTGTGATAGCTCACATTATCATATCCGCATTAAAAAATCCAATCAATCTATGACTCTGACCCTCTGGTAATTAATTGGTTTGCGCAGAATAGAGATTGACACGAAATTACCAATTCTTGGAGATCAGAAATGGGTGATATGGATTTGCTCCTTCAACATTCCAATGGCCCCAGGGAAAACTCGTTCTATTGTCTGCAGCGCCAGAAACTTTTTCCAGTTTACCATGCCAGGAAAGGCATGGTGGCAGGTATATGCTTATCTTGTGTTTGCTTTCTTTTTACCTCCTTGTTCCTCAACTGTGTTTTCAACTTTATCATAATATTGGTTAAACATGTTGTCTTCACATTCCTGAGGGGAAACAACAAGCTTGGTCTCTACTGTATAAAGAATGGGAACAGTGTTTATGTTGTCAACGTATTTGGTGTATAAAGTGTAATCCTAAAGCTTGCTTTGCAATTTATCTCTTTCTATTTGTGATGCAGTTTACCCCTCGATGGTATGAACATTGGACCTCAAATTTGGTCTATGACGGTGATATGATCGTTCTTCAAGGCCAAGAGAAGGTTTTCCTGTCTGCATCCAAGGAGTCATCTGCAGATGTTAATCAGCAGTACACAAAGCTCACATTCACACCAACACAGGCCGACCGGTTTGTTTTAGCGTTCCGAGCATGGCTAAGGAAATTTGGCAATAGCCAGCCTGACTGGTATGGGAGTCCTAACCAAGAAGCATTACCTTCTACCGTCCTTTCAAAGCGGGAGGTAAAAGTTCTCTCAGTCACCACACCTGACTATATATTCATATGATTATGCGTGTTTATTTGGCTTGCCCTGGTCCTTATATCATGTGAATTATCTGTGGATCCAATATCCTTATGTTTCTTATCATGGTTGTTACAGTCCTTTTTTGTGATATGCAAATTATTTTTTGCATGGGCCCTTGCGGCTGGAGAAAATAAATGAAAAGGCAGACCTGGCTGTTCTAGTAAAAGGACATGTTATGGTTAAACATGAGCTGGCAAGCCAGAACCTACATATTTCGACGTTTCTGTACCTCGTAATTCTTGTATTCTGTTGTTCGACATCATGTTGACCAGTTTGCAAACTACTTGTGTAGATGCTGGACCGATACAAGCAGCACACGCTGATATGCTCCTCCTGCAGAGGGGCGCACACCGCCTTCCAGACCCTGCAGAAGGTCTTCATGGGCGCGACGGTGGCGTTCGGCGCGACCGCCGGGATCCCCGCGGAGGTCCAGTTCAGAATATTGCTCGGCGCCGCTGCTTTGGTCAGCGCGGCTCTGGCCTACGCCTTCTACGACCTCCAGAAGCATTTTGTGTTTGTAGATTACGTGCACGCTGACATTGATTAGGGTAAACAAACATGTGATGTTTTTCTTTTGTGAGGATCTGGTGTGAAGATATCAGACGATCATGTGCATATAACCTAGCCCGCGAGTATAGTTTTCAGTAGATACGTCCCAGTATATTTATAACAGGTAATAGCTAGGTATTAGCACTTGTTAGTATACCATACCATGTGAAGAAATGAATGGAAATGCAATGCTGCCTATTGGCGTTGGATCGATAATCCTTTTAGGGAACACCAATATAGTGTAAATATCTTTCCTATTTTTTTTGAAGAGACCAAAGGCCATATATATTAAGTTCAACCAACCCTTACATGACCATTCTACTATTTACCAGAAAATTACACATAAGTCCCCAAGGGAAATCTACACTGTCTTCCTCTTGCAGTCGTCGCCTTGGCGGTGACGTGCCTTGAGTGAAGCTCGATGTTGCCTATGGACCTCTGAATCATGTCCGAGCTAGGAAAGCGTTATTGACACGACAACCAGAAAGTCAACGCGGCAACAATGATGTGCGAAAAAGATCGTCGTCCCGAAATTGACGAAGAGGGTTGGATGATTACCCTAGATCCGGGGAGACCCGAACTCACTAGCTTTGTGACAAAGCCCAAGCTGGCCGAACTTTGCTAGCCGGAGGAAAAAAAAACCATCGGGGCTGAGACATCAAGTTCAACCAACCCTTACATGACCATTCTTTTATTAACAAGAAAATTACACATAAGTCCCCAAGGGAAATCTACACCGTCTTCCTCTTGCACTCGTCGGTGACATGCCTTGAGTGAAGCTCGATGTTGGCTATGGACCTCCGAACCATGTCGGAGCTAGGAAAGCGTTATTGACACGACAATGGGAAAGTCAACGCCGGCAACAATGATGTGGGAAAAAGATCACCGTCCCGAAAGTGATGAAGAGGGTTGGACGACCACCCCAGATCCGAGGAGACCCAACCTCACTAGCTTTGTGACAAAGCCAAAGCCGACCGAACTTCACTGGTCGGAGAAAAAAAAACCAGCGGGCTCAAACATGAAGACATAACTAGATCCACTTCTTTGGAAGAGTACCGACCCGACGATTCCCCGTCTTTTCTCAATATCACTGACTAGACCGCCGCCAACGAGGTGGACGAGGAGTTGGTGAAACCTTAACTTTAATCGAACAAAATCTAACCCTATGAGACCTAACTACAACGCTGCAGCGTAGATCCGAGGTCCCCATGCCCTGTCACCACCGACGGCGGAGGAGGGGGCCCTCCCTTTGTGAATTTCAATATAGTGTACTCCCTCCATCCCTGTTAGGGTCTATAAGGCCCGCTCGAAGTTCGAGCTTAATATCAACCGTAAAATTCACTAACAAAACATGATTTGTTTGGCACACAAATTATATAATTGAAAAACTTGTTTCAAATATGAGTCAAATGGTAGCGTGCAAACGCGTTTGTTTGGAAACGTTTTACTTGGCCAACTTGTTGACAGTGGTGGCTGAGGTCAAGATCAAGTGGAGGAGTTGGTTGCTAACGTGGAAGTCGGCCTGTTTTCCTTGTGGAAGGAAGGGCGTGTGAGGTTCAGAGGAGTTGCTTGGACAGCGAAGATGCATGGCGGAGCACGCGACAGTCACTGTTCGCTCTTCCAGTCTGCTGCAGAAAACCGGATAAGGAAAAGAAGAAGAAGATTCTGGCCGTGGCCCACCTCGCGCGCCTCGGGCGGCCCAACCCAGATCCATCTTATCCGTCCATTGGAAAAGTCGAAGAACCGGGCACCACACGGCTCCATCTCACTCACTCAAAGCCCAGCAGTTCCCGCGGCGGGGACGCAACCGCCGGCAGCCGACCGCACAATGGCCGCGTCCCTCCGCCCCCTCCCGCCCCTCACCGCCGCCCTCCGCCGCTCCCGCGCCGCCGTGGTCTGCGCCTCCTCCCCCTCCTCCTCCTCCTCGTCCTCGGCCGTGTCCTCCGCTCCCAAGGCGCGCTTCGTCGCCCGCCGCTCCGAGTCCGCCTCCGTCCAGCAGCTCGCGCGCCCCCTCGGTACACGCAACAACCCCGCAGCTCCAACCTGACCTGACCTTACCTCCCTCGCCCGCCCGCTGAGACGAATTACTTCTGCCTGCGCATGTATTGTGCAGCGGAGTACATGGGCCTGCCGGCGAGCCAGTACTCGGTGCTGGACGCGGAGCGGATCGAGCGCGTCGACGACTCCACCTTCCGCTGCTACGTCTACCGCTTCCGCTTCTTCGCGCTCGAGGTCTGCCCCGTCCTCCTCGTCCGCGTCGACCAGGACGACCACGACCACCGCCACGGCTGCTGCATCCGCCTCCTCTCCTGCAAGCTCGAGGGCTCGCCGCTCGTGGAGGCGCAGAACGACAAGTTCTCAGGTCAAATTGTCTTGTCCGCCTGCCTCTTGATGTTACTACTATCCCGCCGCTGCTGGACTCACTGCCGGATCGCTTAGCGTGCTGCTACACTACACCAGAGGGAGCTGCCTGCTATTCGATTACTGTCTCAACTGCACTGCACACATTCATTTAGTTTCAGAAAGAAGCTTCAGAATACATTTTTCTTTGTGTCTGGTTGTTCTTTAGTTGCTGTCAACCTGTGATCACTATTACTTTTCTTGGACTGTTTGCTCTATACACTCATTTAACCAGTAATTTGGTACATCTAATAAAATAAAATTAAATAAATAATTTGTATGCACAACCCGTATGGTAGAAAAAGTTACAGGCAAATTCTTTCGTCACATAATCGTAGAGAGCTATTTTTGCATTTTCTGAAGAAAGACCATTCGATCCTTGTTCCAGCAGATTATTGACATGATTTGCTGTGGGATGCAGCTTCCATGGTGAATAGGGTTTTCTGCAGCGACAACTCGGATGGCTCGACGCTTCAACAGCTTACCTCAGATGCTACAATCGAGGTAATTCAGTCTCGGGCACTGAGCTGAGTTTGTCTAAACATTGTTGGAAGTTCTTGAACATGATCATCTTGTTTTGATGATTTTAAGGTTACGATCGACATACCATTTCCCTTTCGAGCACTACCGGTTGAAGCCATTGAATCAAGTGGAAGGCAAGTGCTTGAGCAGTTACTACGAGCCATGCTTCCACGATTTCTGAAGCAGGTTAGCTATGTACTGCTATATTTTTACCACAATAGCCATTTGTTTAGTACGATTTTATCAGTTCAGCCTGCATATTTATTTCTTCAATGCCCTGCCTACCTTTTGTTTAATTAAACCACCAACGATCTCGCAGAGTTCAATTTTTAACCTATTTGCATTCTGTTCAATCATAACTCACATTGAACTCGATGACCCAACAAAAAAGAATAATATTTATGTTGAATTTTCAACTAGTATTGTGTTGGATCGAACCATTTCCTCTACTTGTTCTAAGTATTGTTATGTGCAAGTGCAATTCATGTGTTTCCTGTTCATATTTTGCCCTAGTGGTGATATATTGATTTTCGCCGGTTGCTTTCAGCTTGATAAAGACTACCAAGCTTGGGCCTCGGGCGATTCGTCAAGGAAGCCACTTGGTACCGGTGAAATATGAAGATAGCATTATCTCCGTAGGCATGATAGCTTTTCTTGTTTAATTACTAGTTTACGCCATTTGTTGGAAGTAACAACCATGTTAATACATCATCCATGTGGCAAGGGTACATGATGTTTTCATAGGCTTTCTTGTACATCTGACATTGTAACATGGTCAATGTTTTCATGCCTCATGCAAGAGATGACATGTGAACATGGAAAGCCAGTATTCTCCCACCTCTTGCAAGTGCAGGTTTAGCTCTTGAGGTGAACAATATAGTCAGTAGGTGTGCCATTGCATATTTCTCCTACTTTAAATAGACCATCTCCTAGTCGTTCCACAAAACTATTGTTTGGCAACTCAATAGCTTTTTCTGAATCTTGGGGAGTATAGGACCTCGCCAACCATTTGCTTCTTTCAATTTATAGTAGTGCCTTGTAATTAACTGGTATTTAACCCTATCTAACGTTGTAAGCAGTAGGAACTCTCTAGCATCTAAAATGTTCTCTAGCATGTAAATGTACCTGACATAGCGATCAATGACAATCCTATAATTAACAACTGACTAAAGCAAAGCATGATAACCGAAACATATAATGCATAAGAGGAGTAATGCTTACAGTTATTGTTTAGGAGGATGTCACATTTGGAAAGTTCTAACCCAAATCTTTAGATCCAAACTTTCCAACCATGTATGTGCATCAGATTTTACGTTCTTCATGTACTCCATGTTCTTTTCATACCTACCACAATTTGTTTTGAGGCTTAAGACAGCCATTCGATTGGATAGAAAGCATGGTCAGGAAGAGAAAGAAAAGGCCATAGAGGCCAAAAAGAAAAAGAAAAGAAAATATAAGTGACATCTGAATAGCTCCTAGAAGTTTTGCCACATGTGTGTCACACAAAATCTACGCTCAGAGTCTGGAAACTGGTCCCTAAATGTGATAATAAGCCCCTGCAAACATGAACACATCCATCGGTCATAACAACACTAAGACAATTACAAGTATGCATATGGAGTTGAACAATTACTGTTTGCTTATTTTACATGATGGTCCATTGAGTAGCCGATTTTAGATACTAAACGTAATCGGAAGGGGAAGAGCCTTCTGACGCCCTCGCGGAGACATCGTCAGCACCCGCCTGTCGCCGGAGGTGCGTCGCTCAACGACCTCGCCACCCGTACACGCACAAGCCGACGGACACCGCTCCCACCACCCTCTCGCCGCAGTGTCGCACCCCTTCCACTCTCGTGTCGAGAGCTCCGCAAGTGAGTGGAAACAGGGAATTGACCAAATCGTCGTTCTTCAGGAACGATTTGCAAAAATAACATTGAAGGTGGCGACGTTGTCAACTGGGATGATAACGTCGCCACCTCCAATGGTATTTTTGCGAAATACCACTGTGACCACGGTGAGATCGGCCGACAAGTTTTACTGAACATCAATCTGTTTTAGTCTGTTTGATGCGAGCAGCCAAAACGGTGCAGAGAGACGACGGGCGTATGCGACGAAGCGGCACGTTACGACGGGTGGTGACATCCCAATCCATGAGTTAACCCACTGTTTGTTGGATCTCTTTTCTTCTCCTTGTCAGCTTCCTCTTCCTCCGCGCCCATATTCCCCACCAGCTCGGTGCCACGCCACCCGAATGAGCTCACCCCCCAATCGTGGCACCCCTTCTCCGACTCCAACCTCTCTGAGCTGTCCCTCCCTTCTCGCCGCCGCGCGGATCTCCATCCATGGCGGCGTCGCCCTCTTCCGCCGCAGCGTCCGCCGCCGCGCTCGGTGACCACCTCCCCCCCTCCTCCCCCCCTCGATTTTCCGCTGCAGCCCCCCTCTCTCTCACTCGTTTCCGCTTCTCCTCGTTTCCCAGAGGCCGTGCAGGTCCTCGTCGCCTCCCTCGCCGACGACTCCCCCCGCGCCCGCGACTCCGCCCTCGCCGCCCTCCGCGACATCGCACCGCTGTAACGCTCCCTCCCTCCCCTCCCCTCCCCTCACTTCTCCTCCCTTCCCGCGGGAAATAAATAAATAACACGTTGCTTGTTTCCGGGTGCAGGAACCCGCTGCTCGTCCTCGACTGCTGCGCCACCGTCTCCCGCGGCGGACACCGGGTAACCCCTCCCTCCCTCCCTCCGGCCCAAACATTCCATCATTTCGGCCGCGTATTTTGTTTTCCGGTTCGTCTGAATGAACTCTGCGGTTGTTGTGCTGCAGCGGTTCGCCAACATGGCCGGGGTCTTCCTCGTCATGGCCGCCGCCGTCAGGGCGCTCGACCGCTGGGACGCCGAGCGCGAGTTCCTCCGGAAGATCGCCAAGATCGCCACCGCCGAGATCGTTAGCTCCAAGGTACGGGGTGCTGTCAGTCTGCCGACTACCTCTTTTTTTTTTTTTTAAGCTCACTGCGAAATGGTGATCTGGGTGTCGATTTGCGGCTCCCACACATCCATTTCTGGCGCCGGTTACTTGACTACAGAGAATTTTTGTGAGGATGGCTCCCACACACCCATTTCTGGCGCTGGTAGAGAATTTTGTGAGGATGGCTCCACACATTCGTTTCTGGCACCAGTTTAAACAGTTGACCATAGATTTACTTAGGATACAAAGATGCCACAAACAGGCATGGGAACCTGCTATCCTGCCATGCTTGACTGGTTGTTACGCTAGATTAAATTAGTTGATGAATAATATGCTATGCAACAACCGGATGCCTGCACATTTACTGCTCATACTCTGAAGGCCAAAGGTTTCGCCTGCATCCACAGGAGATGGGGGAATTTTTTCACATTACCGTTCAGTGAGATGCTGTATACTTCAACTGTATGTTACAGCATGAATCGTTTGAAATTTAATATTTATTTATTATACTAAAGTTTCAGTATTCGATACTTTATTCCACATGTTCATTTCTCGCACCGGTTACATAACTACAGAGAATTTTGTCAGGATGGCTAAACAGTTATTCTTAGCATACATAGGGATGTGTGGAAGTTTGCCACTGTAGGCATGATAATCTGCTATCCTGTTCTGTCTGTGTTTGTCTGTTGGTTGATCTAGAGTGTTGTTCTTTGATGAACAGGACTTCAATGTTGACTGGCAAAGAGCAGCAGCTACTCTTCTTGTTGCTATTGGGTCACATGACCCAGATTTGGTATACCCATTGCACAACCATTTTACCTTTTGTTTGTGGATAAAACTGTTATGTATGTTAACTACTATGAGCAATGCTGCTTCAATAAGGTAGAATATGTTAGGTATGAAAAATTTGGGTCATGTTCACTGCGTAGCTAAAAGGGCCAAACCCCAAAATTGTCCATAATATTTCGAGAACACAATAGTGGATAGTGTCATGATGCAACACTTTTGCAGTGCCATTTCTTGTAGTTTTTTAATGATTACACTCCATTCTATTTGGCTGTTACTGAGCTAATTTCTCTTGGAGAATAATACGTTGAAGGATTCCGCAATTGTAAGCATGACATAATTTTGGTTTCAGAGTTCACATTCTAGTACCAACCATTTTCACTCAAGTCTGTTATGAGTTTCAGTACCAAACTTTTGTATTTAGTAACTCTTCACTAATCTATATTTTCCAACGAGATTATTCTCGTAGCCAAGTTTCCTGTTAATTCAGGAATAATGTTCTATTAATGCTCTGGTTAACATTAGCTCTGGTAAATTTATATGTCAGAAGTCTTTACTCTTCAGTAAGTCTATATTGCGAAGGACAGTCCACTTCTGTCTTGGATGACTGCCCGAGGGGAACTTGTATTTTGTAGGGCAGACTGTTCGTCTTATGCCAGTCTGTTGTTGCTCTGTATAGTGTCATCATGATATGTATTCTCATAAGTGTTTAACTTGTTGTAGATGATGGAGGAGATATTTCTTTACTTCTCTGGACCAACTTCTGCTTTGCCAGCCATGATACAAATACTTGCAGATTTCGCTTTGGCTGAAGGTTAAGCACATTTTTTTAGTTTAATTTACACCTGAATTGGTTGGACTGCTGAATTTGCAACTTGTTCTTGCTTACTTGAAGCCTTGCAGTTCACCCCACGATTAAAGGATGTACTTTTGCGCGTTTTACCTATCCTAGGAAGTGTACGAGATGGCCAACGACCTGTTTTTGCAAATGGTACTTCCTTTTGCAATTTCTTCCAACCATCAACCTATGTTCTTGTTATTACTCATATATTTCTGGATATTTGAAAAGGTATCAATTGATACCATGTTTTCTTTCCATTTGCAGCATTTAAGTGTTGGTGCCAGGCTGCATGGTTGTATATAGGGGACGCCTCTTCAGGGCTTCCTTTCGATGATGATGTTATGTAAGTTTTCAAGAAAGATCATTTTCTATTTATTTTTAGTTGGGTTCATGAAATCTGGTTTGCCATCTGTGGAATATTCCATTGTCAGGTCCTTCATGAATTCTGTGTTTGAGTTACTTCTAAAAGTATGGACCGGCTCCCGTGATCTAAAGGTACACATGTTGTTTGTTTGTTGCTATTTACACCTGTTTCAATAGTATAGTGTATCAACCTGAGCGTGTTCAGTAGAAAAAATTAGACCTACAAAAGTAACTTTGTTACAGTTGTCAGAAACGCCTACCTGCCAATAAAACTGGTACATAATAACATTTTGTAATGGCTCAATATGTTCTGATCCACCATTATCAAGGCTATCGGGTTATTAGTGGCGTTTTTGTAAGCACCACAATGCACTCAGATCCAACGGCCGAACAGAATAGCATGTCAAGTCATTGTGTGACTGTTTGGTAACACCTCTGATGCATTAAGTGAGAACTTCCCTTGCAGAGAGATTATGATTCGTCGCCTCTAGGGAGACAGTCAACAAGTTGTGCCCATAGGTGCAGATCAGATGGCTGATATGCAATCCCTATCAATTAGATGGTTGGCATTGCGAGTTAATTTCTCCTATTTCATTGGGAGTTCTTACCAGATAAGGGCACTGGCACCAAATTTCTATGAACAATCTTTGGAGTCCTTTGCAAAATGAACCTTTTCCTCTCTTTCTCTCTCCAGAATATTGCAATTCGCTACAGTATGTTGGGATCTTAGTGGCTTACAGAAACTGCTGTTGTAGTAATGTAGTATATATACGTTTTATAATACATTCAACATTTTCTGAGCAAATTAATTTCTAAAAACCATCCACATGTTGTCAATATGTACATCAGGTCCGGTTGTCTTCTGTGGAGGTTTTGGGAGAAATGGTTGGCTTGGTTACTAGGTCACAGTTGAAATCAGCTCTGCCAAGGATTATACCAACAATGCTGGACCTGTATGGATTTTATTCTCATATATTTACCGAAGAAGTCACAAAATTCTCTCAGATATTTATTTGGTTTGAACTTTTGCCCATGTAGATGTAGGAAAGATCAAGAAGTTGCTTTTACTGCAGCTCACAGTCTTCATAACCTTCTTAATGCGTCAGTACTGTCAGAAAGTGGCCCTCCTTTACTCGAGTTTGAGGTAAATTAAGAATATTCTTAGAACATTATATTTTTACTCAATTAATACATTGATATTCTGTATGTTCTTATTAGAATTTAGAATTATGATTAGTTTCTTTAACGGAAAGAATTATGGTAAGTTGATAACAATCGTGCAAATTTTATCCGACACTTGATTGCAGCGTGTCATTTTTTTCTGCATGAACCATCTTCCATGAGGAAATATCCGGCACGATAAGACATCCTGCGATATGAATCGACATCATATGTACATAAAAACACATGCATTATGTAGTCCTATGCATATATGAGTTGAGACAATAGATGTGGCAGACAGGAGTGATTGTTTTTTTGACATTTTATTTATATGTGATGTCAAAGCATGATAATTTGCAATCTGTTATTTCTTATGTTGCAGGAGCTAACTGTTGTGCTAGTTACTCTTCTTCCTTTAGCATCTTTCAACAACAGCAAAGATGAACGCTCGTATGTTTCGAAGGGACTGAAGGTGCCTCATATCTTAATTCTTTTATTTATGATCACTTTGGTTGCTTTGAGACATCCATTAATTCTGCACCTTCTAGGGGATCATTCCAGATCCATGCTGCCACATTGCTACTCTGTAAATAGAAGTGATGACTGAACCGCTCATGCAGTCGAGTTTTTGTCTTAACAAAAGATGTCGCCTTTTCTTAAACTTGTAGTTTCAGATAGACTACTAACTTACATTATTTCTGGAAGATCCTCGCGCTGTTACCTCTGAAGCAAAGTTGTTTTTTGATTTACATCCCTGTATAATAGATGAATGCTTAATATTTTTTACCGCACACGTGCTAATGTTTACATGCTTGTAGACATACAATGAGCTCCAGCATTGTTTCTTGGTAATTGGATTGGCATATCCTGAGGATCTATGCATGTTCCTGCTGAGTGTAAGTAAGGAGTTACACTTTTTCTACTTCCTACACATTCTGAAAACTCAAAATTCATTGTGAGCGTTCTATTGCCTTACAGAAATGCAGGTCAAAAGATGAAGCATCTATTGTTGGGGCACTTGGAACAATAAAACATCTATTGCCCAGGTCCTCTCTCTCTCTCTCTCTCTCTCTCTGCTTTAGAATTATTTGCGACAAGTTCTATAACCTATCCGTACAGGTTGTTGGAATCATGGCATACTAAGCAAACATTATTGGTTGAAATAGTCAAATCACTTTTAGAGGAGCAGAGCTTGGGTATTCGAATGGCACTAGCTGAGGTATTCCGTATTAAATTTTGTCAGACTTAGTTATTTTGATATTCAATACATGCAGCAGTTTATTTTGTTTAATGCATCATAGATGCATTTTCATTTTTTTTTCTTGTATAGATAATACTGATATTTTTTTTTGTCATACCTCCAACTATTCATGTCTTGATACTAGTTCAATCTTGTACAGCTAATTGTTGTTATGGCTTCACATTGCTACTTGAGTGGACATCCTGCTGAGCTAGCGGTCGAGTTTTTGGTGCAGCATAGTGCTATAACCGACAATGATCTAAATGATCTCAACACTCTGAAAAATGAGTACTTCCAGGACAAAAGATTTGAGGTTTAACTAATTTTGGATTATGCATAATTTACTAATATGATGTCAATTACTTTAGGATGATTTGTCTTATATTTTCATTTATCAGATGAAAATAAGTCTTGCTGGTCTATCTGAACTAAGAGCTGTATGCGAAAAGGGTCTACTTTTACTAGCAATTACCATTCCTGAAATGGAGGTAAAGTGGAAACTTGATGTTGTTCTCCAATCTTTACTTTTTGCCCATCTATTAGCAAATCAACTTGTGGAGCTAGGATAACATTTTGTTTTGTTTTGTTTTGTGAGTAATGCCTTTTACATTTTATTATTTCCAGCTTGTTCTATGGCCATTTCTCTTGCAGCTGATAATCCCAAAGAAGTTTACCGGTGCAGTAGCTACGGTGAGCCTTCTTAAGTTATTCTCTACACCCTTGATATTTGTCAAAGCAATGGACCTTAGCTGGTTATATTTCTAATATGTTTTTACTGAATTCTGCACCTTTAATCAGGTTTATAATTTTAGTATTGCGCACTGATTATGATGGCGATATCTGCAGGTGTGCAAATGCATAACTGAATTGTGTAGGCATAAATTATCACAGACAAACCCACTATATACTGAATTTAATGCCTCAAATGAAATGCCGAGTCCTGAGGTAGTTTGTTTGCTTGATATCAGATGTTATTTCAATTTCTCATTTGTAGCTACTTATTTCTCATTGCTATATCGGCTATGCAGGATCTGTTTGCTCGTTTGCTGGTGCTTCTGCATAATCCACTTGCTAGGGGCCAACTCGCTACCCAGATCCTGACGGTTTGTCTTCAAACTAAATAAATCTCCACCGCTTGTTTTGAACCGGTCCTTTTTGGTTATCGTATCCGACTTTATGCCCATCCATTTGTTCCGTATATGGTTTAGCTTTCCGAGACATGTGAATACTTTTACTCTTAGAGATCCTCTGATACATTGAGGTTCTTCTATCTTTTGATGGTGAATTATCATAAACTTTATGTTGTAATGGATTAATTATACACGAAAAATTAGGCATTGACTTGTTTAATTTTTAAAAGGTTATATCACACTAGTTCTCTTTCATGTCAACTGAAATATCTTTCATCATCCCCTAGTGAATAGGCTGCCTGATACTGTTTGCTTTCATTCAGTATCTGGATAATATAATTGTTCCTCTGCATCGCATACCTTATTTGCATTACAACCTAAGTACCGCATGTGACTGATACCTTATTTGCATTACAACCTAAGTACCGCATGTGACTGATACCTTATTGCATTACAACCTAAGTACCGCATGTGACTGATTACCTTATTTTCATTACACTTGAACTACGTACTGTTGCAATAACTGATTGTAACTTTGTTTACCCTCATATCATGTAATTGAAACTGTCCCTGGTTAAGAACTAAACTCTTTGGGGCCTCTGTCGACAACTGCTTGATGTTATTATCTTAGAAAAAACCTCAAAGATTGTTTATTTGAAGCCATCAATATCGACATTACCTCTGGTTTTTGTAGGTGTTGTGCTACTTGGGTCCACTTTTCCCAAGAAACCTTTCTTTATTTTGGGAAGATGAGGTATAGCCCCTTCACCTAGTGTTGTTAGCAGTTGAATAGGTGCATTCTCATTACAGATTTTTGTTAGTAAACCGTGTTTGCATCTTTTGTTCTAAATGGAGAATTATGTAGGACTGGGAATACGTTATATTTTCTACTCATCTTTCTGCAGTATTCATGTTTCAAAGTTTTATTTTTATTTTAATTTAGGTTAAAACCCATTAGAAAAAAACCTGCCACTGCCCATCCTGGCCCTGTCCTGGATTAATGCGACGCTTGTCCTGTGCATGGTTTCTTTGTACAATGCACTAAACTATGTAACTTGTGTGAAGATTCACTCAAGAGGATTAATAGTGAAAGTTCTTCATGTCATGTTGTTGAAGTGGCTTACAAAATGCATATTTTGGCAAGTATTAGGTCCCTAAGATGAAAGCTTACATCAGTGACCCTGAAGATCTTAAGCAAGATAGCACATACCAGGAAACATGGGATGACATGATAATCAATGTAAGTATCTTATTCTTGTTTGAAGATTATAATCTTTTCATAAAGCAACTAAAATTATGGTGATTATGGTTGCTGTGGGCAAATTTTTGCTAACTAATAGAGTGAAATATATGTTGGTAAAATAAGGCTTGCTTCTCTAACTTTTACACCTCTCCTTTTGTGATGCTTCAAATTCTGCTTGCTTCTCTCAAAAGCTAATCTTGCTATATCTACAGTTTTTCGCTGAATCCTTGGATGTTGTGAATGATAATGTGTGGGTCATATCCTTGGGCGATGCATTTGCTAGACAGTATGATCTTTATGCTACATCTGATGGACATTCAGCTTTGCTGCACAGGTAAGTTTATGTTACTCTGCTGTACCTTCCTTTGATCCGGTAATTATTGGCATATCTCAGAATGTGGTAACTAATGCTTTTACTTGGCACATTCTCATGCAATCAATGTACTGGAAATGAGTTTTTCAATGTTTAATCTGCAGATGCTTAGGAATGCTTCTTCAGAAGGTTGATGACAGGATCTATGTCCGTGAAAAGATTGATTGGATGTGTGGACATTCAAGTATGTCTATTCCTGTTAATCGCCTTGGACTTGCCCAAGGCATTGGTTTGGTAAGTTGGAATTAATGGGGTCTTTACATTTTGATTTTTTTTAGCATGTACTTAAGTTACACTTACAGGTTGCAGCTTCTCATTTGGACACAGTTTTGGAAAAGCTGAAAAATATATTAGACAATGCAGGGCAAAGTGCTCTCCAGAGGTATTTATATGACCTTTTTGGTACGAGAAATCTATTTTATATTGCTAATCTCACTGCGAATCATTCCAAGATAGAAACTCATATGCTAAGTTGGAAGTAAGCAGATTATGTCTTAGTTCACATATACATCTATATGGTCAATTTTGTGCCCAAAGCAACAAATCTGTTTCCCCTTCTAAATCAATCACCTATGATGATCCGCCGATATTTGTGATAGTTACTTCATTTTGTTTGCTTAAACAATAGCTCGTTCTCATACTTGGCCCCATAATTTATTTGGCAAAAGAGAAATCGAGATTGTATGTAAAGTAAACTGAATGACATCATTGTTTTATTTCTTAGTTCATGTTTCCAGGCAATGTATGTAGCTGGTTTGTTATATCAATAAATATGTGACATTGAATTCTGCAGGTTGCTCTCATTTTTCTCGTTCGGAGAAAAAGTGGACCATGTTGATGATACATATGCAGCTCTGGCTTTGATGTATGGTTATGCTGCAAGATATGCTCCATCAACAGTTATTGAAGCCAGAATCAACGCGCTTGTGGTACATATCCAATTTATGAACATTGATTGTTTTATTTCTGCTTCATGGAGGTGAATAGTCAAGTACTTTTCGAGGAAAGAATTCTCAAGTACTTACACCCAAATGGGTGTATGTGGACATAGGTGCACCAGATAAACTTGATACTTGCCTAATCCTGCGTGTTACCATCTGACACATCTTTCAGTGTTGACCTTCTCTTATGCATTATGTTTGAGAACACTTTAATCAGATCACATTAGATATTTTTTCTTGTTTTCTTAGTCTGTGGCCAGAGGATCTGAAGATATGTATTGTTTTAGTTTCCTAGCTTTACTCTACTTACCTTATTCTCAGGGGACTAATATGCTTGGAAGATTCCTTCATGTTCAACATCCTACTGCAAAGCAAGCTGTCATTACTGCAATTGACCTTTTAGGTATTTTTCTTAATGAGAAGGCTGCATGTCCTTTCTTGTTTTTGAGTTAGCCTTTGAGTTGGTATAGTTACATGCCTTATAATTTAGTTCTGAAATGTATAGGCTTCAGATAGCACACTGACCTGCCTTTGTTGCTCTGCTTTGGCACAATTGATCTTTTGCTATTTTCTTGCAGGAATTGACTTGTTTGCCGCAAGCGCTGATTTTGTGTTTTACATTCAGATCATGTGTATATCATGTTTCTAGTTCATGTCTATTTTAGGAAAACTTGTGGCTACTGGCTTACCGCCCTCTCATAAATTTTGAAAAATCTTAGTTACCAACTGACCTTGGTGAAATCAGCCGGGATCTCATTAGCAAGCACAATTAATGTAAATGGCAGATTTCACTTAATTCTTGTACTTAAACACTACCACATAATACTATTGAAACGAAGGAGAAGCAATGATGGCTTGAGAATGAGTTTAAAACCTTGCCCACATAATACTGTTTAAACGAAGCACAATTCATGGCTTGTATGAGGTTGTCCTCAACACCATGTATCGTTCAGCCGAGTGGCTTTATAATATAAAGCGGAGCGAAAGCCTATTACGAGGAGTATAGCCGGTTCCTTTTGAAAATGACTTTTGGTACACTGATTCCATTAAGGTGGTTTCGCCACAAAACTTAAGTTGTGCTCTTACCATTCTCTGGTTAGCTTGGCATTTTCAGCTTGACATATTTGCACAATAAGACATGATATCATCTACCAGTACAATTCCATTAGGTATACTATATGTTGAGTCTTGAACACTTACAGATATACACGTTCATGGCCTTCATGCTTGCCAGGCATTTTTCTTATAGGAATGCAGTTCAGCAGTTTATTATGCGGCGGCAGTTGTGGCCTCTAGGGTTTTGGGTGGGAACTAGAGGAGAAAAATCATAAACCCAGTGGCCATGGTACCGTGCTGTGAATGGAATCTTAGCCTGTTCCATCAACCAAAGGCCAATATATATACGTGCACAAGTGTAAAGAAACATGAAAAAAAATACCTTGTACAAGTCAAATGAGCTTGATCATGTAAACTTGCATGTGAACTGTTGGATGATGTATGTACTATGTGACCTAGTAGGTGTTGTGAAGGCGGTAGTCCTAGACAATTTACAGCACATGAGGATGTTATTCCCTTAAGTCTCCTAGATGTTTTCCATCTTATTTTCACAATTTCCCAGGAATAATTTCTTAATGATTCACAGTTTGGCATGGATAGTTTGCTTAGTTGCACCTGATATTATGAATGCATATACCATGACTAATAGTTCTATATATTTAATCCAGCTGTCAAGTTTCTGAGTTTTAGCTTCCATTACATTTTTTGGGAGGATCTACGTATCTTATATGATAACTATTATTGTGTAGGCCGGGCTGTTATTAGTGCTGCTGAAATGGGAATTTCATTCCCACTGAAACGAAGAGATCAGTTGCTGGAGTATGTGCTAACTCTAATGGGAAGGGATCAAAGTGATGATCTCGTTGATTTCAGCATTGAGCTTCTGCAAACACAAGTATGAACTCAAGTTTTAACCCTTGTTTTTGTCACCATTGGTAGATCAAATTCTTCATTACAGCTGAATTTTATTTATCTTACACAAGCCTTATATCGAAATTCCGTTAGATCGAACTTGTATTCACTGTGATATATACACTAATTGTGTGAATTTGATGGATCTATTCCTGTAAATTCTTCTTACATATGCAGAGTGTTGCTTTAAGTGCTTGTACCACTCTGGTTTCAATAGAGCCAAGATTACCTATGGAAACAAGAAACCGTGTCATGAAGGTCTGCTTTGCAGGGGCCAACGCCACAGAACTATTGCAGTAATTTGTCAATTGTAGTTTCAGTTACTTGCATAATATATATGATTTTGGGTTGTTTATGTTCCATTTTCAGGCAACCTTAGGTTTTTTTGCTTTGCCAACTGAGCCCTCAAACATTGTTGAGAGTCTGATAACAAACCTCATTATTCTGTTAGGTGCCATACTGCTAACTAGGTAATGCGTTAAACTCACTTTCTAAGTATGTACATTTAGGTTTTGGATAGGCTTGCCTGTTATGCTTTCTTCTGTTCTGTTCCTTCTGCCACTTGCTTGATGCACGCTTTTGTTTAATTGTGCTATGGCCATTTTCTTTGTCAGTGGTGAAGATGGTCGAAGCAGAGCAGAGCAGCTGTTGCATATTCTTAGACAACTCGATCCATATGTTTCATCATCTGCAGAACACCAGAGGAGAAGGGGATGTGTTGCTGTACATGAGGTGTTAATAAAGTTCCGCAGTCTTTGTTCTGCTGGATTTGGTGCATTGGGCTCCTACCCAACTTTGACCCTAAAGCAAATTGATCAGGGAGGGCCTAGGAGTTTGCCATGTATGTTTAATATATTTTCTTAGATTGCTACTGCAAACGTATGATATGTGAACCCAGTAGATCAAGGTTGCTTTTCATTTTGTACCAGCTGCATTTGTGTTGCCGAACCGAGATTCATTAAGCTTGGGAGAGAGGATAATTTCATATCTACCCCGTTGCGCTGATACAGATGATGAAGTTATGAAAGTTGCGATTCAGGTTTGTGCGGAAAGTAGCTGATTTGCGTTCCTTCACCTGCAATAACTCATTTTGTCTGTGCAATGTGCCATTCCCGCTCATAAATTTATCTTTATCATGTGTTTATCATGTTGCAGATCATTGCACTTTTCTTCAATATATCACTGTCACTTCCAAAGCAGAAGACTTCTAATGACATCGATCTAGAATCTTCATACGGTGCTTTGTCCTCCCTAGAGGACATAGTCTCTATTATCAGAAGGGTGAGTTTGATGTATTACTTTACTGTCCATTTAGTCCTCTTCTGTGAGCAAATATAAAAAATTATCTTTTTGTTGTCTCAGAACACATCTGTTGACCAGATCGAAGTATTTCATAGGGTTGTCTCCTCTGTGTGTATTCTACTATCTAGGGATGAGGTAAAATAATACTAGCTGAACACTAATTTCAGTTAAAGAATGTCATCATAGTTATTGACATGTTTTCTCTGTACTTCTACAGTTGGTTGTCTTGCTACACTCTTGCACATTAGCGACATGTGATAAAGTAAAGCAATCAGCAGATGGTTCCATTCAAGCTATTATTGTATTTATCATCAGAAGAGGCAAGGATCTACGCGAGGCTGATATATTGAGGTTCGTTTTGTGTGGAAATTAGCTCAGAAGCATCCTAAAATGTCGTAATTAATGAAGAAAACATTGAGATATATACACGTGTATACTTGAAAATAACAATGATAGCGGAAAATACCAAAATATCATCCATCTTAGTTGAGGACATAGAGGGTGCAAACAGCATGGTTATGTCAGGATGTGACGGCGTCACATTGGCCTGAATGGGGCTTCGGGCGACGAATCTTTGGAGAAGCCTCACTAGTCACCCTAGTTGAAAAAACAATTAAAAAGGACCTACCGTAAGGATATTTTGGTTAGTTTTGAAAAAGTGACATAACATAGCATATATAGTGTCATTCCCGAGCAAACGGCCACTATCATCCAGCAATGACCATCTATTACGAAATAATTTTGTTTATTGTACACTTTTCCAGAGTCAAAGCGTTATTTGCCTGATTTTTTCAAAAAGAAACACAATGCATTACCTCTTTATGTTATTTTTCGATTGGAATATTGCTAAGATCTCACTTGTGATGCTACAGGACAACACAATCTTTACTCTCGTCAGCTGTTACTCTTACTGACAAGCACTCACGCCAAGAAGTTCTCAATGCAGTATCCATTATCAATTTTTGTCTATCGTTTTCAATACCAATATTCTTAAGGATTATGCCCACAATCAGTTTTTACCTTTGACTTAAGATAGATATCATGCTTAGCAGAAAACACCAACCACATTGTGGTCTTCGATGAAGTTCTATTTGTGGCTGGGCGAGATATTTGTACAAAGGACATAACAAGAATTCGTGGTGGTTGGGCTATACATGATGTTTTTCATGTAAGTATTTGGGCCGAGCCTGGGCATCTGTATTATGCAAGTTTTCAGATGGATGTATGACTTGTATCTTCATTGCATTAAGAGTATATTAATAGGCACAACACTTGTATGTGTTACTTTGTACAAATGGAATGGACATTCAGTAACAAACAATAACCCTACCCTTATTTAAAATATATATTCCTATTCGTTAATGGCTTCTACTATTCATATATTTTTTTGGCCGTTATAATCAGGGCACACTAGATTTTGAAAATATTTGTAAGATTGATAAGTTCCTAGAAAATTGATAGGTATTCATTGCACTTAATTCCTTTCTAAGAAATGCATGCTATATCCATCCTGATTTGAGATATTTCAAATATGTGGTAGGAAAGCAAATTTAATAAATATTTCCCAAAACTATGGAATGATATATAGTGAGAGCCTAATTGTCTATTGCATATTGTTCATTTAGTTGAAAAGGTTGTAATTGGGTAAGTGTGATGTTCCTTCAGTCCTGTATTTCCCCTTTTTGAAGAACACTTGTGGTCCTAGTTTTTTTTTTTTGACTTGTGTGGTACTAGTTTTGGTGCACCTGATATCAGATAACAAGGTTTATGATATTGACTCACAACATGTCTACATTCCTTATATTTTCCTTGTACATCTAGTAATGCCTCACATAATTAGTTCAGAATGGTAGTTTGATTGGACGTTTCAATCGAAACTGTACTGTAGGCCCCGACATTAGTAGTTTACTTGGACTCGATTGCATGATAATAATTCCAGATTAAATAGCAACCGTAATTAAGCACCACTGGCTAGGTGAATTCTGCAGATACACTTCTAATTATGTGTTTGATCATTTGCCCTGGTTTTAGGCTTTCTCTCAGCATAAGGTGTTAGCTGCTCTTTTTTTGGAGTACATTTTGTCTATACTTCACAAAGAGCCCGTTGCAACAAATGATTCGGAGAAGGGAGAAATTAACTCAGAACCATCAGCCGATGACTCTATTTTACAAGCAACTATGTTTGCTTTCAATGCATTCCTGAGGTATGTATCTCTGTTTGATGACTGACTGCTAATGTTGACTATTGGTGGACAACTGGACACCTTCCATCTGCAGATTTCATGTACTTAGTAAGTTAAAATATTGTAACTTTACAGAGGTGGTGGGAAGATTGGGAAACAAGCAGTTGAGCAAAGTTACCCTTCTGTTCTTTCTGCGCTCATACTGAAGCTGGGAGGTCTTCATGGTCTTGCTGAATCAGGCCGGAATGAGCTTCTAAGGTGAGAATCATAGTTTGTAGATTTCTTAAATCTTAATTTGATGTATGAAGGCTAATGACAAATGATGTATGGAAATTTGTGACCCCATGTTCTGCAGATCGTTGTTAATTGCGTTCCGGTCATTCTGTGATTGTGTTGGCGATGTTGAGATGGGAAAGGTGCTTTTCTTAATGGCTATTGCCTGTCAACTGTGTAACAATTGTTGACTACAATCCTTGTCATTTCGTAGATACTAGCTCGAGATGGCGAACAAACTGAGAAGGAGAAGTGGATTGATCTTGTTCAAGAGGTCGCATGCAGTTCCGCAGTAAAGAGGCCCAAGGAGGTAACTTCTAGTGTGTTTTATGTGTTTGAGTCATTCTGAGTTAATAGATTAGTGACTTTTTGGTGAAAAGGACATCTGTTGACAGTTTTTGAATCCCCACTTTCAAAACTATAAATGAAAAACATTCTCTTCCATCTATGTTTATGTGTTTGAATGCCATCAACAACTTGACCTTTGAAGCCATAGCTTCCAGAAAAAAACAGGTGTTTATAATTTCTTACAAAAACACATTAGGAATAGCCACCATGTTTATTTTCTCTGCAGCCTTTGGAAGTTGCCCATGAACGCCAGGTTAAATTGATTGATCTTCACCATTCTGAACCAATTTCACAAGAAAACAAGATATGTTCACAGTTTTCTTTTTCACCTTTAGTACATGTATGAGCTTTGCCATGTAGCCTATCTGCTCTATGCTAAGTTGTAATACCTTACTACAATGTATGAAAGCACGTAAAATTTTCAGATTCAATATTAGATTACAGTCTTCGAGAGCCTAAACTCTTAGGAACTGTTTTCACGATAACATGAATGATACATTAGAGGTAAAATAAAGCTACTTTTGGAATGTGAAATTTGCTTGTCTCAGCTCTTCTTAAACTCTATAGTTTTGATGCATATGTTGTGTGATAAAATCACTACTAAAATAACTGGGTAATATTACCACAGGTTCTGCCAACCTGCGTTATCTTAAGCAAATCTCTCAACAGAAATCAGAGGGCTGAAAGAGAGGCTGCTGCTGCTGCACTATCGGAATTTATTCGCCACAGGTAATTAATACAATTTCTGGAAATTTTCATTGTACCACCAGAAAACAAAGGAAGAATCAAAATGATTAGTTTCTGGATGCTTTGGCAGAATCAGAGTCCAATCTCACAAGGGATTAGTTTCTGACTGGTTACCACTCAGTGGTCCTCATTGCTAAGGCCAATACCAGATGGTATATTGGTCTAATTTTAAAGAATTAAACAGCAGTATTTCAAGAAGCACAAATTGCAGAAGTTTGAGAAAGTAGCTGACTAGCACACATTTTTTCAATGCTGCACCCAACATGGTCCATAAATATTCTCAAGAAAAATCATTCCATGTCACAAAAAAAGTGTTAAAATAATACCTTGTTTTATGCATTATGTATGTTGTAAATTTGTTGTAGTATTGTTAACAAATATGTTTATGATTTTTCTGTGGTTTAAGGACACAACCCACACAAGTATATTTCACTTTTATGCCTTACACAATCAAACTTGCCAATAACTAATGCATATTTTTTTGTTCTGTAGTGAAAAGGAACCTGCATTGCTTGAACAAATGGTTGAGGAATTGTGTCAACATGTAACCGATGACTCACCAACTGTCCGGAGTCTCTGCTTGCGAGGACTTGTACAGGTGATCAATATAAACAGAGCAACTTCTAAGGATATGCATGTTTGGTGACATATTGTTTGGCATTCGTTTATACTAACATAGGTTGTGTGACATTGTTTGACTGCATAGGGCTGACAGGTAGATGGTGTATGTAATATCCTTCTTTCACAATCATTTGGCTCTCTATATTATTTGATGTACTGAACTGATCTTGCCTTTCCTTTAGTTTGCTGAGCAAATCATGATTTAGCTGATGGCATCTGTGACGTTTAATAGTTTGCTCCAAGTCTCATGCTTAATCTTTCTGATCACCTCTTTCAGATACCTGAGAGCCACATGCTTAAATACATCCAGCAAGTCCTAGGAGTAATATTAGCATTACTTGAAGATGCCAACGAATCTGTTCAACTAACTGCTGTCCAGTGCTTGTTGACTGTGAGTTCCTTAATGTATTACAGAATACAAATTGCCTCAAGTTGCACTTTTGTTCAATTTAACAGAACACATAGAAACATCACACACTGGTTTCAGGTTCTGAATGTAGCAGAGCAAGATGCCGTTGAGCCCATCTTAGTAAGTCTCTTAGTAAGGCTAAGGAATCTCCAGGTAACCATTCGGAACAAGCATACCTTCACGCATTACCATTTTTAATGGCATGACGCGGGTATTTGTGTAGATTTATCATGATTAGTCCGAACCTATTAAGCGCATCGCAATGTCAGTTATAAGTTAGCAAATGTTTGGTCGGTCTGCTGATAACACAAACATCATGTGAATTTATTGTGCACATCGGATCTAGAACAAGTATAGTGTCCTTACAAAATAGTTAGTCACACTCTCTGTGGTACATCCTGGTACCATTATTATCTGGCCGAACAGCTGAGACAGGGAGGTTAAACCTTCTGCGATTCTGCATACTGGGAAAAAGAACAGGTACAAATATATTGATATCATCTATCTTTGAGCCAGTGCATTCTGATTACATGGTTGTGTTTAGAAGCTATGTTTGCATTTTTGTCATCCATCTGTTGTTGACCACACTGAGAGTAGGCACAAACAAACATGGCTCTAACGGATAGTGAGAAGCGGAAAGATTTAGTTGCATAACTGAGATTGAATAGTGCAAAAAAGCATCTTTTACCCTGGAGTTGTTAAGAGTGGGCACAATTGCTTTCTTGAACAAGACCTGAATTAATGATTTTAGTTGGTTTGCCACGCATTTTTTAGATAATATTTTGTAGCTACTTCTCAGCAGTACTTTTCGTAATTTAAGTATGACTATTGCGACTGCTTATATGATTTTTATATGATTTTTTTTAAGTATGACACATTCTGTAACTTCTCTGCTACAGATTTCCATGAATACAAAAATGAGGTCCAATGCGTTTGCAGCTTATGGTGCTCTAAGCGCCTATGGTGTTGGTTCACAGCATCATGCTTTTCTTGAGCAGGTAATACCCAGCTTCTACTCCGGTTGCTTAACAGTATATCATTATCAGGGAGCTGTTATCATGTCAGCCTTATAGGATGCTGGTGTAGTGGTCACATGAAGTGTTAAGGCAGTTCTATGGATTGTTAATGCAATTGTAAGGATTGTTTACGTATGCTTCTCAAGCTATCAATTCTTTGCCGCCTGCTGCAGATACATGCAACCCTTCCACGTTTGATTCTCCATCTTCATGATAAGGACCTAAGTGTTCGCCTTGCCTGCCGGGTATGCAGTCGTTGCTTTCTTTCCCTTACTAAACATTTCCTTCAACTTGCATATCTTGATATTCGTGTTTTTTGGAAACAGAACACATTCCAGCTCCTAGCACCTTTGATGGAAGTAGATGGTTTGTCTTTGCTCCTCAACAAGCAATATTTCACTTCTGATCGCCGGTTTGTGTTGAACCTTCCTAGCTATTTCTCTTGAGATTTTTCATTTTATTGAGAAGTGACATTTTTTAATATGATGTGTGCTCAGATCTGATTACGAGGACTTCATTAGGGACTTGACAAGACAACTTTGTCGACTATCTCCTGCCAGAGTTGACAGCTACCTAGAATCTGCTATCCAGGTACCTTTTTCTCTAGACAATGCAGTAGAGCTGCATGTATATATATTAAGAAAGAGAGATAGCTCTACAGTTCAAACAAAGGCACGGGCAGAAAATAGAAAGCAAATGCCAACCAGGGTAGAAAACAAAAAACCCAAAACCTAAAATAAACAAGGTAGTCTAACGACCACGGCAACACTAAACATCTCCATGGAGGCTCTTAGCTCCCTCTGTTCCACGAGCTGTATTCTGCTTTGATATCTTCTTTTGTTTCTTTGCTTCCACACTTCCCATGCAACCAGCATGACCAAGTTATTGAATGTGATTAATACATCATCCCATCACTTACTTTTTCTTCATTTAGGCATTTGATGCACCTTGGCCGGTCATTCAGGCAAATGCGGTTTGCCTGGTTAGTTGCATGCTATCCTTTTTAGAAGATCAGCGCTTCCTTGCTCCTTACTTCTCCCAGGTACCTATCTGCACTCCATTTTGCTAGTTTACTCGCTTCAACCATATCATGGGAAGCCGCTAATAGCCTAACGCTCTGTGTCTGTCAAGGTGTTCGCTATGTTGGTTAGCAGAATGAGCCAATCACCGGAGGCCGTTGTTCGGGCATCGGCATCCTCTGCACTGGGCCTCTTGATAAAGAGGTCCAACATGCTCAAGGCGCTGAGTTCACGGTTTGACCGAGCCGATCCATCGCAGAGTTCTCAGCATGGAGATCCTCATGCTAAAACGTCACCTGAGCTTCAAGAAGAGACTGTGGCAAAGCCAGATGGCGCACACGGTGAGCAATAGGAGCGGTCGAAGCTGTGTCTCGCTTATATGTAAATCT